>VWZW01003860.1:763710-796838 GCA_013397115.1 Edolisoma coerulescens
GCAGATTATCACATTAACTCTTACTCACGTATTTTCAAAAGTGAGAAACTGATGCAAAAAAAATCAAGCAGAAAGCTAAAAATCTGTTTCACATTATGCCTGTTTTTATTGTTTCCCATTTCTCTGCTGTGATCAAAACTAGATATGACATGGGAAACCAGTGTCCTTTAATGGATTGAGTAAGAATTCAGCTTCTAGCAATAGAGCCAGCACTGAAGATCATAGTCTTAACATTTAAAACCATTTCATCTTTTCTTTTGTTCTGATTGGGCAGGACAAGGAAAAAGAGTTACAATAGATTTTAAAAAAGACATCTTTAGCCAAAGCAGGCCATAAGTGATGAGATAGTGAATGTGTCTTGATTTCAGATATGGTTTTTACATCACTCCCATTTTCATTTTCCTTAACCACAAGCTCTTCTGTTACATTTTTAATCTGAAGATGAAAAATGCTGTTTGAGTTTACAGTCTGCAGAGCAGGTTGTTTAGTGCAGTTCTGAAGAGACTTGAAGATTTCTTCACTGGTAACAATTACTTCTTTCAGGAAGAGCCAGAAAACAAATGTGGATGAGCTAGTCCTAAGCAGCAAATACATATGTATTTCTTATCCTGAGCCTTGAAGACAATGCTAATAGTAAAGTCCATTACAAGCTGTCAGTCAAGAGCAGTAGTGTAATTATAAAGTTCTAGCACTGATCTTCTCTTTGTAATAACTGAGGTTCCAACCTAGTTGCAGCGAAAACGAGATATAATATATTTCTGGTATGGGTAGCTATGAGCAGACTTACTCCTCCCACATCCAAAACGTGCGTGGTTACTGGCACTCCTGCAGTCAGCCAGCAGTGCTAACAAGCCTCCCAGCTGCCAGTGTTCCAAGGTACATGTCCGAGGATAAACAAGGCCCAAACTTTTAATTCCTCTAGGCAGGAGCAATGCAGGAGGGCAGAGCTCCCAAAAGCAATGCCAGCATTCCCCCTGTTTGGCTGTCTCCAGGCAGAAAGGAGCAGGGAACAGGACCTACCTCCCCAGAGAGGAGAGCACCATGACCCTCATGGGCAAGGTGTAGATACTTTGTTTACCCTCTCCCCACCTGCATAAGGTGGTGGATACCGTCTGGAAAGTCACAGAAAGCCTCCCCCAAGCTGCTCCAGCACAAACTACAAGTAAGGCTGCAGGCAAGTGTTGGCCAAGCTTGGATTGCATTAGATTGCTTTAATTCAACTTCTAGAAAGCGATTTAAACAGTCTTTGCAGTCACCTGGGCAACGCTAAGGCCTGTTATAATTTGTTTGGTGTTGATTTTTTTATCCAATCAATTTCACTTTAAGCTAGGATTTAGTCCCCAGTTTGCACCAGAATTACCACAACTAGCTTAACCCTGCCCCTTTGGATACCTAAAATGCAGGGGGGTATGGAATCACCATGCTCTGCCATGACATTACTGGTGTGGACATGTACATGCTTGTCAGAACAATATCCAGATAACTTTTCAGACAACTACCAGGAATGTAATGAATGCTAATTTTTATCCACAAATTGTCAGCCATTCATTTCCAATGTAATTTCCAATCTTAAGTACGGAAAGTGGAAGAAAGTTTCTGCAAGTGACAGCCAGGATCAACACTAGGAAAGGCCTGCTCCAGGCCTGCAGGGAGATGTCACATATTCCCAGAATATCCTTAATTCAAGCTGACAATGAGAAAAGAGCTGCTCTGGAAAGCATCAAAGACAAGAAAACAAATGAAATCTATTGAAAAAAAAAAAAAAAGGAAAATACTCCACTGCCACTCACAACAAATGAAACTCCTCTGAGCCAAGTCATCCTTGGAATAACATGAAACACTTACTGGGCCTATGCCAAGGAGCTCTTTGTCTCCCTGTGTCCAGGGACTTTAAGGCAACATGAGGGCAGCAGAATCTAAGGACTTCTGATTCCCTTCTGCTCTCTGAGCTGCCCTTGCTGCAAGATTTTGGAATAATAAATGGATCCTCTCTGCCTCCATGAGGAGGAATTTGTTTCTCTTTATGCTAAAATAACACTCCTTCGATTTTTCATTGCAAAATAAGAAGACATGAAGCAAGCTGCTGTAGTGACTGCTTTCTGGCAGAGCTCCACTCGTAGATTTCTCCTCTGTGGCCTTCTACCAAAAAAATCTTTAGGACATTAATTTGAGAAATATGAAACTGGTTAGAGTGTTGTTCCACCAGATCAGAAACGAACGTTGTCAGAAATAATTCCCTTGTCCAGTGTTTTCCTGTGTCTGTAATGACTGATTTTGTCTCTATCTTTTGGCTTTGAATCCTCTAGTAATCATTAATCCCCTAGAGTTCTTAGTAATTACTGGCTTGCAGTGGTACTTGTTCCACTCATGATCTTTTCTATGACAGTTTTAAAATCCAAAACAAGTTTTTTTGGGTTTCTGTTGTTTGGAAGTGCAAATGTTTTGAACTGACTTGGGAAAGACAGTCAGGATTTGTTCAGCCATAATTGTTTTCACATTTAGATCTTTAAAATCTGGACTCAGTTTGTGGGATACTGTTGGATGTAGTGCCTTGGCAGGTCTGCATTATTTCCTGCTGCAGCCTGACAAGTTCTGTCCGTAACCCACCAGTTGAAGTGCAGTGCAGCCTGGCAACTTATTCTGGGTTCTGCTGTATTCCCCCAGCAGATCAGTGCTAGATGTTGTGTTTATCACTAGGGTTGAGGCTGAGGGGAGTTACCTGTTCTCAGTGAAGTACTGTTAGTAGAGGCTTTGTTTCCTTGCTTTCTTTTTGTCATGTTTCAAATTCCTGGTTGTAGATTCTGTGCCTTGAAATGTGAATGCCATCTCTTATACTACTTATGTAAACAAAGCAAGTCGAACTTCATTCATTTGGTTTGCTCTATCATATCATGTCCATGATAAGATATCATATCATGTATCTTATCAAATGAACACTTATCATAAAATCATAGAATGGCTTGGGCTAGAAGGGACCTTAAGGATCATCTAGTCCCAACCCTCCTGCCATGACCAGGGACATTTTCCACTAGGTCAGATTGCTCAAAGCCACATCCAACCTGGCCTTGAACACTTCCAGGAACAGGGCGTGTCTCACCACCCTCACAGTGAAGAATTTCTAATATCTAATCTGAGCCTACCCTGCCCGTTTAAAGCCATTACCCCTCTTCCTATCCCTAAATGCCCTTGTAAGAAGTTCCTCTGCAGCTTAATCATGATGATATGGTTTGATGTGATATCATATTCTGTTATATAATAACTTCATCTTCCACTGCATTGCTACCGAGATGATATTCCTTGTGTTCTTCCATTCTAATCATTATCCTTTAATACAAAACCAGAGTAGTCTGGATCCTGGTGAATACAGTTCCAACTTTCCAATTCTACCGTGTTTTATTATTTTTACATTTTTGTACCCTTTTTCTTGTCAATATTGGTCATTAAAATAGTTACAGTTTTTGGCTATTCACTCTTCACTTTCCAATGTCTTTAAAAACATGCCCGAGGACAATTCTACTGTATCAAAAAAATATGATTTATCTTATGCAGACAGTTTTTCCAAATCATTCAACATGCATCTGGTTTGACAAATTCCTAAACAAAAGAGACAAATAAGCTCTTGCAGTGTAACTTCCAAGATATGTTGGCATACCAGCAGATCCACAGGAAAATGAAATACAGCATTTTAGAAATTCCATGTGAAATTCCTTGATAAACTTTTGGAGGCATTTTATCCTCATAGAATGAAAAAGTTGCTTTCTACTCTCTTCACTTTGTTTTGTGAGTGAGGGTGATGTCTTACAAGACCTCCTCTCTCCACTGGCAATTCAGGACACTACTTTTAATCTACCTGATATGAGTTGCAGTTCCCTGAGGTGCCACCTCTGCCCTCGAGCATGGCTGTGTCACTCAGTATGCACTTAAGTTGATCCATTTCTATGTCTAGAAAGCAGAGCACAAGAAGGAAAGCATTTTGATGGAGGAGACATGTAAAATTTCCTTCCTATCTTGACTGGCCCCAGCCTGAAACTGTTACCCTTCAGGGCAAACTTATTTGTACTTTCTCCTTTGAAAGTCGGGGGAAGTTCAGAGGCCAAATGAGTGAAAACGAATCATCAGTCAGCCTAGCAGTGGTGTCTGCTCAGCATGGAGCAGACAATACTAAATCCAAGTATGATACTGGCTTCATTGAGCAAGTAATGGAGATTACTGTGGAAAACTGTATTTTCAGTTGAACGTGTGTTTTCACTTACAGTAAATTGTGGGTTTCTCCTCTTACTAGAAAAGATACAGTGGAAATAAAAGAAGTCATCAAACCAACTGGCGAGGCAGAATGGAGGGATCAATCATCGTTTTAATTCCTAAAAGAGATTAAGACACTGAATCTTGCATTCTTACAACTGTGTGGACTGGGGGTAATTCCGTAACAGTCAATAGCAAAGTGCTTGAGAATCTGAAAAAAGAGCAATAGTGTATAATTACAGTGTAAAAATAAGGTGTAGCTTAGGTTAAGATAGCTTGACTATGCCGTCATATAATAGCAAGGAAACTTATAGGACTTTCAAAGGTAGTAAATTTGGCCCAAATTAGAAGGAAACCTTTCATGTTAATATCACATATATCTCATTCATGGTAGCATTCATGGTGAAGGGCCATAGATGCTGTTTATGAAGAATCTAATGCCAGCCACTGAGAAGTGGAACAGCAGACCGAGAAGATTTCTGATCTCTTCTGCTGTATAAATTCATATGAACTTTTGCTGCTGAAGCTGCAGCAGAAGTTATTCCAAGTTGCAGATAAATAATTGCTCATGTGATTTCCAGCACTAGAAAAGTCTCTTGAATGAAACCAAGTTAGTGAAAGAGGATACAATAGTTTAACGTTTTTGCTTGGTTGGAGATGTAATCTCAGGGCAATTGTCTGTCAACATGTATTTAGGTTACTTCCAAGTCTGTTACCTGTTTCATTTTCTTGGCCAGGGTGATGAAGCTGATGAAAAAGAAAACAATTGCAGTTGCATAAACTGGTTCATTTACTATTATATAAAAAAACCCCTCTTTTCCCTCCTTTGCAAACAGGATTGTGATTGTATTAAGGCATTTCAAAATGAATCAAGAGATTGGGGAATGAAAGAAAGTCAACAATTATAGATCTGGCTCTCTTCCCTTCCTCCCTCCCAGCTGAACCTCTTGAGTACAAAATGGAAATAGAACAAGCTGTGTCTTTGGGGCTTCCACCACATTTGCTTCATCTGTTTTGCCCTGCATACAATATGTCCCTCTCTCTCAGACTAGCTCTGTTTTCATCAGTCCTTACCTCCCCATGCCCACTGGCAGCAGGTGCTGCAGTGGTTGGTTAGAGCAGGAAGTAGACAGAGATCAGTGGACTGATTGCCAGGCAAGTCCCTAAATCACTCCTCACACACACTTTGACAAACAGGGGTGTATGTGAGGGGTGGTGAGGTGTATGCACTGGGAGTACCAGATAGCACATTTGCCTGAAAGAAGCTCACATTAGGAAGAGGGTGCTGAAATGAGCAATATTTATTTGATGTTGTTTGGGAATCACGTCCTTCACTGCAGGCTGAGCAGACATCGTTACTGGGCTGACTAGTGCTTCATTTCCATGTTTTTGCCTCTGAACTTCCTCCTGCTTTTAAAAGGAAAACCAGTCCTTCAGAGCAAGAATCAGCCAAATGCTTTCACACAGAAAGAATAGTATTCTTTTCTATTTTAGCAAATTCAAGCTGATCTGGGAGTACATTTTTTTGGCCAACAGTAAGTCCTCATATCTAAATTAGTTTTTATTATGACCAGCAACATTCAGAATAATAGGTGTTCCCACACAAAGATGAGGACATCTTTACACTTCAGGTATATAACAGGTTATTTTGAGCTTGTGTGCAGCAGAAAAGGTTGCCAAGGACATAAATGAACAGACCAGCAAAAATTAGCACTTGGCAAAGATTGCACTGAAGAAAAAGTGGCACGAGCAAAATCAAGAAACACAGGAATTTGAGATCTTACGGATGATGAATATTTCATCTTTCTTCTAAAACCAAATGAGGAGTTGCATCCTTCATATTCAACACCAAATGGAGCCAGGGAGGCTTACTATTGGGGAAATAACCAAACAGTGTCTTGGGCTATCTGGATTCTATTCAAGGTTTTAACCTCTTGTCCAAGACCTTCTCCACTGATAATCAGATGCCAAATGAGATTGGATCATATGCACCAATTCACTTTTAATTTTGTAGGATTTCTGCCTCTGCTGTCCATGGAGAAGTTTAAATACTGGTGTTTTACCAGATAAGCTATAGGATGGGATATTGTATAGCCAGATATTTCCTGCAGAGCCTTCTTGCCTTTCTTACTTTAATTCCCTTTTTTATTTTTCTTTTCCTCAAATCCCAATTACAGACTTTAAGAGGAACCTACCTTTACTATAGAGAACTTCCTTCCAAGAGCTTCTGGCAATGCAAACCACAAAACCCCCCAAGAAACAGAAAAGAGACATCAAAATAATAGAAATTATGTATATATATCCATGATATATATAAATAAAAAAGCCAACTTTTCAGCCTCTGTCCTAATGTCTTTTACAAACACATACCACAGTTTTTATATGCTGTTTTTAGGATATTTCTGGTTCTTTCTGAAGTCAATAATACCATTTCTATTCACTGCAGAGAGACCAAGAAGTAGAGCATAGAATTGCAGGCCTCCATATATAACTAGATCTAAAGCCAATGTTTAGACATAGAATGTTTGATGCTTCTTCCTCACAGAACTTTTTCCTGTTTATATTCGTACATTCAAGAGCAGCCTAGTGGTTTTAGGCAGAGCAGAGGCTTGGTCCTTGCCCAGAGACTGTATCTGCTGGTTTTAGATACAACAGAAAAGTAGGGCACTAAAAAATGAAAGAGGGAGTATGAAATGAAGAGATAGAACAGTTACATCAGCAGAGCCATGCGGGCAGGTAGGTATGTGCTATTCATCTTGATTATTTGTAACCCGACATATGTAATTTGGATTACACGTAATTCATATTACATGACAGGCTCTCATTCTGTTGCCTTCCTTCTCATAATGACACAACTTCAAATGAAGTTCTTTTAAATTAAGTAATTCCATTAAAATATCTGCTCAGCTGAGAAGAGCACTTCTTGAACTCTCAGACAAAGCAATCGCCAACTGAATTATCAGAACTCATATCTATGCAATCAACAATGTTTTTCAATCCTGATGAATCAGTCTAAAGATTAAAAAGTCAAAGGACAAATTGTTTAGCGTAGTTTTGCAATGTCCGTATCTTACTTTTCCAAGATTAGAAGGTTGTTTCTGAAGCATATACTTAGGATAACAATAAAGCAAAGTGCAATCTATTTAAATCCTCACTCCTTTAAGTTCAACATGACTTTTAGAATGGAAATAAGTTTTTTGAGGAAGATTCACTACTGCAGTGGTAGTAGTCCATGTCAACAAAAAGCTAGCTCAGAAACAAAACAGTAATAATTTTCTTAATTTTATATAAAAATTTGTATATCAAGTTGTCTATGAGGGCATCTCTGTACAAGATCTGTGTACTCTAGCTGGAGGGTCAGCTCTTTTCTGTCTAAAGCTACACCACTCTCTTCCTTTCATGTAGTTTGGTCAGTAATATCTCTGTTACTGACAAAGATATTCAAATCTTCACACGTGGACCACAGGAGAGAAAAACAGGAAAAGAAACTAAAGCTAATCACAAGTTATGGAGTGGCTCAAAACAAAACTGTACTTTGTAACAAAGTTGTTAATGTAAAAGCACAGTGAAGTCTATTTTCATCCCCCAGTCCTTCCTTCTTAATTTTCCAATTGTCCATTGTCCCGATGCAGGACAGGTATCTGAATTGCTGATGTTCTGGAGATATTTCACCTAGATTGCAAAGGAATGCTTCTGACTATGTGGAACATTTTAATAGTGCTGTTTTATCTATACCAGGTAAAAGCCTCCAAACGTTCTAGTTAGAGAAATAGAAAGGTCTTTTTCTGCTTTGCCGAGATGGAGTTTGGTTTTCTTATCTTCCTCTAAGAGACAGCTGCACATTTAGTACTGGAGGGAAAGCAGAGTCCAGAGCCTTGCCTTCAGGCAGACTCACTGGAGTTTAACATGCTGCACAAGCTGTTCCCTATTGTCCTGTGGCACTATTTTGGCACTCACTCATCTGAGACTCCCAGATTCACATGAACCATTTTAACAAGCAGCCTGGTTTTTCAAGTGCTTCCTAGTGAACTCAAGCATCCAATTCAGCACTGAATCTCCAGAAAAAAAGAATTAAATAACACCCCCCCCCCAACAAAACAAAAAGCCAAACAAAACCAAAAAAACCCCAACCAAAACCAAAACATCCAACCACAAAAACAGTAAAATTGTAATTTAATTTACAAGAAAATGTAAGCATTAGAAAGAAAAATCAGTACATGCTTTTCAGGGTTATCCTGAATGCTTGAATGTATTACATGCTGCAGCTCTGCACTCCTGGAATTCTATGAAATGCAGTGTCACACTCTTAACTAGATCTGGGCTTGCAGGCTTGCAGCCTCATTTTAACAGAAATATTCTGGTTATGCTCCTCTGATCATTTGGATTATTGCTGTTGCCACATTGAGCTAGGTGTCTGCATTCACATTGTGCCAGCCCTTTCCTGCAGTATAGTAAGACTCAGGACTTTATGTCTCCTGAAATATACTGAAAAAGTCCTGAAGAAAAGGGGAGTTTTTATGTTGCTCCATGTCATGCATGTGGCCAGCAGTGGTGTCCAAGCAAATTCCCTCTATGGCCTAGTGCTTTTTATCTGATGACTGTAAATGCAGGGCTCTGACATTCCTCTAGAAAATAAAATTTAGCAGTAATCCCACAGCCTCACCCAGGGCAGAGCATCCAGTGTAGCAGGGATTAGAGTGGTTCTTCCAAGCAGCGCTGATCCCACATTCAGCCCTATATCTCAGCCCCTCTGAGTAGCTAAATGGGGTCCTGTCTGTCCCAGTAAGGGATACTGTCTGGTCACACTCTTTGCTAATCAAGCTCTTGGGAACTAGCTCAATTCAGACAGACCATCATTTCTACTGTCTCTGATTCACTTCTGCAACACTAAATATAATGTATTCTCAAAGCATTTGCATTCCTCTTCTGTGGTCATTAAAGCCCCTCACACACCAGTGCCTTTTATCAGGGGAAAAATTATAAAATTCACCTTCTCAGGTGTTTTCCAGCACAGGTTCACAGCTTTGGTAGTGTCAGAAATCATTGTGGCAAGGGAAAGAGACTGCTTTTATTCAGCAAATCACTAAAGCCACCCTCCGCCTGGGAACAGCATGAACTAGTCTCTTAAATACAGTTCTAAATCCCTTGATCTGCTGGGATTTATGACCTCACCCAGAACGAAAGAGGTGAAGCCAGGCAATGACCAGGGAGCAGAGGAAATGGCCTCAACTGCTCTGAATAAAAGCTCTGGGAAGAGAGTGGTCAAAGGAGGTGATGGCTAAAGGAACTTGCTTTCTAAGGTGAGGCCTCATGACTAAGATTTCTATATATATGCTGTGCAGGATGGATATATGTAAAAATATTTCCCTGGTTGGGCAGTTAATGAAGAAATCTGGTTGGTTTTGGTTAGTTTATTTTTGGCACCTGCATGACTCAATGACAGGTGTATAACACTTCTGATTCAATTTCCTCTTCCATGTGCAGCCTCTTGTGTCCATCTCCCATCAATGTAAGAGCAGCTAGGACCAGACCTCTTTTTATGCCTGTCCCCAGAGCTGTGTGATTATTTCTACATCTTATATAATCAAATTCCAAAAGTTGTGAGTTAAGTAACCCAGGAGTGTTGGAAATACGGCTCTGAGGGGTTTTTATATCAGATTATGATTTACCTTCCTGTTCCAGAATGTGGAAAGCCATGCTGCTTTCCTGAGCTGCCTATCTTGAAAAGGTACTTTTGGTATTCTCATGAGGACAAGCTTCCATTGTCTTACTCTGTGGCAGCTTCATTGCTCACTTATAAATAGGAACAGATGTTTCACTTTCATACCAATGAAGAACAGGTGTGGAGAATAAAATTATTTCCTCCTTACTAAGTATTGTTACTCTTTCTTCACACTAGCTTCACTGTGAAGATAATCTACTCCACTGTTGGCCAGTCACTCAGACTGGAGTGGAAAAGGCAGGCTGTGCTCCCTCCCATCCATGTTGCCCTGAGGACATCTGGATTTAACTCTCCTGTTCTCTTCTCCTGCCGAGAAGGACAGAACAGATGAGTCTGCAGCTGTATGAAGGTGGCAGTGAGGGAACTCTAATCAATGTGTCTGGTTACGCAAAGAGTGTCAAGGTACTGTCCTGTTTTAGACTTGGGCTGATAGATTTGAAGTATTTTGAATATAGGTGGCCACAGCTGTTGGCTCTAAGTGCAGCATATTGCTTGAATGGAAATTTTCATTTCCATTTAATATTCAGAGGGATTTCTGTACTATATTATTGCAATTAGTCTTCTAGTTAAACAGGTTAATACTTTACTCAGGATTCAGCAGTACATTCTGAAATGCTAGAAATGGTTCTATCATATTACATCTAGTTGGACTTTATTCCTTCACCAGGAGTGGCTTTAATGATTTTCAAATTGCACAGAAATAGCATTAATGTTCTCACATATGGAAAAGGGAGCTAGTATGAAAAATAGACTGATATGAATGTTTATTACCACAGAAAGATTTTGAAAAGTGACCTTCAGCTAAGTAATCTCAAAGTTGCAGGAACGAGGCCCCAGGTTTCAAATGCTGTTTTGTTTGGGAGATTGCCCAGCTCGTGCCTGATAACTTTTGTGCTTTAGGTACACCCTTCAGGGGTTGTTTTTTCTGAAAAAAAAAACCCAATAGACTAGAAGGACAGGCTCTTACCACATCTACATGACCTCTCCTGTAACTCTTGTTCTCATCTGAACAGCAGAATGATAATGTTTCCCTGCCATCCCATTCTGAATTTGGGTGTTTAATCGTGCTCATACTTAAGGTGTATTTATTCATTCTGGTTCCCAAATGTACTTTTTATGAAGTGAACTATGGTACTTTTTACCCAGCTGTTTTGAGAGCCAGACTCCAACATTTCATTACTACATAACTTGAACTGTACCATTGCTAGTGCCTGATATCTGTAATTTACTTCGCTGTAATGAAGAAGGAACCTATTCCATTAAAATTCTCAAAAACCTGATGGACACAGGAAGCATTTACAAGACAATATATAGGCACCGAAAGTTTAGCTGTTCAGAGCCTCAGTGCTCATTCTGGTGCTATCTAAGGGAAGTGCTGCACTTTCTAGCATAGGACTGTGAGGTTCCAGTTCACACTTTGCTGACACTGCTCCTGTTGTGGTCATTTTTACAAAGCAGTGAGAGGTACACTTACTTTCTTATGTCATCTGAAGCTGTTTTCCTCAATTCTGTTATGCCATGACTGTTCAATCTCTGAGTCATGGTCAACAATATACCTGTACAGTACTTACTATCAAGATCTTAATTTTGTCTTTTTCTGTGTGTTTTCCAGTGGGCAATGTTAATGCTTCTTGCATGAGCTTTCAGGAGGGAGCACTTGCAGAAGTGAGTTGTTTAGTGGAGGTGCTTAGAAGCCTTTGTCCATGCCCAGGGCTGAAGTATTGTTTTTAGTGGCAGTTTCTGACTGGTGGGCAGTACAATGATTAAACTCTCGTTCGTTAGGGAGCAGTTAATAGGAAGAGCCGGCAGGCTTTTTATGTCAGACAACACAGCAGGTAGTACAGCTTGCCCTGACATGAAATGCTGGGTTCCAAGCTGGAAAAGCATGCTGTTCCTCTGGGTTAGCAAATCAGAAATATCATAAGTAGATTAATTTTCTACTGGGAGAAGAAGGATGTTAAATCAAGAAAGACTCATGTTCATATTGACCAGCTAATAGGATACTGAATGAGAGTATAGTCTGAGCAATGAGCAGAAGGAAAGAGTGCCATGAAAAAAGGCAATGTGCGTTTCATAGAAGCGACATGCCTCGCACTCCTTTAAAGAAATAATGAAATGACTTGACATGCCATTTTTTTCTAAAGTTTTGCTAATGGTGATTAGAATAGTGCTTGTTTTTCATATTCTGGAAGTTTCAGTGCAAAAAGAATCATTTTTCCATAAGTATATTGACAGTTCCTAGAGAAACATTTGCAATTCAGGAGACCTGAATACTGTAACCTCTTAACAAAAAATCAAATCCAGTGCTCCCATAACATATTCTCCTGTTATTACTATGCCTGGGCACAAGACAGATATTACAAGACTTCAGTTTCCATGACCAGAAAGTTACTGGATTAGTATTTAATCTCATCCCAATATCCTTCACTGGATGACTTTCTGTCAAAAAGAAGGGTATAAGATCTCCCATTAACATGATAAACAGAGGAGTCAACATCCTTTGAGCCGTTTGTAAAGTTGGTGCAGTGATGTGACTTTTGAATTACTATGTCTTTCCATAGTATGTATGTGGCAGCATCATGGCATGTCACACCACTACTGGCATCTTACAGATCAGAATATGAAAGCTTGTGCTTAGATACTTTTATGCAAGGTAATTAAAAACAAGCAAGCCAATGACAGCTCCAAATTCTTAAATAGTGTCAACTGAAGACAAAGCAATAAAATGTTATATTGTACGATAAAACAGAGCATAGTCTTGGAGTTTGACTACACGTTAAGTATTCCTGGAAACATTTCTTCATCCTGGAAGCATCTTAGATTTAAGACTGAAATCTCTGTCCCTACTCCATCTCTAATGAAAGGTTTCCAAAACTTTGCATGGCCACAGAACAGGTATTTAGCACACTGCAGGACTAGCAGTTTTTCCTCAAACCCTAATTATTTCCTTTGCTACAGTTTTGGACTTCAGAGTAGGCTGGTTTTGATGTCAAGGAAGAAGCTGTCATTCCTCAAAGGGAAAGTCACAGACTTCCTGGTTATAGGACCAAAAACCTAGCATCCCTTGAAGAAAGTCCCCACCCTTAAAAGGGAGATTTCTAGTAGAGCACCAGAATACCACATGAGTGCTAACAGTGGTGAGGCAGGGCTAGGGTCTAGCTGGGAAGTCAGTCCAGAGTTTGAGAGTCCTTGGCCAGGCATAGACTATGACAGAGCTTGAAGAAGGGAATAAGGGAAAAGCCCAACATGACCCTAAAAAGGGCCCCAACAGGTAGGGGTGTGGATGGGGATCTGAGGTGAGGCTGGTCAAGGCCTTAAAGGCCAGATAAGTGCACTCAAGACCTGGCACAGAGCTGAAAAAAGGGCTTTTGTTTCTTGCAAAGTGTTGAAATGGCTAGTGTGTGTTATAGAATGGCATGGCAAAGCAGGTGAGATTCAACATTTCTAACAGTGCTAAGAGGTCTTGAATGAGGAGGACTTCATTTGAGGAGGAATAAAAAGAGAAGCTTTGCCAAAATGCTAATTACTATGATCAGCAGCAATGACTTCAAAAGAAGGAAGGTAAAAAGTTGCAAATAGGAATGTGCTTAGCAAGAGATTCGCTTAAGAAACTCAAAGTACCTTTAGCCAGGCACCACCTGCCAAGATCTAAATTACGGATGAGACATGCACCAAAGATTAAAAAAAGCAAGGATAATAAAAGTCATGATACACAAATTACTTAGGTAACTGTTTGAAAAATATATGACAGTTATAGCATGGTTATTGTATATATGGAACAGCATTGCAAAAGGATTCAACTCCCTAATGACACTGAGACTTGGGAACCTAGCTGGACACAGCTGCATAGGGACACTCAAGCCGGTTCTGAATAACGTGGTGGTCAGAGTCACCTACCTAATATGCTGTATTAGTTAACCATTTCTGTATTTATTATTATTATTATTATTATTATTATTATTATTATTATTATTATTATTGCATATGCTGTAGTAGTTAAAACAGTAATATGTTTCGAATTGACTACTTGATTATGGCACAACCATGCAGCCAGGAGAGATGTGTCAGAGTGAAAATAAGAATTCAGGATTCCCTCTTTGTAGCCTTGTGATCTTTGTAGATCTAGAAATCACCATGAAGTGGGGTTTGGCTTTTATTCTGTAGGAAAGTACAAAGAGCTGGATACAGCAGCTGAGAAACTGACTTCCCAGCTTTGGTACCAACTCTGCTTTTCCTATCCATGAAGCTGAAAGAGTGTGTGAATTCACACCACAATTCCTGTTGGGCTGCAGAAGTGTCTGTATTGGCTGAGGGCTGCTCACAGGGTATGTCTCATCAGGGAGCCTTGGAAGTTGCGAGGATGTTGAAAGCATGTGGAAGACATAGCTACTGCAGAGCTTCTGTGAGTACACCACATAACCAGAGACATCTGTTCTGGGGAGAAGAACACTTTTTAGTCTCTAGAGTATGTTAAGACTTCAGGGCCACAGGAAAAAAAGCTGCACAGGTGCAGTAGGGCCTGTTGAATTCTATGTGTAGGGGACACCTTTGGGGGAACTATACTGCACACACTGTATTAGCAACATGACCTGGAAAGGAGGGAATTGTTCAGCTCTTGCTACATGCAGGAAGAAAGGACTACATGGATCATTTCTTTCAAAGGAGCTCTCTGGGGGCTGTGATTTCTAACACCCAAACGCAATAGCTGAGGGAAGAAGAGGAAAACAGGTCCTGCATGATCCTGAGGGTCCTTATTTGATCTCTGCTGCCTGCCTAAGAGTTGAATTGGGTGCTTCACTGAAAATCTGAGCAGCAGAATATGAGTGCTGAGTTTGTTTGCGTGGCTGAGAAGGGGCTGAGGAGACTCTTTGCTGGTGCAGGTCACTATCCAAAGGGGAGGATGATCTCTAACAGAGGTGAATGCCACAGAGCATTTTTCTTCTTGCCAACAAAACTGAGTTGCTGGTTATTAGTATGGCTGTGGAATAGCACTGAATGTGCGCCTTTGGAAAAGGCAGAATGGGGGCTCCCTCAAGAGATCAGAATAACCCATTGCCCTTGTCTGTATGTTACGTTCCTCTTGAACGCTACCCTCGCTCTTACACTAGACCGGCTGAGGGACATGCTAACCCTGAATCCAAATGGGTAGCAAGAAAATCTTCTGGAGGCAGACCTTTGAATTTATACAGTTGTTGCCATGCTAAGGCTTATTGTTAGATTCTTTAGACACTCTTACAGCATAATAAATACAGAGATATTGGCAGATGCAGAAGGATATTTTCTGTACAGTAGGAGGTAAGATATATACTCAGCATCAAGTCAATTTTTCTGTACTGTCTAATATGTATTCTAGGCTGAAAGGATGCAGTTATGTTTAATTCAGTCAGAGTATGTCCTGTTTCTTAGATATCCTTGTGTTAAAGATCATTATTATCGGTAATACTGGTTAGTCTTACAAAATTTAAATGCAGATATAAAAACTTTAACAGAAGTGCAGGAAGTTCATCTCAGGAATAGCCTGTATTATTGTAACACTATGAAATAAAGAGGGAATGGTGAGATCAGATCAGAAATTAGAGATTTCATCTGTACTGTAATTTGCTGCTGACATCAGCTGGCAGGGAGATAATCATTAACAGGATGAATGCAATAAAGATTATACCATTTATATGATACTTTATTACTCTTCCCCTAGCGTGACAACCTTTAACCAACTTCCCCTGGTGAAGACCAATTTAGATAAAAAGATTGCAGGAAACATTCTGAGGCAAGGGTCCATTTCTTTGTCAATCCGCTTTCTTCTTCCCAATCTCTGATTTTGCAGTCTAAGGGCTTGTACAAGTTTCATTCACATCACTCATTTTATAGCCACTTTCTTTGTTGTCATGGCCTGGTGTAGAGGCCAGCCTTCTTAACTCCAGACGGGTTAATCTTAAAACCTGGAATCCTGATCATAGTGGTATGAAAGGGTCAGAAAAGGAATTACAGGGTTTTTTTTCTTGTATTTCCACAGACCTCAGTGAAAAATATTCTCCTTATCTTCAAAGGGGTTATTAGCACCTCCTAGGCTTCCATATCTTTAGTAGGTATTCCATATGGACTCATAGTGGGATCTCATTGGAATAGGCAGCACTGTGACCTTGTTAGGAAAGATCCAGGTCCTTTAAACACCAAAGAGGAGCCAACAACTGATGGTGCATTGTCAAGAAGATACTTTTTTAATTGTTGAAATGCCAGGAATCCATTCTGTCAAGGGTCCCTTGTCACAAATGACTGAGCAGAGTTCTTGTGTATCCCCAGATATTGCCAGTTAAAGACACTGGGTTTCCCAATAGCACAGAGGCAGAAGTGGTTAATGCTGTGCCCAGTACCGGTCTAAAACTGGTGGTCATGTAAGATACAAACCTCTAAGAGAGTGATTCTTAAGGCCTACTGTTACAATAGCAAAAATGTTACAGTTCTAATACTGGACTGAGTGGATTTCATCACCCTCCATAGTGAAATTTCAGGTATGAAATTCCCTTGAAGATAGTAACTGCTGCTAATCTGCAGACATAAAAATGAAGTGAGAATTTCCCGAGAACTCTGAAAGGCCCAGTAAAAGAAAGATGCTTTTGTCACAGATAATGCCTCTTCCTTCAGGTTATGACAGTGAGCATGTCCTCAAGCAACCCACTATGGCGTACAGTGGTGGTGGCCTAGTGGCGTATTCTGGCAGTCTGTGTGGCAGTGCATACTTAGCTGTTGGATCTCTTGTGGGTAGGCAACACAGCTATACCCCCTGGAGGCAGATTAACAAGAATGGTTTCTAATAATTATTGTGACCACAAGTATGAAGGATGGCACTGAGTATTCCTTACTGTTCATGCACAGTAGAGCTGTCATAGACATTTTTTGGTCAATACACTTTGAATATTATGTATCTTGCTATAATCACAAATATTCCCATATGAATATTTGAGAAACTGTTTTCCTTTGGTATTGTATGACATTTGCATAATTATCACTGAAATTTGTGGCAGATTCAAGCTGTCAAGCCTATTTACATTGCAGTGGAAAAGTATTTACTGATCCATACAAATGTTACATTTGCATCTGTAACAGAAAATGCGTACCTTTTCAGGTTGCTAATGAGAAGAATTATACATCTGTTTAAAACTTTGTCAAAGGCAGAACCGGCATTTTTCATATCCCATTAATGTATGGAAACATTTTTTTTCCCCTTGGAATTTCAGTTAACTCTGAGAACATGTTGTTGAGGAAATTGGGTGGTGCCAGAATTTATATGAAGTATTTATATGAAGTATTTATATGAAGTATTAAACCCCAGGCTTCCGAGCCGTTGACTTACAATAGTCACGGTCTTATTTGGCTGGCCAAGTAACAAGTACAGCCTTAATACAGGATTTAAAACTAGAGGAACAAAATAAACGGGACATTGTCCTGTTCTTTAAGGAGCTAAACATTTGGGGTCTCAAAAACAGAGTCTGAGAGAGGAGGCGCTGAGTACCTGACCAGATTTAGTACTGGGACACTCAGCTCTCCATTGGAGTTGTTAAACCCCTGACAGATAAATGAGATGCAAATCTATGCAGAGCAGCCCAGGTCCTGTTAGGCATATTAGCTGAGCCTCAACAGAGATCAAATGAAGCAGCATTGGTCCAAAGCTGGTTTTGAGGGACCATAATCTCAAACCTGGAGGAGCATGGTGGAACTGTACCCAAAGGGCTCTTCAGAAGTCAGAACAAATCCAGATGGATTTGGTACATCTGGGTTGGAGCTGGCCATGCCAGCTGTCAGCTGGTTCGGTGCAAAGAGATTCAGTCTTTGGCCCGTGCTCTTGTGCTAACTGCACAGGAGAAGAAATCAGAGGACTTGGCTCCCTGTCAGTCCAAAGAGAAGCAGTGGGGCACTGGATGCAAATGAGTCTTCTTGTCCTGCTGGATGCAGAATGAAAATAATACACTCTGTAATTACAAAAAGAAACTGAATTACAAGAATTAGCCTGAAGAGGCTCTTGCAAGACTTTTTAAAAAATCATTTAATACATTTATTCCAATTAGACATCAAGTTTGTGTTTGTTCTGGAAAGTCTAATGGTAGAAAATGATGAAGAGCCCAAATATAGAATATTAATACAGTGTTAGTTTTCCTAGGATGCTGATGTACTTGTTCTAATATAGACTTGCCAAAATTTGACATTTAAATACTATACTACAGTCATAATAAACAAACAAAATAAATCTGGGCATACACAATGCTTTGAGTCCCCAAGTTAATGTCGTATGCCTGTACATGTAGCACATTTTCTTTTTTTAATAACTTAGGTTCAGACCTTTTCAGCAGAATTTTAACTCATGTTATAAATTAGCAAATTTCTATAAAAATTTGTCCTGGAGAATCCTGTACAAATGTATAGGATATGTATATTTACAACTGCTCTAGAATGCTTAAAACAAAATACTTAATTACAAAGACTGCAAAAATGTAAAGTTCTGAAAATAGTAAGTAATGACTTTGAGCTTAAGTTCTATGATTATTATCTCTGTCAATGAATGAAATGTTTATAATCTGCTACTAAAATAGAGCAATGAAGTTTTACTTCAAGGAGTATGTTGCATTAATTCCACAGCATTTTTCTTACTTCCATTTAATTTACTGAATACCATTATTTAATCTTCACAGCTTCTCATCTATTCATAATACTTCATGGAAACAGTTCAATAAACTGACCTTGCACCTAAAAACCAAAACCAAGAAGGTTCAGTCACCTTTTCAACAAGATCAAAAAATTCTCTTTCCCACTTGTCTGAGCGGATCAGAGTCCAGCAGCATATGAGCCAAAGCACAAATCCCAGGTTGTCTTCTCTCAGTGATGTGCTCCATCACCCTACTGACTGGAAAGTAATTAGCATTTTTGTAATCTCTCACTTCTTACTACTTCTACTTTTTATATCAGCCCAAGTTGTGGCTAGGATATTATTGTGATGATATCATGCAGGCACAATATGGATGTGCCAGAATATGATATTTAGGGTATAATTCAGGTGCCATTGACAAGTTACTAATTTTAAATGTCAGCAGGAATGTATCTCTGCTGCAAGATGAGGGCCACCTCTTACATACATGTTGAACTCATTTTTCTCCACTCCCTGCTTCCTCCAATCACAACAGAAGGTCTGTGAATCCCCTTCCCTTCAAATATAAATTGGGATGTAGACCCAGAGGCCAGTATTCCTGTATTTCATTTTTCAAACCTTGCAGAGCACAAGAGCCCTGCGGGAGTGCTGCTCAAATGCAGCCAGCAGCTTTAAAGTGCCACCTGAGGTGGAATTCTGCTGGACCTCAGCCTGGGGAATGTGCCAAGTGGAACACACTGAACTAGTGTCACCGTGGCTGTGCTGCCTTCCAGCCCTTCTGCCTGCTTCTGAGGCTCCAGGAACCACGGTGTGCAGGGAATGGCAGGTCTACCGCCCTCCTTCCCCTCCTGACTGTTGGTTCTCCCTTGATTCCTCTGTGCATGGTGTCTGGAGAATTCCGCAGCCTGAATTGCCTTTTTTTTCTCCAGGTGAGGAGTCAAGCCCTCAGCATGAGTAGCCTCACAGACATCTTTTTTTACAGAAAAGTAGCTCATGGCAGACAGAAACCTAAATGATCAAATCTACACTTCTGCATCAGCAAAGGGGAAGATCAGGACACAGCGCCTTGCAAGCAGAGCCACCACAGAGGGAATGCTGCTGTCAGTGCAGTGTAGACCTGTCTCAAGGCAGCATGGACTGGCACCAAGAGCCAGAGAAACCCTGAGGAGTGATTATGATAGTTTAAAAGTGCATGTGCCTTTCCCTGAGCCCAGGACTCACCCTGGTACAGTCCCAAGCTGACCACATGCTGTGTCATTGGTTGTTTCTGTCATCCAAGAGCTTTTACTCAACATGCTGATGTTTCTGTGCGCCTACGTCTGTGTTGGGAAAGCCAGGACATCCTGCTGGGCTGCCAGTCACCTGAACGTGCAAGCCCAGTTACTCTCACATACATGCTTGCTGCTAAGAACTTCTTCCATGGTGACAAAGCTAACTTTATTCAAACTTGCTCTCTCTCGAGGATGTCAAATAAATTCTTCCAGAGTGCTTCTACCAAATCTCTCACTGAAGCCTGTATTACAGGGCTATGGATTTGTGTGCTTCTATCCTTGCCGTATGTAGCTGTCATGGACTCTGTTTGACCTGCAAGTGGCAGTATGTGGCTTAAAATGCTTCCTTCTTCTATGGCTCTTTTTTCATCCAGCTCAATGACTTTCAGAGGGAAGGATAATTGGAGGGCTGACTGAATTCCCCTGACTAGGAGCTTACTGAAACAGTCTGCTTGTCTGAATGGTATCACACTGCTTCCTATTATTCCTAATACTCAGCCATAGGAAGAGATTTTGAATTGCTTTCTTTTCTCCAGCTTTTAAAGCTGCTTTTTATAGTACTCAAAAGATTTCTTTCCCTGCGTGTTTTGAAAGCTTTTATTTCCTATGTGAATTTTAGAATAGCGCTGTGTGGCTCATTTCTACATAATTCTTGGGTGTCATCATAAATATACGCAGAGAAATAAATACATTCAGTCAACAAAATAAACTTAACTTGTACACATGATTTCCTTTGCAAAGCTGGTGTTAAAATTCTCAGCAGGGATAAATTCTGCTAAATGTTTTCTGGGTTTTATGCCAACAAAGTGGTTCAAGGTTACCTATCAAGAACAGAACAATAGTCTCCTCTGCTTTCTTTTGAGAGACTTCAGCCTGATTTGTTTATTTTTTTGGTTGTCACCAAAATTGAAAATAACTTGAGTGACACCTTGCAAACCTCTATTGTGCAGATGGCGTAAGAAAGCAGAGTTCATACATACTGAGTTTTATTCTGCAGTCTCACCCATGAGTCAGCCCTCCTGAGGACTGAATGATAATCATAAATGATGCTCTTCTCTCTGCTTCCCATCCTCCCTCTTCTTTATGTGTAAAGGTGCTATGCTTCTGCCTTGTCAGCTGCAAGTCTGGTGCTTTTTCACAGGCTTTAAAAATAAATCTTAAACGAAACTATTCTGTTCTGTTTGGCTATAAAGGACACTGGAAGTTTTGTATATAGCGTATCATGCATAAAAATAATCACTGGAACTGCAATGTACAAGTACTTATTGTTCCAAAGTAAAATCAAGAAATGTCACAAGTAAAAAATACTACTCTGAAAAAAAAAGTGCTTGCTTTAAGAAGTAGAGAAAAACAGCTATATCAGGGGAAACGCAGAACACAGAGAGGGTTTTATTTGTGAGTCAGCCTTTTTATGGTACTCATCAGAATCCTTTTAGTACCTCATAAATATGAATTAATTTATGCTCATAACTCTTCCATGAAGCATGGAAATATTCTACTCTTCAGTTTAGAGAAGAGAAAATGGGCCAAGGAACAATCAAATGAATAGCTCAACATCATAAGGATCACCTGTAGCAGAGCAGAATACAAATGGAAATGCCGGTTTCCAGAGTCCTGGGCCACACTTTTAACCACAGAACAATCTTTCCCTCAAAGATAATTGTTGGTATCTATCACAGGGAAAAAATAGCAGCCCCACTTTCCGGAAAATAAAAATATGGTGACACAGATGAACTGTTTCATCTGGAAGTCTCTTGAGATTCAGAAGCATTTAGATGCTAGTACAGTTTCCAAAGACTGACTTCAGATTCAGCTATGTTCATAAAGTTGCAAGATTTAAAAAAATTAATTAAAATAGTCCATAAGAAATAGGAATTACAGATGAAGAGGGGAAATAATGAGCTTAGCTATTTTTTGGCTTTTTGAATGTACATGAATATCCTATTTTTAACACCATGGATTTCCCATTCCTGTCAGTTTCATAAGCCTCAATTTCAGAGATGATGTAAAACACACTCTTCAGTCAGTACGCTGATGGTTTCACTCCCTTGCTAGGGCTGCCTTAGCCCCAGTGTTCTGAACCCTGCAAAACCAGCCCTGAGGTCTGGAGATTTTTGGAATTATAGATATTTCTGGTTCAGTTTTCTCCAGGAATACCAGGAGTTCTCAAGGAAGAGAAGGCCTACATTGTGCTAGATGGAAAGCAGTTGATGTGAGACAAGGTCATGGATCATCCTTTGCCTCAGTGCTCTCTGGCTGCAAGTCTCAGTTGTGACATTATGAAAGGAACAGCAAAGCATCAGGGGTGACACTGTGACAACTGCAAAGCCTGCAGAACACCCCAGAACCCTACCTCCCTTAACAGATCATGACTGTATTGCGTTGCAAATACTGCTAATGTGTTTTGTTTGTCTTTAATGACAAGTAACCACCCAGCAACAGGATGCAAAGAGTTTGGAGGGAGTTAGATGTGCATCCATCCGCATGGCACTGTATTAAGTAACATTATCTCAGCATGCCTAGTCTTTAAAGTAAGAACATGTGTTTGCTGGCCTGTGCCCTGAGCTCTTCTTCCACTTTTAACTTTTCCTGCCCTTTCCCACCACAATAGTGTTTTCAACTCTTGGTCTTTTGAAGTTCCTACTGGCTTGAAAGTTTGGTTTGAGATGCTACCATAGGACTTTTGGACTGGTTACTTTCATCTCAGTGGTTTAATCTTGGACATAATAAAGTTTTAGCTTTAAGACTTCCTCTGGACCTGGAATATAAGTACCTGTGAACAAGAAGTCTCCAGGTTGATATTAGTGGGGAAATTAAGTAGCAGGCAAGGTGGGAGAGAACACGTCTCTCTATGTAAAAGCAGCCAGTGATGTATTTCATTGAAGCAGAGGGGGAGAATGTTATACCAGAAGAGTTGCACTGTCACTGTAACAAAATGCTTCCTGCTATGCATTGCATGAGATGTGGTGGCTGTCCCTCACTGAGTGCTGCAGGAATTTTCCTGACTGACCAGTCACAGGGGTCACAAGTAATCTCTGCAGCTACATCCAACTGCACTGCTATGCTGATCTCTCTGCTCTGCCACTTCAACTGAAACAAGTTTCAATAGCAAAATGTTCCTTGCTCTAAACTCTTCTCCCAGGCATGCATATGGTGTCACATTGCGTAACACGCTGTCCAACAGTCCAAGCATAAATACATTTGCCTTGTGTTACCAGGAGGGATGGCAGCCTACAGGTATTTCTCATGTGTGTCTGTGTGTGGCGAGAGAGACTAACAGATTAGGATTTCTGTTCGAAAAAAGCTGTTTGTTCTTTCACAACGGCGTAGTACAAAGTCACTCAATGTCTGCTTCTTTTGCTTGCTTCTGCCCCTACCTCTGCAAAATGCTGTTAACTGACAGTCTAGGAGGCAGAAAGGAGACTTTTAAAGTATTTTATTCCTCTGAAACCTGACAAGTCAGACTCCTGCTTGAAGATGAAGTGCTCAGCACTCAAGCAGAAACTCTTTTGGAAGAAAGAGGCTCTTTTGGAAGCAAGAGGCTCTTTTGGAGGCAAGAGGTCATGTGGCTGATTTCTTGCAGCACCAACTGCTCAAATCTTAAAATAATTAAGTAAGAAGCAGTAGATTTAATCCTACTGTGGTTTGGTTTTTTTTCTCTGACCATCTGTGAACAGAAGTGTTTCTTCCCTCAGTGCTGAAACAGGGGAAGATTTACCAGCAGTAGAGACTACAAGAGAAATGGCAAGGACTTGGGTCTTGCTGAGATGCTCATCACTTCAGGAGAAGGAGAGGTATCTGAAGAAACACAAGCAGTACCTGCTACCTCTCTCTCCCTCTTTCAAAAATAAAATAAAAAAAAAAGCACCCTGTTTTGCCTCTTCTCTGAAGGGGAATAAGAAAAGACAATGTTCTGCGTCTATGGGGAAGTTGAGAAGATAAGAAAAGACGTCTCAGAGAAGGATGATCACAGGCACATTGAACTGTCAGGTCTAACATTTCAGGGTGTGAGCAGCCTGGAAGAATAAACCCTCAAGGAATCCTAAGGACATTTAAAAATGCAAGCACAAAGTGGAAATAAAAGAATAAAAACTAGTGAATAATAAGAGGAAATTACATTGAATAATATGGAGCTTAGCAATATACTGAATGATGGAAAGAGGCAATTACTGAAAGACATGCAAATAAGCAAGAAAGAAGAGTTTCATGATAAGCCTTGAAAGAAGATTAGGAACAGAAAGTCAGTGTCTCCCACAAATATTTTTGGAAGCTTTTTTTCTTAATTCAGTTCCATATGCTAAGACCTGATCCCATCTTTAAAGTTAATGGGTTATGCCTTTTTATCAAGCATGTTTTCTCAGCTGTGCTAACAAGTTTTTGAGCAGGAATGCAGTGCTGTGTTTAAGATGGAAAATAGAAAAGCCTGCTTTAAAAGACTTTTAAGCTTCCTGAAACTCCTGCTTTTTGAAAAGCCATTTGTTCCCAGATACAATCTATTGAAGAATAAACTGTGGCCAACTGCTTGCTGTTCATGGCTGTTTTTATAGTCAGGAGTGGTGTATGGGCCTATTTGCTGAGAAGATTTCACTGTTGCTCAGGCTCTTTTTGGACAAAAATAGGATTTCTTACAGTTTGTGCATTAGCACTTCTATGCCAAAAGCATAAATAAAAAACAGGTAGTAATAAATAAACTCTATATGTTTTAAAGCAGTAATCTTAGACTCTGCATTAAAGCAGCTCTGAGAACCCATTATGGAAAAGCAGATTTCTCCAAACTGGTACCTCTCTCACCACAGGTGATATTCTTTAATAAGGTCTTCAGCAAGTTATTCACAGTGCATTTGCAATAGAGAATTTGCAGTTCACATCCACTGCTGTTCAGAGAACTTTCAGGGCATGAGGTGTGCAGGGATGATAAGCAGCATTAGCTGCCACCAGAAAACCGACTATAAGAAACCCAAGACTTCAGTTTTATCGTGGATATAGATGTGGGTATTTTTGCAAGTGATAGGATGGATATTGCATCACTGCGGCGAGCTCTGTTCCCAGTTAGCAGGTGTTGAAGCTGACAGTGTGTGCCTTGCTCGCTCCCATGCTCAGGGAGCAGGAGCTCTGCCAGCTGCAGTATCCTGCCAGCTCCCCAGATCCCAGCCTGCAGGGACTGGAGGGATGGCACAACACAGGAACTCATTTACAAATGCCTGAATTTCAGCTGCCTGGCTGAGGAATCAAGAACTTCTCAAGATATTTGAGGGTCTTTTCTAAACTGGGGACTCAGATAACCTTTGCAAATACAAGGGAAGCATTTTAAATGCAGCATACTGAAGTGAGCTGTAACTAGGGCTGACATCAGATTTCCAGGAAGTCAAGTTGGTACCTTCTAACTCAGGATATTTTATGATTCTAAAATATATGTTACTGTGTACGCATACCTGCTGCTACTTTTGCATGTGCTGATGTATTTTTATCTCATTTTTTCCTTCTTACTATGACCTCGCAGCCATTTCTCCTCCACATTGCAAGTGACAACTTCAATGAACACAGAGGATTCTGTCTGTGCTACTCAGCAAGCAAAGGCCTCTTTTATAGAATCATGAAGTATTATAGAATATCCTGAGATAGAAGAGTCATTGAGTCAGCTTCTGGCCCTGCACAGGACAACCCCAAAAATCACACCATGTCTGAGAGCATTTCCAAAAGCTTCTTGAACTCTGTCAGGTTCAGTGCTGTGACCACTTCCCTGAGGAATCTGTTCCAGTGCCCGATCCCCCTCTGGGTGAAGAGCTTTTTCCTAATATCCAACTTAAATCTCCCTTGACACAGCTTCAGGCCATTCCCTCGGGTTCTGTCACTGGTCACCAGAGAAAAGAGACCAGTGCCTGCCCCTTCAGGACCTCCCAGAATATTCTCCATAATTTTACCAATCACTGAAATGAGACTGACAGGCCAGTAGTTTCCAGGGCCATCCATCTTGGCCTTCTTGAAAATTGGGAAAATATTTGCCAGGTTCCAGTCCACTGGGACCTGTCCAGATTCCTAAGACTCTTCAAAAATCATTGAGAGAGGTCTTGTGACGACATCAGCCTGCTCTTTGCGTACCGTTGAATAAATCTTATCAGGCCCCATAGACTTACAGAGATCCAACTGGAGTGGCAAATCCCACACAAGTTTGGGATTGACTAGGAGTTTATAATTCTCACATTGTATTTCTTTCTGTACCATTGCTAAGTTCAGTGGGATGTATTTCAGAGGAGGACAGCTCTCGCAGCTGCAACCTGCAATCTGACTCCATGAAAAGCTTTGGTGTCAAACCTGATCTCAGTGAACTATGAGCAACCTGAGTACCTGAGTTACCCAGTAACTTTGGCTCTCAAAGTGCAGCATGGGATTATTGGCTGGTTGGATATAAGCATGTAAGTTTTCAAAGAAGCAGATGGAAATGTGATGTAAAGAGGAAAAAAAAACAGTTTGGAAAGTCAGCTATTTTGCAGTGTTTAGGGTTAAATCCTCCCATCCTTCCTTCTGCTGAATAGCATTAATTAGCTTCCCTAATATGCCTCCAGGAGTATTTAGGTAATAGGAGAAAATAAAGATGTCAAAATCCCTTCTCTACATTGTCTTGCACCAGGAGTGCTCCTTCAAAGGTGATAGCAAGTTATAAAATCTTGTGTCCTTTCTGATGCTGGGAACCTTGAGACAAATGTGGCTCCAGACTGACCTATGGTCAGGTCATGGCACATTGTGCAGACTTCCCATCAGGGGTGAGATTCACTGGCATGGAGGTCTTCAAGTTTTGAGAGGACTTTCTTAGAAGTAAAATAAGCTGCTTCCTTTCAAGATAAAGACAAGGACATATTGTGGCATCATCACTGGTGCCGGGTGATAGTAACCATCAAGCTTTTCCATTATGATTAACTAGTTGAGTTTAGCTTTAAGGCATATGTAGAGCACAGCACAATCCAGAAGGCCAAGAAATATGTGTAGCACAGTGTGGCACACCACAGCATGTGCCTGTGCCTGTTCTGGATAATCAGTGCATGGATCACAAGCTCCTCAGTGTAAAATAGTCTAGTTAGAATAACTACCTGTGTTCTATAGTCTTATGTGGATGTGAGGTTTCCCAGGAGGAAAATATGTAGAGTTCTGGACAAAATTTGTAAATGGCTTAGTTTTCATGGCTGACTTTTCCTGGGGGATATTTCTGAGTAATACCAGCTTTTCCAGTGCTTTCTGTGTGGAAGTGCTCGTATCACAGTAACTAAAAGGGCTGTAATTGCATGAGGAGGAGCATTTCCACATCATTTACACTAGCTGTGTGTTGGTGAGAAATCACAAACGGGCACAGGACTCAGGCAGCTGTGTTGGTAATTCCCAAAAGAAACTACATGAGATCCATCTTCTCTGCATTGCTTAACCCTAGCAGAGCAGAAACTGCTTTCAGGGATGAGAGGACTGTTTTCCCTGTTTGCTTCAGTGATCTTAATCAGTATGGACACTGCCAAGGAACAACACTCAATCGGTGCCAAATCTGGGCTGTGAGAAACAGACCTCAGCCCGCTTGGAAAGCTCCACAGCTAGCCACTTCCAGGCTTGCAGATGCCTGGGATGAACGGTCTGGTCTGGCAATGCCTCCTTTCTCCCTCTTATGGTAGTGTGAGCTGAGCTTTTCACAGCCTGAGGGGGCCCTTGCAGCAGCTGCTCCCAGGAGGGCAATGCTTTTCCTATGCTGCTGGAGTTCCCTGAGCCACAGAGAATCTCCCTTTGTAGCCAAAGCCGAAGGGGACCAAACTAGACCTCCTGACCAAATTTAAAAACTAGCAGTGTCTAACAGAGGCTCCTTCTTCAAGCTCTGAGGATTTCAGCCAGGAGCATGAAACAAAAAATGCTATGGATGTCTTTTTTGTCTCTTTCCCTCTGCTGTGCAAGCCCACATCATAAGGATAAAATCTGGGCTGTGCTGAAGCAGGTGGAAAAATTCCTATTGATTTCAAGAGAGCCTGGGTTTTACTTCAGAAATAAACTGCAGAGCTATGCAATAAATTAATTCAGCATCCCAGACGCAAACTCATACATTTTACTGTTTAAATTGTGCTACTCTGAGTGTATAGGGGTGCTATGGGGGCGTAAATTATTCCAGTGTTTCCTACATGTTATTGAAAATCAGATGCCAGACTTAATCTGCCTAAACTCCCAAACTAGTGACACGTACTTTCAAGCATAAATTGTGTGCAAAAATGTGCAAGCTGACTGAAAGTAGCTTCAGTCAAGTACGTGCCCGGGGGCTCAGTAATGGATACCGCATTATGTTTTCCAGTTCATTGCTGTCTGTGCTTTCCTCATGCATACATCCTTGACTCACATTTTTACCTAATGGTAGGCCCATTTCTTTCTTCCTAAAATACTGAGAAGGGAACTGAAATGAAAAATTAAAATCATTGTCTAATTTTGTACAAGCAGAAGGTTCTTTGGCATAGATTTTCAGTGAAACAGGCATTATTGACAGCTTTGTCAAGCTTCCCATATGGACAGTTTATGCTGATTTCCAGGCAGTTACAAATAATTGAAGTTAAAGATCTCTGTAGCTTGTCTGACAAGGCTGAAACAAGAAACATGTATGTTTGACTTTGGGAAGTTTATCATTTATGGTGCTGCTGGTTTGCTTCTCCAAGGAACTAGCAGGTTGTCTTCCATCACCAAACAGCAGAGACTAATTTGTGACTGCCAGAAATGATCACAAAGTGACTTTCATAAAAGATCACACAATGAAAGAAAGCTGTTAAAGTTAGGAAAAATGGAGCAAACCCTTATGTTCAGTATGTGTTGAGCAAGAGTCCATTTTACCTGTCTTTGCTGTCCTACAATTTCATTTTCAATATGCAATAAAAACAGTTGTAGGGAAAGAGAAGCTTGCCAGCCTGACAGCTAGACATCTTTTTTTATGGTGAAGATGGCTGTGGCAGTAAAAATCTGTTTATTAAACTCTCTGAATATGTGTAATTATAGGGTACTGTGTGATGAATAAAGATGAAGTTAGGCATGAAATATATGGTATTTTAGACACTTGCAGTAATTGTAAGATACCTTGAAATCATCCTAGCTCACATTGGTAATGTATGAATAAAATGGACTTTCCTTGATGACAAAAACTGGTAAAATTACCAATGATCAAATCCAACAAGCAGAACCACCATAGTGATTATTCCTAAATTTTTGTGTGTATGACAAGATTTGCATTATATATTTTATATGTTTGCACTTCTAAGAAAGTCAATAGGGGCAGGACCAAGAAACTACTGATAACTGATGTGTGTTGTAATTATGTTGGGTCTGGTTTATGTCTGGTGATAAGATTCCTGTGTTTATATAATTTAGACACCTGAAAAGAAAAATGAGAGTTTGGAACCTCAAGAACCGAGGGAGTTTCTCTTTCTGCTGCTTCATGGAAAATAATAGGGCTGAAGGTTGAGAGGTTATCTAGTCCATCCTCCTAAATCAGTGTAAGCCCAGTGCCTTTTGTGCAGCCTCTGAGGACTGGGGAGCAGATGAAGAGCATTTACATATTCCAAGGCTACTCTCATTCCCATTCTTCAGTGCTCTTTTTTTAGATTGCTGCAGTAGTCTTTCCTACACCAGTGCTCCTGACCTCTTCTTCTTCCTCCATAAGGTTTATTAGGGGAGAAAGAAAACTCCAGAAGCACCTACTGTTCTTGAAAAAAAAGAACTCATGGTTGACCTTTTCAGTGAAAATGAACGCCGAATCTTGGGTTTATGCACCTTCAGTCAATAGGTTTGCCCACACATCAGAACGGTGCAGTTATGGAATGTCACAACTTGCTCCCTCTGTTAGAGGCCTTTGGGATTAGCTGGTTTTCTGCAAGAAATAGGAACTTCTTATCTTCATCGACATTTAAGAACTCAGTGAAGCTCAGGCTCATACCTCACTAGAAAACTTTAATGGGAGTCTCTACTAGAAAAGTCCACCTCCCAGTTATACCAGTATGGTGCATTTGCTGACTGTTGGGAATGTTCTGTCTGAAAGAAAATCTCTGAAGTATCTATGGTTGCTGCTTAACTTTAGGAAGATGTAATGCAGTATGTAGGTCAGGTATGGAAAAATGTGCTGGGATATTCTCCTGCATTTCTGTCTGGCTAGAGACACCTTACCTTTTGTTTGTTCTGATAGAAACACTGAAAAGCATGAAACTGAGAAAAATATTATCTCATTTGCCAGGTTTCTGTTTCCTGTCTCAAACCATTACAATTGTATTGACTCAATTGAGCTGATGTAATTAAGAAGTTGAAATTACCTCTGAGTTTTGATACTGCTCAGTTCTTTGCTTCATCTTACAAAAGATGTTGGAGTTTAATGCATGTCTTACAGATGTATGGTACCTTCAGTAGCAATTGCTTCAACTAGCACAATGTAGGATTTATTTTGAACAGGAAATTCTAGGAGATTCTATAAAATCTAAGACTAGATGTAGTAAATAATAGTAATATTTCCTTTTATGCCTACAGTCAAGATCTCCCCTTCTCCTTGCAAACCTTGTCCTGGAGCATTTCTTCCAGTAAATTTTGATCATGACTTACTGAAACCAGTGCAAATTTTTTTCATTGACACAGGAAAGATGTGGTACAATTGTCTTTAAACTACTCTTGTTATGTGTCTCCTCATTGTTGTGCTTAGCATTCTCAGTGCCACCTCCTAAGCTTACATAGAGTTCTCTCTTGGCCATTATAGTGTTGGCTTCCACTAGGATTCCCAGGGATGAATTTGTTCCATAACCTCAGACTGCCCTCAAAGTACATGTGATTTCTTTCTGAAGTCACTTTGAGTGTCCTAAAAATCTCATTCAAATATCTAAAAACCTGCTTGTCAGACTCTTAAAAGGCAAGCAGTGATTGTAGATCTCCAGAGTTCATCCACTGGTTGCTGCCAGCGTTCAACACCTGAACATTCCGATTAGCTGTTCCAGATTGATGTTTGTATACGGAACTAGTGAACATTTATAGCACCAGCACATAAAATATCACACTGCATCTTTTCCTCTTCCTCACAAGCACAAATAGTTTAGAATATCTTAAAAGTCATTAAAGATGCAGAGAACTAACCGACCTAGTTTTAATTTACTGGTCACTTTTAAAAAGTTCCCTTTGCAAATCTATGAGATCAAATCCTCCAGTCTCACACTTCTGCATCCTAACATTTCATCTTAGTGTCATCACTTTCCACATAAATAGCAACCACCAAGTGTGTAATCCTTAATGGTTATGAGGAATCTCTCCCTTTCTGAGTCTGAATTTTACTTGCGAAGAGATGGAATTAAATTCTCATCCACCAAGTGGTCTGTCTTTCAAAATAACTAAGTTTTCATTTACCCACAGGTTAACTCCATGAGTGTATCATCCTCAGGACAGATAAGGCTTTAATGTCAAAGAATTAAATAATTTATCTCTCTTACAAAGTCAGTGTGCATTTCTCGAACTCTTTGGGGTTTTCTTAATTTTTATCTATGTCTGCATTCTACATTTAATGTGTCCTCTTTTTTTCTCTTCCCTAAAACTTTGTACATCTTTGTCTGCTGATCGTAATTTCTTTCTTGTCTTTTCTTCACTTTTTGCTTCTTTGAGGAAATCAATTCTCAAATTTTTAATTAATTATCCCAGCACTGTCTTTATCTTGGGCATGACCTTTGAGATTTTACAGTTTTGGCTGATTTAATTGCCCAACTGACACCCTCCTCCTGTTTACTGAATTCCTCTCCTGACTGTAGAATCCCATTTGTTACATCTGGGTGACAGAGTTCTCTCAGCTGCAATAGTTGAAATCATTTCAGAAGAGTTTTTTCTTTCTTATCACTCTCTTCTTTCTTTCAAAATAAATTGTATTAATTAGTTTTTAAATCATATGTTTGAGGATCTCTGTGTAGTCTCATTCTTATCTCTCAGTCCTTTACATTGAAGCTGTCCTCAATTAGGTTGTGATGGCTATTTATATCACTCCAGAATGTTCATCTCCAATTATAAATCTGTACAAAAGGCCAAGTCTGAATTTACACTGAGAATACTTCACCAGTTCTCATAATATAACTGACTGAAGTGTGATCAAAGAAACTAATAGAGACTTGCGAAAACAATTTAAGGTTCTGTTGAAGTCATTTAAGTTACTGAGGCTCAGTGTTTGTCATAAAACATTTATTTTTAATGGTAAATCTTGTTTTTTTAAACACAGTACAAGGGAATGGCATGCTACATTTAATGTAATAAGCCTCTGGGTAAAAGGTAGATGCAATCAATAGATTGAACACAAGTGAAATCAAGGTGAAGATGCATCAATGGAGGGCACTAAATTGATCCTTGTGTTTAATGCTTTTTTTTTGTATGAAGGATTCATATGGTAGCCGTTTTCCAGATTCTATAAATAACACATATTTACAACTCCCAAAAATGTCTCTGCAAACAATATTTTCTCTCCTCCATAAATAACCTGAAGATTGTCCACAGGTGTGTGAGAGACTGAAATGTTAATGGTTAATGGCTCAAACAATTGGCCTAAGGTGTGGTTGCTTTGCTGAGGATGAGCGTGGAAACAGCCCAGGTGCAGAGGGCTGAGCACTGGAGGAGGACCATGACAAACCTTTGTTTAGTAGGAAACTGGGGTTTGAGACAGGTAAGGGAAGAGGGCTGATAAGAAGCAGATCCTGTGAGGTATCGCACAGTGCTTTTTATCATGCCAGTGTCCCCCCTTACACAACTGACTCAGTGTAAAACTTCCTCCCATCCCTGGGTAGGTATTCAGACGTTCCCATTATTCATCCCTTCTGATGGGGCATAACTGGCTCAACTACACTGATGTGAGAGGTCACTTTCATGTCTTAGAAGGGGTCATAAACCATCAAAGACCCCCGAAGTGCCCCCAGACTCAATTTCTGAGGCCTTCCACCAAAGGACTGGGCATGATCCACAGTGTTGCAACAGATCCACAGTGTTGTAACAGACAGTGTAAAACTCCCCACTCTGGGGGAGGTACCTGGGCATTCCACCTAAACCTCAATGTATATTAACCCATTGGACTTCGTGTTTTGTGGGCTTTCCCCACCTCTGACAGAACAAGATTGTGACCATCACTTCAAACAACAGACAGCTAAATTGCAACAGTCCAGTCTTGTGGCTGAATCCATGGGTGGGGATATTTTTCTACTCTTATCATCCTTCCTTCCTTCCTTCCTTCCTTCCCTGCTCCCTTCCCCACCTC
>VWZW01003860.1:796844-834518 GCA_013397115.1 Edolisoma coerulescens
TTCCTTCCTTCCTTCCTTCCTTCCTTCCTTCCTTCCTTCCTTCCTTCCTTCCTTTCTGTCTTCCTCTAACTTCTCCAAATATATTGTAAGCCAGACTAAAAAATTCCAGTCAATGCCTCAGTAAGTGCCTTGTGTCTGGATAAGTTAAAGTTGGATAAGTTTACGTTTGCTAAGTTAAAGTTTATAAAGTACCTTACTTTGTCTGGATGTTGTTTCAGAATTTGCCAAGTACCTTATTCTACCTTAGTGTTCTAAAGTTTGCAAGTAAAAGTTTGTCACTGAAGCGCCTGAGAATATTGTTGTTTCTCCCACACACCACCCAGAGTGAATCAAACAACATTCTCCTAAACCCACTGAGCAGACCAGGGCATAACAAGGTCTTCAAACCCTGTCGTTCACCTATATGATCCACCCACTGAGGCTTTTTTTATGCTGTTTTAATGGGGTGGAATATATTCTTCAGTCAGATTCTGTTATGGAGGCTGATTTCAGGATTTCTACAGCAATCTAGAAATACGTACTGCACTGAATTTCAGCCAGAGAACTGCCTATTTCTGGACCCTGATTTCACTTGGGCACTCTGTAGAGCTGATTTGCTCAGCTGTGTCAAGACGAGGGGTGAAATGTCTATGGAAAAACAGTGCCTCCAACACTAAGATGTAACTGCAAATTCAGGGCTTTAATTTGGGTGTGGACATCTAAATGAAACTTCACTCTTTACTCAATTTTATCCATTCTTTTCCATCTTTGAGACCTGCGTGCTTCCTTGATTAGTCTCAGGGTGAGGAAATTAGTCTAACTGAAGTTGTAATAACTGGATAGCTCCAACCAGTGGTTGATTTCAGTGCCTAATGTCATTGGGATTACACCAGTGATGAATTTAATGCAAGTTTAACAAACACAGTCCAACTATAAAAATGTCTTGTATAAAGCTAAAAATCCCTTCACTCTCTTCATTAAACAACCTCCATATTGGAGAGTAGTTCAGTGACACTTTTTTTCCCCGTTTGTAAACATTTGCTTCTTGCTTTAAAATTCCCAGTTATAATGTATCCAAGTGTAGATCTTATCTACAGTCTAGGGTGAACTGTACAATAACACCCTTTAAACACTGCAGGGTCTTCCCTCTAAGCACTACTCTCTGGACTGGTTCTATTGTGAAAGCTTCTGCAAGGGCTAGGACTGTTTTCTTTAATACTTTTCACTAGGTCACAGAATCTATCTCCTGCTTTCCTGCTAAACAGGACCATATCTGGGCTAGCATTGGCACTGAATAGAACTGCTTCCTGCTAATGAGGCACCATAAATTTGTGTAGGATTCTTCAAACAGCAGAACTGTCTGGGACTTCAGGTTTGTTCATAGTTGTCCCAAAAATATTTGACTTCCCAGAGGGTTATAGTTATTATTTATATTTTCTTTACAGTTATCTTGAGATGATGAACTTCATGTGAACAATGTTGTTCTATGAATGGCAGAAAAAACCAGCAGCTGCATTAATAACCTTCTTATTTCTTATATTCCAAGTCAACGTTTCTCAGACAGTATGTTGTAGTCACTGGGGATCAAAGTCAGAAATCTTCACAACTGAGTCTAATATCCACCTTGGTGTGACTGATGTCCTGTCAGCAGTTAAAAGTAGCTCTTATCCTGGCTCGTGTAAACTGCAAAAGAAGATGCATCTGCAAAAGTTTAAGGAATACTGCTTTAGAGTTTGTATAGAAAATGACAGTTTCCTGAAAACTGGTGAAGTGTTCACAGTCTAAACTTGAAGTCTCGGACAGGATTCATGGAGACGAAGAATCTGATGTTAATTGTGAATTTATTGAAGGAGAATAAAAAGTAAATCCTCAGGATCTCTCTGAAACATCCTGTTTGAAAATGTCTATTTTGAAGGCACTACTCATGTATTTTCCTTTTCTCTGTGAAGACCTACAATTTTTTGATTCAGTATAGTTGACTAGATCAACATACTCTTGCAAAAGTTGTCTCGCAAGCTTTTCACAGTTTTTCATCCTTTCACTAGTTTACAAATCAAGCAGGAAACTTTCATAAATAGTTGCCAGCATTTTAATTCTGATTCACACATCAAAACTAATCAATCCCCTTTTTAAGTCTTTTACCCACACCCTTTGTTTTCCTGTCAGCAGCTTGCACAACAGAGCTGAGGGAAATAAATTTAAACAAACCTGAGAGAAAGAAGTTCAGTGTGAATGATTATTGTGTCTTTCCATTGTCCTTGTTTCTGTCCTTAGCATGGAAAAGCAAAAGTATTGTGAGACTGGGAGGAACTGAGAAGAAAAGCTGTCCCTTTTTGAAGGACAGAGAAGCAGGTCTGAAGCAATATTTATGCAGCCTACTGTTAACAGTTCCCATTTACCAGCACACTTTAGCTTGGAATGCACTGTGTTCATTTTGTACTTACATCTGCAATTGATGCACAGATCCTGTAGAGCACTGCCTTGAGAAAATAAATCCTCTACTCTTCCTCTAATGGTGCATTTGATTTCCTTTATTTGGGCTCAGTTTATTTAAAGCTTTCTGAGAACTGAATCTCTAGTGTGTGAATAACCTCAGGCAGTCCAATCTATTGGGAAGAACATCTCCAGTTATTTATTGTGTTTCTAAAATGGCATATATGCAAAAGCAGACTATGACAAAGATCACTGCGTAATAACGTTATATAACTGTGTTTATCATAAAGAGGGCAATGTGCTATCCACTCTTAATTGCCACTTCCACTGTAGTATCTTGAGGCACAGGTCTCTTCTTTCAGTAGTACACTGGTTTATGGAAACAGTAACTCCCTGCCAGATAAATGGTGCTATCATCCTTATTACAACCTCATAGTCATGTCCTATGTGCAGTATTGGGCCAGGGTTTCAAACTACTTTGTTTATCCACATGCTTCCCTCGTTGTGGACAGCTGTGTTTCTGGGAGTAGCTAATACACAGTGATTGGCAGCATTCTGATAGTTTTTTGCACTAATCTCTCTTCAGTTTTGCGGGGGTCTGCCTATGGGTGGCTCAGTGCAAAGCAAAAGCGGACCGTAGGTGTTAAGCATTACTTACTCTGTATTTTCAGTAGTATGTGCAGTGTGATCATCTGTCTGAAACAGGCAAAAGAAAAAAGAATGTCAAGGAAGGAAAGAGCAAACTGTGCCATGTAGGAGGCCATTCCAAATCAATTTTCTCTATAGACAAACACAGCAAAATTCTTCTTTTTGTATTTGCATGAAACAGAAGGTGAGCCTGCGCAGTGCTGAGCTTTTTGCTTTTCCACATCCGACTCCCTATTGGCAAATGTAGTCTAAGTGCTTGGTGCAGTGGGCTAAGCTCTGTCAGTACCTCTCAGCAGAATCATAGAATCATTAAGGTTGGAAGAGACCTCTAAGATCATCAAGTCCAACCATTAATCTAGCACCACCGCATTCATCACTAAACCATGTCCAGTGCCACATAGAGCCAAGCTGCCCTGTCCCAAAGGCAACAAATGTCAAGCTTATCTAGAGCTTCAAGGAGTCCCAGGGAGTGCTGGTACTGTTCTCTCTGTAGACATTACCTTCACAGGGAAGTTTGATTTTCTTTGCCTACTTTTTTAGCTGCTTTGGGCCTAGTGCAATGTATTGGGAGGCTGAAACAAGACCCCAGAAACAAATCATTCTGTTAGCTGAACTCCCTAGTTCTGTTGAGGCGGAAAAGATGCTTTGAATGAAGATTTCCTACATGAGACAGGTCAGAAGCAGAGAAGATAGAAGATCAGATAGAATCTGCAGGATGGGCAGCTATAGCCCTGAACACTGAGATCTTAGTTTGGCTGACCTGAATTGCATTAAGAGAAGTTTTGAGGCATTTCTGAGTTTGTAGCTGGTCTTAGTCATGGGGACAACTGAGAGAGGGAGGAGCTCACTGCTGTTGTGCAGAAGGATATTGGCGGGGGTAGCTCCTGCTTATTTGGTGAGAAGATCTGTCTCTGCTTCAACTCTCTCAGCCTGTCTTTATAGGAGAGGTGCTTCAGCCCTCTGATCAGCTTTGTGGTCCTCCTCAGGACTCACTCCAACAGGTCCTTGTCCTTCCTGTCCTGGGAACCCCAGAGCTGGATGCAGCACTGCAGGTGGGGCCTGACCAGAGCAGAGGAGAGGGGCAGAATCCCCTCCCTCACCCCCTGGCCACGCTGCTCTGGATGCAGCCCAGGACACGTTTGGCTCTCTGGGCTGTGAGTGCACATTGCTGGGTCATGTCCAACCTCTCATCCCCCAGCACCCTCAAGTCCTTCCCGGCAGGGCTGCTCTCAATGCCAGCATCCCCAGCCTGTGTTGATACTGGGAGTTGCCCCAACCCAGGTGCAGCCCCTTGCACTAGGCCCTGTTGAACCTCACAAAGTTCATAGGCGTCCAGATCCCTCTGGATGGCATCTCATCCCTCAGGCATGTCAACCATACCACTAACCTTGATGTTGGGAATCTTAATTTAATTCAGTTTCTTGAACACTAATTTATTCAGCTGGGACTAGATCTCATTAAAATACCTAAAAGATATTGACTGTACTTTTGTCCATAAAGAACTGTTACATTTCTCTTAAAATATGACAGTACAATGCATTTTTGAAAATGGAATTTAAGCTCCTTTCTAAGCTGGATTCTTTTGGACAGTCATGGAGAGATTTGGGATTTCTTCAAATGGAATAAAACTGTACCTGAAAATGTAGTATCATGCTAGAACACAAGCTGAGTTAGAGAAATGGTATTTTTTACAACTAGTGGAAATTAAACTTTATTAAATAAAACAAAGAAGGAATTGCCAAGTGAAATATATAACATTAAATTAGCAACACATCTGGCAAGGACACAGAATATTCTGGAATATATTTGCAACTGTCAACTATTTAAATTGTTGTTTCATTATCAAGAAGGCTCAGCAAGGTAAAGAGAAGTGACATAGGACCAGAAAGTTGAAAGAAAAAAGAGTAAGGGTGAAAAGGGATATGAGAGAAAACTGAGTTATGCAGCAGCAAAAGAAGGGCCTCTACCCATTCAGCTGACTACACAGCAGCTTGAAAAAATAAATTCAAGCTGTGAAAGGCAGCCTGTTACTGGCATCATCAGTGGCCTTTAAAGACATGACGGGGAAAGCAGAAAAGCTGTTGTGCATCATCCCATGCTGTACCAATTCATATCTGCTGCTGAGAACAGCCCAGCTGGCAGAGGCAGCTGCCTGCGTGGCAAAGAGGTGCTGCTGTGCCTTGTGCCTCTGCCCCGCAAGGCTGGCAAAAGGAGCTGTGCAACAGTGACTGTGTGACCCTGGGTGTGCTGGAGCAAGGGACTTCCTGTTCATTGAGTGCAAAGTTACTTTCTCCTACGTTTAACCAGGCTCATGCAAATGGAGGTTTTTGAAGCTTGCAGTGAAAATAGGTCATTGCAGGAAACAGCTACTATGTCAACTCTCAGATACTATTTTTGGATATCAAAACTCTGAGAGTTACTTTTCAAAAAGTGGATGAGAGAGGAAGGAGAGCATCCTGCTCCTGCAGGATATGGTCAACTTTGTCATCACACAACTTTTTTCTTATTAATGTCTTTGATAAACTTATTTACGAAGTAGTAGTAAAAGTGAATGTTCAATGTATGGTTTGAATTGCAGTACAGTCAAAACACTACTTTTTTTTAGCAGACTTGCAGCTACTTTTCAAGTGTTAGCATCAAAGGGTCAAGTCTCGTGCCAGAAAGCAGATATCCAAAACACATATGGGGGTCTTTTGTAGGCTCTGCAAAGGCAGATGTAGCAGTATCAGGCAGAGGTGACCAGAGAAGCTTCTGATACCATGCTCTGAAGCCTTCCTTGAGCAGGTCTGCCAGCTCCTCCTCCCACCCATCCTGTTCTCCCTCCTTTGTGGCAGTGGCTGTCCATTATCATGGACATATATGTTCTTCTGGTGTCCTGTGGCATCCCAGAATATCCTGTGCTGGAAAGGACTCCCAAGGATCATCGAGTCCAACTCCTGGCCCTGCACAGGACACACCAAGAGTCATACCATATGTCTGAGTGTATCGTCCAAAAGCTTTTGAAGTCTCTCAGCCTTGGTGCTGTGACCACTTCCCTGGGGAACCCATTCCAGTGCCCGACCACCCTCTGGGTGAAGAACCTTTTTCTGATATCCAATAACTTTTTTTCTAATTTTCTAATTTTCAATTTGAATTTCAATTTTCTAAGATCTAACAACCTAAACCTCTCCTGACACAACTTCAGGCCATTGCTTCAGGTCCTGTCAGTGGTCCCCACAGAGAAGAGATCAGTGTCTACCCCTCCTCTTCCCCTCATGAGGGAGTTGTACACTGCAATGTGGCCTCCCCTCTGTCTCCTCTTCTCCAGGGTGAACGAACCAAGTGACCTCAGTCTCCTCACACAGCTTCCCCCAAAGGCCCTTCCCCATCTTTATTGCCCTCCTTTGGATGCTCTCTAACAGCTTAATGCTGTTTTTATACTGTGGCACCCAGAGCTGCCCCCAGCACTCGAGGTGAGGCCGCCCCAGCGCAGAGCAGAGCGGGACAATCCCCTCCCTTGCCCGGCTGGCGATGCTGGGCCTGATGCCCCCCAGGGCACGCTTGGCCCTCCTGGCTGCCAGGGCCCTGCTGACTCACATTCAACTTGCCATGGACCAGGACCCCCAGGTCCCTTTCCGTAGCGCTGCTCTCCAGCCTCTCGTTCCCCCGTCTGTCCGTACACCCAGGGCTGCCCCATCCCAGGTGCCAAATCCAGCACTTTCTCTTGTTGAACTTCATACTATGGGACTGTGAGAGATATAACTGTGCTACATCTGGAGTTTTGGAGGAAGTCAGGGTAGGTAAGAAAACTTCAACTCCAGCACTTTCATTTAGTGGTATTATCACCTCTTATCTCTAAGCTATATTAAATCTAAGGGCCTCTCTGCCCTATCTGCTGCCAAATAAAAAGGGAGTCCAGATATTCTGGCAAGGTTTATAGGCAGTCTGTCGGATAAAATCTGAAGAAATACAGGCATAAAAAGACTACAGACATCATATTACTAGCCCTTCTTTTTATTAAGTCGCTTTACTGGAGAAAATGGTTTATTTTAGGTAATTCCGTCTTTTCTCTGTCTCTGTGTGTCGCAGGCAGACAGTGGTAGTTGTAAATGCCATCTTCTTCCTTCCAGTGATTTAGCAGAAAGGCAGCATGTCTGCCAGGCAAGTACAATAGAAGAAATTGCTAAGATGGTTTTGAAACATTGAGCGAGGTCGCAGAACCTGGAATGGCAATGCTTCTGCAGGTTCTTTAGCACTACCTTCCTGCTTCACTCAAATAAATTCATACATTTAAGTCTGCTCCTGTATATTGTGACCAGTGATTGTACCAGAAGGTCTTTGCTACCTGCCTACATCCATTTTTAGCAGCTGAGCAGTACCTTTCTATTTTGAGTTGGGCTTTCAAGTGGGAAACAGTCTCATGAGAATCTGAAAGAGCAGTAAGTTAGTTAGCAGTCATGAGATGCTGCTGAGAAGAAATGTAATCCCCACAATTTAAATATGCAAAACACAGCCCTGCCGTTTTGATCAGAAAATAATCTTTCAATTCTGATTGTGCCTCCATTCAGACAGTGGCACAATGCAGTTTTGTGTTAGCAGAAGGCAGAAAGAAACAAAGCCAAATATCTTACCACACTTTCCCATTGCTTTTTTAATAGGTCTCCATAGGTTTGATATAGTATGGTTGCTGGAATAAAGCATGCATTTAAGCCAGTCCTATAAACCTGTTCAAGGAAACAGAGTAGACCAGATGTAACTTTTCATACCTTTTGCACTTAGTTGCCTAATAGTAAATAGGATTTGCCACCTATTTTTATCTGATTATATAAACCAAGCTTGGTAGTACTGCTAGGCACTGATTTAAAGCTGAGATAGTCAAGGTCACAAATCCACCATTTACTTGTGAGGTCTGTCAAGTGTTGAGGCATATTTATGGGAAAGTGTGGGAGGAAGTTTGTGCATTTCAGTGACTTGCTCAGACTGTCGGTCAAGGTGCTTTGAACACAAAATTAATTTAATGTTACTTTTAATCCCATTCATTTCTGCCATGGCAGAAGTGTTTGTTTCTCAGATAAGGTTTTGAAACAAGCAGTTATACTGAGGGGAAGACATGTGAGGTGCTTATATTTTTCTGAGACCACTGATCTCCCAGGCTCCCTGTCAGTCACACCGATGGAAGTGTGCAAGGAATTAACCCTGGTTCAAATTTCCATCACACTTCGCAGACTTTTTTTTAAATGAAGCCTAGAAGTTGCTTAGCCTCAAATATCTTAATGACCTGGAAAAAGCAAATGCACCTTCTAGCTGATTGTGGGTAAAATGTTATGATAAGCATCTCTGGGAGTTTTTTTAAAAGAATAAGATTGATAGTCAACTTTTAAATGGGAAGAGCTGGCTGAGTCAGACCAGCTTTGTTGCCAGGTTCTATAATGGAAGGAGAAGATACTATCAGTTCCAAAGTATTACTACTTTATTCCTAAATTGACAACACCATGCACATGGTGAAATCCATGTTCCTCCTCAGGACTATATAATAGGAGTCAAGATGTGGTTTTTTCAGGGCAGTGGAGTAGGAATTATAGGAGCAAAAGGGCTCTTTTCATACTTGAATAAATAATAAATATCCAACTGACCTAAAGCAAAGAAGGTACTCGCTCATACCACAGAGCATGTTCACTCTGGGAAAAGAAGAAAAGTGTAGTTGATTTAATTTCAATTAAAAATGTTTAACTAATGAACAGTTAATAGTTAATCACAGCCCACTTAAAACACTATAGGAGACATTGGCATGAAACAGCTATACCTGATAGACAGTGATCTAATATAATATCCTTCAGCTGTATACAGCATCCAGCCGCAAATTGGGATTTTTTAATTTCAGTGTTCAGTTTGGTAGGAGAAAAGTGGTCAACGATTCTAGCAATGTAATTTCCCTTTCATTGCATGAAAGGGAGTCAGGCATAATCAGTACTAGCACTCTCAGGGACAGCTATGGGCACTGTCCTACAAGAGCAGCTAATTCAGTTCCAACCCCAGTTCTGACTGTTAAATTCAGCTGTCAGCATTAACTGGGTAAAAACCCCATAATTTTTGAGTGGAAGTTGGAGCACAATATCTACCCTGTGATATTCACTTTAAATTTTTTTCTGGAAATTGGAATGGAACTGGGCCAATAACAGCAAAAATCAGCTTTTTGTTTAAGAAATTGCTATAAATGGAGGTGTAAAGTGCTGGGCATATACATTTCTAAATAGCTAAGGAACTGTGCTTGAAAAGCGTGTAAGAAGGGGCTGGGATCTCCCTTGGCATACTGCTCTTGGCAAAGCACAGATGGAGCTCCATGACTCAGCTTCCTTGTTCTGCTAGAAAGATAGGACAAGTTCTTGGTAGATCCAAAGTGTTATTCTCCCTGTGCCTAGACAGCTCCAAAGACAAATTCAGTTCAGTGGTACATGCAGTCTTCTGCCCAGACCACAGTCCTCTCTCCCTACCTGCTTACACAGGAGATGGAGTGCTGTCAGCATGATGTTATATAACTGTCAACATATTTTTCCCACACAGCTACTGTCAAGGTAAAATTGCTACTTATCCATGGGCTAAAACTGTAACTCATAGATATTCATGTCCCTTAGACTCCTTAAACTGCTTGCTGAAGATGAAATATGCAGTCTGTATGGACACAGGCATTTATGACTGACTGGTGATACCAAGTCTTCAGAGAGAAACATTATGCAAGCAGATGGTAGCTACTTTCAGCTGCCTTTAACCAGGAGACAAAGGCACCAGCTGGAGTCTTACTAGTGCTTGAAAAGCAAAGGCAGCCACTCATTGACATTTCCCTGAGCCACCCAGTTTCCAGAAAAATGATTTTTAATGTCTGTTCTGCAGTGCAGAGTTCCAGCCAGGAGCTACAGCCCAGCAAGTAGAAAGGGAAGAAGAGGTTTTATCGGCTGGGACTGATACTGATGTTGTCACTGGCTGTGAGAACAGAAGTTGATTGCCATATAGGCATAGGAGAGGGAGCCATCTAAATCAGGAGCTAATTCTTAGCCAGGCAGCCCACTGACAATGGTAAAGTGCTGATGGGGTTTCTACACTGAAATGGGCAGTGGTTTAAAAGTAGACAGTATGTGCGCCATGAAATCCAAATTTCCCTATTGTAGGGTAGCTTGGTGTTTTTTTCTCAGACTGAAAACTGGAAATCAGCCTGTTTATTTTATAAGTTACTCAGGAGTGTCAAAATTTCTCTGATAGTGCTGTTTGCAAACTATGTTATGCTGCATATAAATGGCTGGTTACAATATGAAAAAAATACATGGAAACTGGGATTGCTTGAAATTAATCCACACAGCTTATTTCAGTTCTATTTTTTTTTTTTTTCCAAAGGCTTTCACCAGTGAATTTGGACAGTCCTCTCTCTTATCCAGCATCATGTATGGCAGGGCCAGCCTAGAAGAAAATCCCAGGCCCTTTCCTTTCTGCTTGCAATCCTTCTAATGACTGCAGGCAGTATTTTGGCTTCCGTTGAAGTACAAATTTTAAAGTAATAGAACGGATAATTTTGGAAAATGGCTGGCTGAAGTTCATATGTATGCGTGCAAGGGCACTGAGTAGATATCGCTGGTTCGGAAATGTTGCCAGCATCCACTTGACTGCTGTCTGGGGAGCAGACTTCTGCTCTACTCTCTCAGAAGCTGTGGAAGCAGGAGCTGGAGGAGCTGTGCTGCAGTGCTGTGCTCTTCCGTAAAGCCTCTCTGTAGTGTGTGCACATCATCACTTGCATAACCAATGCCCAATTGACCACCAGATGGCCTTTGCAGAAGCAAGAAGTTAAGGTCGAGATTTTTATTTCCGATTTGCGGGTAGACACTGTTTCCAGTCCTGCATAATCAGGTTCTCTGTGCACCAGCTAATTTCCTAAGGCATAATGTATTTAGATGGGTAGAAAATTGTTTACGTTATTCTCAAAGCACTACAAAGGTAAGCAACAGTCCTCAGTATCCTTCTCACAGAGAGGCAGGATAGAGACATGAATTGTTAATCACGCAGAGTCTCCGTTCATTCCCAACAGGCATTACAGGGTTGTGGTGCCTCCAGCTGGCTCAGGAGGGCTTAGTTTGGAACAGAGTGGGTAACATCTGTCTGTTGTACCCACAACATCAGGGACTGCAGAAAATGCTGCAAAATGGGTTGAAGAAACGGAATGAGCAGCAGGGTGGGTATTTCAACACTGAGTTTTACAGCTGCAGCAGCAGCTAAAGAGTTTCTAACTCAGGTACATTTGCTATATTCTGTCATTGTGGCAGTGGAGTCACTGTCAGGAAGCTAAACACTGAGCTGTGCAACTTTCAGCATTGGTAATGATAATGATGCTGCACCTCAACCTTTACCTCTGGTGTATGTGGAAAATAGGAGCGTATACAGGACTGCACTGGAAGGAGTTACATCTGTTTTCAGGGAACTGGACGCTGAAAAGCATTTCCAAGTGATTCCAGTCACAGTTAAAAATTGCCCTTCCTATTCCAAACTGACACAAAGCTCCCACTCCGCCTTCCACAGGTCCCCTCAGGTCTACAGAATCCCAAATCACCCTGCTCCCATCTCACTTTTGCTTCTGCTGCAGCTCTCGGCCATCGGCCTGTGTGTGCATACGGTATGTGAGTGTGCAGCATTGCTTCTCAGAGCAGTCCCAGCTGTGACTGGGACTAGATGAATAGGTGTGCTATTTCATCATTCAGTTTTCTCAAGGACTGTTTCCTTCTTTCTCATTCCAGGTGGGGCAAAGGATGCTTGTGACTCTGTGTTTGTATTGCAGGGGGTGATGCAGAGGGAGGGACATGGCATTTCTGGTAATGAAAAAATGAGGATGCCTGGAGTTCTCAGTACTATCTCCCCATTGCTTGTCATTTTCCTCAATGCTGACAGGTTAATAGTTACCTTAAAACCTTCAGAGACTCATAGCAAAGGGTGGACTTGAAAACACACTAAGGAATTAGATTCAATTGTTGTTTTTAAATTAGATGGCTGGAATAGTCTTCATGCCCTCTTCCAGGTTCAAGGAAAAGTCCGACAAAAATACTGATGAATTTTGCCTTTCACCATCAATAGAGATTTATGAAATGCTCTTGTATGTCCTGTGACTGTGAGTTTATTGAAGTAAATCACCACCTATTTCTTGTCATTGCCAGACGTATGCCACAAAGTGTGAATGAGTAAGCCTGCTTGTGAACTTCTACATCTAGAATCATAGAAGCATTAGAGTTGGAAAAGATTTCCAAGACCAAGTCTTGGACTGAACACCACCATGTCAATTAGACCATAGCACTAAGTGCCATGTCAAGATGTTTCTTGAGCACTTCCAGGGATGATCAATCCCCCATTTCCCTGGGCAATTTCTGTTCCAACACTTAACCACCCTTTCAGGGAAAACATTCTTTCTGATGTCCAATATGAACCTCCCCTGGTGCAGCTTGAGGCCATTTCTTCTCATCCTGTCACTGGCTGCCTGGGAGAAGAGACCAGCCCCCACCTGGCCCCAGTCTCCTCTCAGGTGGTTGTAGAGAGCAATAAGGTCTCCCCTGAGCCTCCTTTTCTCCAGGCTAAACACCCCCAGCTCCCTCAGCTGCTCAGCTCATGTGAGTTACTCTCTAGACCCTTCAGCAGCTCCACTGCCCTTCTCTGGACACTCTCCAGCCCCTCAGTGTCCTTCTTGTTGTGAGTGGCCCAGAACTGAACACAGCATTCGAGGGGTGGCCTCACCAGTGCCCAGTACAGGGGGACAATCACTGCCCTGATCCTGCTGGATACAATATTGCTGATACCAGCCAGGATGCCATTGGCCTTCTTGGCCATCTGGGCACACACTGGCTCATGTTCAGCAGCCGTCAGCCAGCACTCCCAGGCCCTTTTCCTCTGGGCAGATTTCCAGCCCCTCTCTTCCCAGCCTGCAGCGCTGCCTGGGGTTGTTGTTACTCACGTGTAGGATAAGGCACTTTGCCTTATTGAACCACAAACTGTTGGCCTCAGCCCATGGATCCAGCCTGTCCAGACCCCTCTGCAGAGCCTTACTAACCTCCAGCAGATCAACACTCCCACCCAACTTGATGTCATCTGAGAACTGACTGAGGGTGCCCTTGGTCCCCTTGTCCAAATCATTGATAAAGATTTTAAACAGAACTGCCCCCAACACTGAGACCTGGGGAAGTCCCCTGGTCACCAGCCAGCAACTGGATGTAATCCATTCACCCCCACTCTCTGGTTCCAGCCATTCAGCCAGTTTCTCACTCAGAAAAGAGTGCACTTGTGCAAGCCGTGGGCTGCCAGCTCCTACAGGAAAATGCCATGGGACACAGTATCAAAGGCCTTTCTGAAGTCCAGGTAGACACATCCACAGCCTTTCCCTCATCCACTAGTCAGGTCACCTGGTCACAAAAGGAGATCACTTTGGCCAAGCAGGACCTGCCTTTCCTAAACCCATGCTGGCTGAGCCAAATGCCCCGGTTGTCCAGTATATGCTGCATGATCCCACCCAAGATTATCTTGACAAGTTGCATAACTTTTCCTGGCACTGAGGTCAGGCTGACATGCCTGTAGTTCCCTAGATCCTCCTCTAGCCATTCTTGTAGCTGGGTGTTACATGACCAACCTCCAGTCATCTGGAACCCCAACAATTAACCAGGACTGATGATAAATGATGGAGAGTGGCTTATCAAGCCCTTCCACCAGCTCCCTCAGTACCTTCACGTCAATCCCATCTGGCCCCCGAGACTTGTGAGTTTCCAAGTGGCTCAGCAGGTCCGGCAAGGAAGTCATGGGTGGTGTTCTCATCGAATATATCCTCCAAAAAAAGTGGGCGCAGAAGGCTATAGAGGAGCTGCCAGTGGACTCCCACAGAACCAGGAAGAGTGCAAGAAATTCTTCTCCCAGAAATACCACTGTCACAGCAAAGGAGAGGGTTGTGGTGCATCTTATGAGAGAAAGTGTTTTTACAGTATTCCTTACCACACAGGTTAAGATGTCAAACGAAAATCACAACTATTGAATGGATAAAAGTGGGAATCCTGAGCAGAAGCTATTACAATGGCTGAATTCACAGATCAAATCTGCTTAATTCTGTGGCATGACTAATTGTTGCTTCATAGGGTGCAATCAAGCTTTGGATGAACAAAGCCAAGAACAGAGGTCTTACTTGTATAAGCCAATCATGTGCTCTTTGCTGGGTGGCAGACCAAAACCGTGGGAGATGTTTACATTTTTTCCAGTTCAACTTGGAGCCCTGTTTTGGCACAAAATCAGGACGTACCTCATTCAGCCAGAAAAATTCACCTTTTTGGCCAGCCAGGAAAAATCACCTTTGGTTTCTGACTCGCCACAGTTCTCCTCATTTCATTTCCTTCCCAAAGCCAAGTTTCAATTAGCACATTATGGCCAAAGACTCGGGCCCCACATGACAGTGTTTACCTCAGTGTGGAAACCACAGGAGATTGCTGAGTGACCAGGACTGCTAAATAGTTCTTGGGAACTAGTGCAGAAAGAATAATTGAGGAGCAAATGAGGAGTTTGTGTGGAGCCCGTTCAAACAGGCATACACAAGCCTGCTCTCAGTTGCAGTAGCTGAAGTTGTGCCTACTAACAAGTCTCAGCTGAAACCATTGGTTTTATACTTGAGAAAGGGTGTTTGTGCAGTGTCAAAGAGTTAAAACATAACAGGTTTGGCGGTTTTTTCCCCAATTTTAGTGTACTATATGTTTTGTGAAAGCAATCACTTACAAATCTCCATTATGTAATGCTGTTTTAAAACATTCTTAATCTCCATGAAAGAAAGCTCTTGTAATTACATGATCAATTTCTTCCTTTAGTGTGCTTTTTCTGCATGCTACGTGCCTTTCTTTCTACCACATTATCTTCATCAGAGGATAAAGAATAGCACTATTTACTGTTCTAGGATTACAGTTTCATAAATAAAACATATAGTGAGAATCATCACGTCTAAATAGGATTAGCATTAATTTTCTACTTATTTTTTAGGTGGATTATTTTTATATAATTTATTCACACCCATCTTTTGTGTAGCAGAAGAACAGCTTTAAGCTTCTAACCCTCTTCTCCCCTTCCCCAGCCTGCTGAATATTTTCTTAACACAGAAGTTGCTGAATAAAGCTAGAGGCCAGGTCATGTATGAAACAGGATCTGAACCTTTTTTTTCCTTAACAGGAGATATAAACTTAGAAGTCTATATCTCTCCTTCATCCTTCACTTCCCACCAGAAAACATGCACTAAATGGGGCAGTTCAGGTGGGGAAATGTGCCTTCCCTCAGGATGAATTTCTAAGAGGTGTTTTACGGGCTCTGTCTAGAGGGTGCTGCTGGTGCGGCCCCACACGCCCTTGGCTGTGGGGACAGCTGGGCCATAGGCAACTCCTGGAAGAGTGTCCTTGCTAGACCTTGGTCCCAGCTGTGTGGACAAATGCTTTAGGGAGTGCAGCTTGAAGCCTTCACCTCATTTTAAATCCAGGCTGGTGGTAATCCGCTAGGGACACTCCAAGTAGGAATGTCCTCTGAGGATAAGGGCAGCAGCTAGCTCCCATCTCACCAAATCAAACTGAAAAGCCCCAAGGAGCAGGTGCCTCTGCCTTTCACGCGGCAGGTCACCTCCTGGAAAGGGCGTGTGGGGGCTCAGACTCCCCACTGAGCTTTGTGCAAGAACCAGGCTCAAGGGGCTGCTGGGAGATGCCTGCAGTGTTTGCTAAGGTGACACCTGTGAGAGCTGCTTTTGCAAGTATGACACACGAGCAAAAGTACCAGTTTGACTGTTCATGGGGGATTAGTTTCAGAGAGAGAAATACAGATGCAATTGGGATACTACTGCTTCCAGGGGTAGGTGGCAACTGAGAGAAATCTTGAGGGCACCTACCAGAAACATGGAGCCATCACTGACAGTTTTGTTGGACAGTCTCACTGTGTTCCCAGAGAAGTCTGGGACACGTTAGACAAAAACTTTGCTAAAAAATCCATTAAAATGAGAGAAAGAAACTATTTTGCTTTCTCAACAGCCAGGAGTTTTAAATGAGCTAGTTGAGGACCTCAATATTTCTAGGATGAATTTTAAATAACTATTTAGAGACAGAGGCATCTTCAGCTCTATGCCAATGTTTACAATCAGAAGATGGCATGATTCAGATGCTTTCCACTGCTGTTTCTCATTCTGACATTCATTCTGGGTAAAATATTTTAAATGGGATTCAATAATAAAATAGAGGAGAGAATTAATGAGCTTATAATTATTACTTGCTATTTATTAAAGAGCTTAAATGGATGCTTTCATATTTGAAATAGATTGCTAGATAAAGATAGGATAAATTTGGCTAGCATTGGGGGATATAATGTGCTCAGACATCTGGTAAGAGTTTGATTAGATCTTATGTAATATTTTGATAATAAATAAGACTGCCACAAAATTACCATAGCACATCCTAAAAAATAAGATGGGTGACAAGTCTTCGGTACATATAAGCAGGTAACCAAGAGCAAGCATACGTGCTTCCAGAGTGGTCAGCTGGTGGCTGCTTCTTGATCATTGACTAACTTCCAGAAACCAAAGAAGTTTACAATGACAGCAGTGTTGGGCTTAAAAGCCAGACGGGACAACGTGGTTCTCTGAGTAAACTGAGAATAAGCTAAAAAATGTAGGTCTTGAACTGAAGTTTATTACTCAAATACATGGTCTCAGTGCAATTTATAGTAAAAATGAGGGGAGGAAATCTTCCTGCGTCCCAAAAAGCAGCTTCTCTGTAAAGGATGGGAAGGGTAATTTGAGCTGCTGGGGTAATAAGCTTCTCCTTGACAGGGTAGTGCCTAATGCAGTCCTTGGATGTATAAACAGAGGTATCTCAAATAGCAGTGGAGCGATGATATTTGTGTTTGGCACTGGAGAGAGCACTAATGGAATCTCTGTCCAGTTCTGTCATTTGAGAAGGATATTGACAAACTGAAATGGGTTCGGAGAAGAGTTAGAGAACAATTAAGAAGCTGGAAAATATGTATTATGGGCAGAAAACCCACGACCTAGGAGCTAGTTTGTATTTCATAGAAGCAAAAAGTTAAAGGGTGACTAATTTGCAATCCATGAGTTGACAGAGGAGGAAAGATTTGGTGATGGCTTCCTGCAGCCTTGAAGCCAGAAAAATGGGACTAGAAACATGGCACAGGATCTAACAGTGAGGCTCTCATTAAAAGTTATGGTAGCAATTGTAAAACATTTTTTTCTTGTTTTTTCTTGCAGCTACACTTTAACGAGAGTCAACACAGGGGAGTGCTGCTCAAGAGTCACCCCCATTGGCCTCAGGAGCCATGAATCTAAGAAAACTACTGAGAGTATCTCAAACAATAAGTGAGTTAAAATTGCATGGTCATCCATGGAGCCATAAATGCAAGCATGAGGTCAGGGTCTTACCTAAAACCAAATGCTTTGAATATTGAGAAAATTGTTCTAGACCGCTCACATGAACATAGCCAACAGGCACCTTACAGCACACTGGCTGTCAAGAGAGGGGTAAGAAAGTTCCTGTGTTTGAGGCTGAAATGCAAAAGGAATCCAATACTGCAAGTGAAAAGGGTTGGTTGGGCAAATAGCATGTGTAAGGCACGGAGCAATGAGAGTAGCAGAGAAGCCAAGTAATTCCCTGCCATGCAAGGAGGTCTGAGAAGAGTGGGGTTTTATACAAACACATGAGGGTGAAATTAATCCTGAAAGGAAAATGGATGAGGTAGGGATTTGTGTTAGGCTCAGTTTTTATGCAGGTGTTCTCATTAATGTGAGAGTAAGGGAAACTGCAGATGATGTGAAAGTATAAGTAACTGCCCTGGAGGAAATATAAAAGAAGATAGAAAAAAAAGCTGTAGAGGATAATAACACAGGCACAGAATAACAGTGTGAGATTCAGAGTGAAAATATGCAAATTAACTCATTGAGGCAGAGGAAAAGATGGAATTAATCCAAAGGAAGGGAAAATTGCACAGAGCAGCTATGCTGAAAGATAAGAAATGTGCAAAGATGAGCAGAGCCAGTGAAATGAGTCTGCAGTGTTATATGGTAGCTTAAAAGATGGCATTAGTTCTGGATTTCACATGTAAAAACACAAGCTCAGAGTCTAGACCTGTGGGAATGTCTGCTGCTAGGCCCCAAGCACAGCACAGGGTGAAGATGTCCTCCTAATATTATGTTTTCTTGGGAAGAAAAATACTGTGCTGTGAGTTGAAATATCAATAATGCAAGGCAATTTTGGAGTCATGGAAATTAGCTCTAGCAGGATCCAGATATGGGTCCAAGTATATTTGGATCAGAATTTAGCTGAGGTATTTTGATATTTGATGGGCTCTAGCCAAACTCCCGTTTGCTCATTGAAAAGTGATGCAGATTGGATTGAGGCATGTTGCTCAGGAAGCTACAGGCTGAAACTTGGAGAAAATTAGTTCTGAAACTGATCTGGAAATCTGTGTCTTCCTTGGTTGTCAGACAGGGGATTTCCCTAGAAAACTTCTAACGACATTTTCACCAGCTTAGATACAGCCCTTGTACAACTGTACCATAAAGAAAAATGTTTCAGAGGCCAGGAGGTGGATTAGATGACCCACTGGGTTTTTTCCACCTTTGTGATGACTTTATGAAAGCACTTTGTCAGCTCTTCACTAACTACTGTGTACTTAGCTCTGATCTGTCCTGTCAGACTATGGTTTGGGAAGTTAGATTTAGTTATAAATTCCAATCCGTGTCTCTCTGAAATCTAAAAATAGAATAGTTGAGAATGTATGGGCTGAATTATGGATCAAATGTGTCACTGCAGAAACCAATGACAAAATGTGTGACATTAAACTGATGTAAAAGAAAAACTCTTTACTTGACTATTTCTGTACTCATGGAGTACATTTCTCATGCACAGAGCTCTGTGAAGACATTAGCTAATTAATCTTCACAGGATGTCAGGGGACCATTACTCACACTTCCATTTTTTAGGCAGAAGAGACAGTTTAGAGAATCTTTCCTTCTTACAACTGGAATCAGGAATATGAATATCTTGCCCATTGCCCCATGCTGAAGTCTCCAGTCCATACTGCCACCTAATGCCTGTCTAATACATGTGAGACAATGCAGCTTTGAAAAATCAAATTAAGTAGATATTTTCAAACTATTCACAATGTTTGATAATTAAAAAAATTATATGATACACAAATTGACTCAAGGGAGGGAAAAGCAGGAGAATGTGTGATACGAGGCTGATGGTAACTGCACAGAGAAGCATTTTTTCCTCCTGTGAGAGGCTGCAGGCAGCCTTCCTGTGCTGCTTTGGTACAAATGTGATCTGTAGCAGCACAGGCACAGCTTCTGAACATCACTAATGTGTCACTCTGATAACTCCTGGCTGGGGCCAGCAGTCATTGGAAGGAGTTTCCTCATCACTTAGGAGGCTTCAGGATTGATATTCCCCACCATTGCTGAGGCAAGCATTGGTGTATGAGCTCCACCTTTCTGGTAGAGGAGGAAACTAGGCCAGCCTGTGATTGCAAGTCTTCTCAGAGACCTCAGGAGCCCAGGAATCCCAAGCCATCATTTGTGATTACAGCAGCTGCTCTGCCCTACATACTGATGAGGCCAAAACTTGTCATGGGACCGCAATGCTGAATTGCTGCTCCCTCCATAGCAGTACCTTCTACTGCATCATCAGTCACAATTTCATCAGTTTTCAGATCTGCCACAAACAGTTACAGGAGCTATTATTCACAGATCCATCCCTAGCACGGTAATATTCATAGCCACACAGGCCTCTGTGTGCTGCCCCTGGATTGTTTGCAGCTGCTGAGGCACACACAGACACGTCCGCACTGGCGCGGGACCAGGGGCACACAGTTTGTGCAGCCATCGACTGCGAGATGCAAGTGTCCTTAAAGCAGAAAGAGGTGGCACACTTGTTGCACTGAGTTAACATTCCTGATGTACACTCTGGACTTGCTAGCTAAACGGGCTTGTAACTGCAGCATGCAGTTAGCCATTGCCCAGAGGCAATATAAAGCAATTGTAACTCTTTTTCCTCAAATTCTCTAACAGAATATTCCATTAACAGTAATATTCGCATGGTCTTGCTACTCACTGAGCAATTTTCCTGTAACTATTAGGTTTAGTAGTGGTTTAATAAACCCAGATATTTTATTGTCTCACCAGTGCTGACAGCATTGCCACTGGAAGAAAATAACAAGGGAGAATGAACTTACATTGTCATCTTGTTGCCATTGTTATAGAGGTGAAATCCTGTTTTTCTGTGGTTGAAGAACCTTTAAAATGGGGAAAAAAACCAGGCCTATACAAGTAGTCTGTGTTTTGATATACAGTAGGCTGAATGTAGGGGGGTACTGGCAAGAAAGGGAAGAACGCACAGTGAAAGCCAAGCTTTTTCCATTGGAGGACATTTCTGTCTTTCTGACCATCATTCAGAAATTCCTTATTAATGTAATGAGTGACTTGTCCAAAGCTACAAACCTATGCACAGAAATGTCATTCTATGCCTTTGAGGATTTGGAGATTACACAGTCTGGTTTTGTCCTAATTCAAGTGGAAAAACAAAATGTTTTGAGTCCTTTATATCAGGACTTGAAGGCATCCTTACTCTTGACTAATGTTGACTGCATAGCAGACATTGCTAGAGCCTTCAGTCCTAAAAGTACCCAAAATTTTTGCCTGCCAGGGATCTGTACACCAGGCAGACTAGCTTACCTGGCATCTTTTCCTTTTGAAGAGAGCTGCCAACTGACTGGGAAATGGGACAGGCAAGAAACCTGCTGAAGACACTTTGTTTGTTTTCTTCCTTTCTAAATTTCACTGGCACAGACAAACATTTGCAAAGCATTTCAGGTTCAGTTAATTCAGCAACTTGTAGTGAAAAGAGAGTTTTCTCTGTTCTGCCCTCCCCACAGTGGTTCTAATCTTACCAGAAGATGACTAAAATTACTGAGTATTAACTTTCATTAGGAACTGTCAAAGAGAAAAATTCATAGCCTAATTTTTAAAAGGTAATGACTGCAAACTTTCCCACTGGAGTACACATACTTGAAGAAATTAGGTTATTTTCCTGTTTCAATATCTTTCAAAATAGGCCAAATTCAGCTTGGGAGGAAGTAATTGTGTTTATTACAGGAGAACTCAGTTTTCTGGGAAGTCAGCAGGTTTTTTTCCAGTTGTTTCTGTTAATTCTGTATGGCAGTCCCACTATGCCATGTAATGTAAAAGAAAGAATACCCCCTACCTCAAAAAAGGTAGATCCCAGGAAGACAAGAGCAAAGCAAAGACAAGAAAGGAAAGGAGAGAAGGAAACTGCAGTTTCCCTACAGGATCACATGTATAGGCCTTATTGTTTCTTATCAGTCACCTTCTAACTTTCCCCCACTGCCACTCAAGTTTAAAAAGCAAATGTTTTTGATGCCACCCACCCCCACCTCAGAGCACCACAGTGTCAGTGCTCTGTGCTGGGTTTCCAAGTGCATTCCCAAGCAGCCAATTAAAGCAGACAAGATAGGTACCAAAGGAAAAAATAAATATTCGTCAGCTGCCACCTTGTTATGGAATGCAAGAGCCTGTCTCCTGTCAGAATCACTGGAAGGTTTTTGCAAATGCATAAGTGCATAAATTGTGTCTGGGAGATTGCAGCTACCATTGCTCGCAGAGAAGTGCATCTTGTTAGCTTGCTTTTTAGATGTAATAATTAAAGGCAGAAGTGAGGATTGTGCAAAATTCAGACATACTGAATCTAGAACATGGACTTTTTCAATAGTAATTCTCCACATTTCTTGGCAGATATCCTCCTTTGCCAAACATTTCCATTCTGCTGTTTACTAGACATGGGACAGGCTGAATTCAGGAAGAAGCAAAATCCTGGTTTTGCCTAAGAGTGTAGACGTAATTTCTTGCCTGCGCAGTCAGGTACATGTAGTAGCCACTCAAATGTTCAGATGTAGTATGTCAAGAAACACAGAATTGTCCTCCAGAAGAATAATATCTTATGCCTATGAGGCAGCAGACATCAATTAGAGTATTTATCACAGATCAGCCATAATTAGCATAAGGGGCACATGCTAGGCTTGAGCATTTTATCGCCAAAGTTATGTGGATACTGTATTTGTATAACAGGAATGCTGTGCTTTTTGTTTTGTTGTTGTTGCTAAAACCAGCACATTACAGTGTTATTTGTACTGAAATGGCAACTGTGGGGAGTAAACCTCCCCTCTTCCCTTTGAGCAGATAGTGAGACGGAAGACATTTTGGACCATGATTTCTACCTTTAATTGCTAGTCTTTTGTCCTTAGAGGTAGGTTAGATAGAATATGTATTTCTGAGCCTGATAAAAGAAGCTGAGATCAAAGGGTTGATCTTTTTCTTCTTAGTGGCATTGCTGTAGCTAACTAAATTACTTGGGAATGCAAAGATAATGAATACAGAAAATGGATTGGAAATGTTGCCAGAATACCTTAATGAAATCAAAATTTTAAAAAAGCACTTCAGCAACACACTGATTGTCCCTTACAAAGTCACACATAATATTTAGTGCACAGTGCAAAGTACAAGAGGAGGAAGGGCCTACCACAGTGACCAGCCGCCATTAAGTAATAAAACCTAATGACTGAAGGTTTTGTCCTTAACCTCACCTTTGATGAGCCTTGATATTCTCTGTGAAGTGAACTTTAGGTTTCTCAGGTCATTTTAGGGGACAACAGGAGTGAAAATCTTGCCATTGTAAGTTGTTGGTTTAAATATAATCCCAGTTGCTAGTGGCCAGAATTCATCGCCGTGTGACAGCTGCTGGCTGGCACACATGGCCAATGCTGGCATCCAGGCTCTGGTGAGAGAAATGGCCAGGTCCCAGAGATCACCATGACTGGCTTTACTTGCAATTGCACGGAAGGGTTGAAGCCGGAAATTGATCTGCATTTCCACTTCTGGAGGCCAGCATGATCATGCATAGTGCTTTTGATATTTCTTTTCTGGAGGCAGATGATTTGCCTTCAGTCCTATCTGAGGTTCTCAAAGACAACTTACTGCCTTGCTGAAGGGGAATGGCTCGTACAATAGAAAAGTATGTTTTCCCACACACCTTTTTCACTCTCTGACTCCACATAAACATAACCCTTAAGGACTGAGTACCCCATAGTAATGCAGTAGGAACAGAACAGTACCTCAACTCTGTCAGTTCCCAGGTGTGTTCATGCAGCTCTTAAAAGCCTGGCACCTTCGGCAGTAAAACCCTGGTTTGTAAAATCTGAGTTGCTGGTTTTCAGGCGGAGCAGAGAAAGTTGTCAGCATCCAAGCTGCCCAGAACACCTTGTTGTTCTGCTTGTCAGCTACGATGCCGGGATCATCGCCTGCATGCTTCAGTGCACATCTCACAAATTATAGCTGTACCTCTATGCAGGTTCAATTAGGTTCGTTTGTGTACAGGGGAGCTGAGACATTTCAGTGCTGGCTCGGGCAGTGCCTATTCCCAACACTCTGACGTGAAAAGAAAGAATAAAAGGACTCCTTTTCACAAGAGAGAGCAGAAAAAACAGAAAGGAAACCTACGGTAACACTGATCAGTGCTTCCCATTGTATTATCTACAGCACAGGCTGAAAAGCACAGGGTAGTAGCAGGGGCCTGAGATGTGCACAGGCAACTGGGAAAGCAGGAAAAGAGCACCAGTGACATCATGGAGAACCCAGGCCAGACCTTTAGGGCCAGAAGGAGGTTGGGAATAGAAGCAATAAGCTTGAAGCTGATTTATAATTGTCTGTCTGGGGTTTTTTTCCTTCCCCCCCTCCCCCCATCAAATTAAAGGATGGGACAACAAATTAATATTTCTCTAGTTTTCCGGTAACGGAGGCCTTTAATTTTACTCATAAGCTGAAAAAGCAGTTAAGAAAAACCCTTTTCAGAAAGAAAATTTGAACCTTTAGGTTTCAAAGGCATTGACACGAAATTTTGACTTATCCTAAAATACGTTATCAGAGGCAGAGGGAAACATAGGATCCAACCTAATTCTGCTGAATTCATGTGTGATCACTTGAGACTGAATTCTCTATTACATTTAGCTGCATTTGCTAAAAAAGTTGGTCCAGTCTTGCTTTTTCTTTTTTTGTTTAATAATTAAAGTTTATGGTACAACTATGCTCATGCTGTAACCTAAATAGTTCCCACATGTGGATGTCTGGCTGTAATGCTATTTCTAATAAATTTGGCCTCCTCTTTATTTTTTATTTCTTACTATTTAAATGAAAATAATTTCTGATCTGAAATAGTTTTAGGTGTTGAAGGAAAGGTGCTATAAAAATGACATATTGCATGTTTGAAGATTTGATTTCAGTAAATACACATGGGTTTGGACAAATTAAACAAATCTTGCCAGAAGATCCATGAAATATTTTTATCTAGGTGGTGAGAGATGCTTATAATCTATAGAGTAGGATTTGCCCTTAAAATGTCTTCTGCAGTTAAGGTCCTTATGTCACCTACATTTATGAAATATTTGAATAAAAGACATATCAACCAGTTCCTTAATATCTGACTGAGGTGACCATTTGTCAGCCAGGCTCTGAAAATGTGAAGATAGTGAAGTAACAGATGTTGGAGCAAGGAGGTGATTATTATGGCCAGCAGGAGGACAGGGGCTGCAGATGTGCTATAAAAGCCTGAAACCTGCATTTTCATCATCATGCTTGTTCTTTGATTCAGTCTTCCCTGCAGCTTGAGATACAACACAGCTTTTTGTAGAGAGAGTTTGTTCTGTTAGAAAAAGAGGGTGGTGACCTTCCAGGCTGGAATTACAGATGAATGCCTTTGGAAAGGCAGCAGGAAAACTGTCCTTAGTTTCAGCTGTCAAAAAGGAAAGGCATGTCTATGTCACTCATGATACACATAGGCACACACAGTTCCGAATTGATCTCTGGTCCTATTTCAGTGTTACAAACAGGTTACAATGTACAAAATGCTATTTTGTTGCATGTTACATTGCATTTTACAAAATACCTAGGAGATACTTTACATTGAAGGTTTATGTTGTTTACATTTAATAATCTGTATGGTAAAGAAAGGTGCGTAGTAGTTTAAAACAGAGACATAAAAAAGACATTTATTTTTTCATTATTTCCACATAAAAAATCAGTGGTGACAAAGTTGAATGAGTATAATTATCTAACACTCTCCCAAAGATAATTCCCCTTCTACTTCAGTTTCCTTTCTCTCTGCTCTTCGTAGACCTTCAGCAGTTTTTGTCCCTGCTATTTTTCTTCTAGTTCAAAACATGGCTTCCCTGCAGAGAAAACAGATGAAAGGAGTTTTGCCATTGATTTCAAAAGGGACTTGATTTGACTCCAGATCGTCTTCCTGGCCATCACAACAAAAGAGTAAGGGCTGAAACACAAAGTCTAGGAGCTTTTATGGAAAGTCAGGGCTTTATTCTGAATGCACTCAGGTGCAGCATTTCACAGGAAATTTCCAGAGGCTCAGCCAGATGATAGAAATCAAAAGCACAGTCTCACAGCCAGTCTGTCCACTTTGCCTGAGACTGAAAATCATGAGGATCTCCTTTGAGCAGTGCTGATCCCAACAAGTGCATCGGGCCTTTGAGGTTAAATGTAGCCTGCATGAAAGGCAGTCATTAATGTCACTGGAGTTATAGCAAGGATGTATTTATGCTGAGAAAAATCTGTGGTGTAGAAGTACAAAATGCCAAGCTCAGTTGAAAGGTTTTGGGGCATGTGTGTGCAGATGGGTAGAAAGATGTGATTTCTTTCTGCTCTGTTTGGTATTTGTTTTTTTATTTCATTAAATTTTTGGAGTAGTAATTTATTCTATGCAGCGTGTAGTGCTTTTTGTCATCTTCATTCCCTCAACTATTCCAAAATCGAGGCTTACTAGTTTTGGGTGATACGTTTCAGGTCACTAAGTCGGGAAATGAAATGCAACTGGAAAGCCTGTAGAAGGAAACCACCAGGAAAAACTCCTAAAGGACTGATATTATCAGAGAACTGAAGAACAAATATGGAAAAACTATGCCTGTGTTTCCTATTTATCTGAGCAAACAGTGACTGTGACCTACATAAGTTGTGGACAGGACAAGGTCTGTTTGTCCAGACCCCAACCACAACTTGGACACTTTCTTCAGGGCTCCTGAGGGGACACCTGAGCCTGTCCACAGCAAGTTAGTCTGGGAGCTTTCATTTATAGATGCCAGAATGCCAGCAGTATGGGAGGGTTTTCCAGTTTCACTCTGCAATTGGATCAAAATCCCTCCCATCACTATGCATAGACTGTGGTAATTGTGTGTGTGCATGAATATTAGCTTTGTTGGGGCACAATCTTCCCACCAAGGAATCTCCCCTTGAAAATGCCTAACTATTCTAAGGTCAATTCAAGGTGAACCCACAACCCTTCTTGAATGCGAGAGCAGAAACTATCCCCAAAATGCAGATCACAGGTGTCAAAGAAGGCATATCAGAAAAAGTAAGTCAGTTAACACACATTTTGTTATTCATTTTGATCTCTTGGGGGTCTTTGCAAAACCATTTAATGAAAACATAATTTGGGATATTTGCACTGGAGGTGGAGATGATATAGACTCCTTCTCTACATTGCTGTTGGCAGAGAAAAAAGCTGTGATGGAATTCATAGCAGACTTGAACCAGCTGATGTCAACTGCCCTACCTCCACTGACTTCCACACAGTTTAAGTGGTTGACCCTCAGTAAAAATCTGCCCCAGTAATTCTGTTTCTTCCTCAAATCTGTCTCTTATTAGCAAATGAGTTTCATGAAGTACCTTCATCCATCTTGTGCCTCTCTTCCTATCTAATATTTTCCAGAGTAAGAAATCCTTCAGTAGAATACATTTCACTAGGTTAATTCCCCTAAGGCTTATAAATAATAAGTCGCATAAGCACAACATCTTATTTGCTGTATCTGCTTCATTTTGCTCCATATGAGTTGTATTCCCCTGCATGGAATCAGCAGGAAATAGCCTGCAAGTACCTAACAATACTCAGGACAGTACAAAAGATGGTACTCAGTAATGAACTCAGCACAGCTCAAACATCCAGTGAAGCTGTGACAAAAGCCTCTCACAGACCACAACTTAGAGAGCCAGCCTCCAAATTACCTCTTGGTGCAAGAGTCTTGATTGTCCCTGCCAAATAGAGGAGGAAGAAACACTAAAAGCTAGTGGACCCACTCATCAGGGTTTCTCAGTCCTAAGGCTGGTGCTCACCATCCCTCTATTCAGTGGTTGGCACTGGGGAAGAAAGCCTGTTAACAGGCTGGAAATTGCTGTAGAGACTGCAGGATTAAACTCCCACTGGAGCAAAGAGGAACCAATGGTGAGAACTCTTGTGCTCTGCACCTAAAATTTACCTGGGAGCAGAACACCAGATCTTAGGTGCCTGGCCCTAGGGTTTATTCAGTGTCTATCCCAAACCCAACAGTGACACCATTGCAACCAACGGGGCCTTAAAACCAGAGGGGGACAACTGCTACTGGCCCCATCCCTTCAACCAGCAGCCTGGGGAAGCCCTCCGGGGCTCATGCTGCTGGGAGGGGGGCTGTGGAGGGCTTACTTGGATTTTAGCACTGACTGGCCCCTTTGCCCAAGCCCGGTTTTGGGTCTGGTCATTACCCAGCAGTGTCCAAAACGCAGGCTCCAGCAGAGGGCACAGCCACCCAGCAGAAGCGGGGAGCTGGGCCAGCAGCAGAGTCAGCAACAGCAGCAGGATGTTCCTGGGAGCAGAGATCACAGAATCTGCTGAGCTTGAAGAGACCCACAAGGATCATCAAGACCAGCTCCCAGCCCTGCACAGGGCCATCCCCAAGACTCACACCATGTGCCCAAGAGCACTCTCCAAATGCTTCTTGAACTCTGTCAGGTTCAGTGCTGTGACCACTGCCCTGGGGAGACTGTTCCAGTGCCCGACCACCCTGTGGGTGAAGAACCTTTTCCTAATATCCAACCTAAACCTCCTCTTACACATCTTCAGGGCATTCCCTCGGGTCCTGTCACTGGGCACCACAAAGAGGAGATCAGTGCCTGCCCCTCCTCTTCCCCTCAGGAGGAAATTGCAGACTGCAATGAAGTTTCCCCTCTGTCTCCTCCAGGCTGAACAAACCAAGTGACCTCAGCCGCTCCTCCTAAGGCTTCTCCTGAAGGCCCCTCCCAATCTTCATTGCCCTCCTTTGGATGCTCTCTAACAGCTCAATGTTTTTTTTGTGTTGTGGCACCCAGAGCTGCCCCCAGCACTCGAGGTGAGGCCACCCCAGCGCAGAGCAGAGCGGGACAATCCCCTCCCTTGCCCGGGTGGCAATGCTGGGCCTGATGCCCCCCAGGGCACACTTGGCTCTCCTGGCTGCCAGGGCACTGCTGATTCATGTTCAACTTGCCATGGACCAGGACCCCCAGGTCCCTTTCTGCAGTGCTGCTCTCCAGCCTCTTGTTCTGCAGCCTGTATGCACATCCCAGGTGCCAAATCCAGCACTTTCCCTTGTTGAACTTCACATGGTTGATGATGTCTCAATACTCAGCAGAACTGGCTCCTGCTGACCCCAGATGCACCCTAAGAGGAGCTGGGGTCGTCTTTTAAAAACATCCTGGTCCCTGCCACTTTCAAGGGAGGCACAGCATCTGCTTTTAGCACCAGAGCATATGAGCACCTGGTCTGGGCAGGTGAAAGGAAGGTAGCACAGCCAGAACATTGTGGGGTTTTTTGTTGCTGTTGGGGTTTTTTTTGGTTTGTTTTTTTTTTTTTTACAATGTTATGTTTGATCTTGTTTTGGATATGTACATCAGGCAGGCTTCCTGAGCTGGCAGCTGAGGTTTACCATTTCTTCCCACTAAACTCAGGTACTAGATTCAGGGGTAACTGATGCAAGGTCAGGGTTTATGACTGAGATGAGAATTTGGCCCTCATTCTCTATTTGTAAAAACCTTCCACTAATTTGGGAGTTACCTGGTTAGCAAGGTGGTTGCCTTGCAAGAAACAGAAAACCCACCAGCTCTAACCTGTAACTAGCTTTTCTGCCTAATTCAACAGTGAGCCATGGGCCTGAGGTGAAGTGGGGCATGGAGGCCCCTCCTCTCCAAGCTGGGACAGGTCTGCTTCCTTTCTCCTCTATTAGCCTGTGCAGAGGGAAAAAAAAAAGCAGAGGGAGAGCATTCCTCCTTTTCAGCCAATATGTGCAGAGAAAGTGATATACATCCTTCAGGGACTTACAAATCAGGAGATGTGCCTTCCTCATGTGAGGGAGAGCTCAGGGACCCCTTCTTCCTGTGATGCCTCCCAGTGTTCATTTTAGCTCTGTGTTCTCCCCAGTCAGGGCTCTCCCTCTGTGGCATGATTAAAAGCACACTTGAGATTTCTGTTTGTCTCAGTAGAGTATCGTGGCAAGTGCAATTGTCCTATTATACAACATGACAGCAATTAACACCTAGCTACAGCACTATGGCATCTAGGTCTTTCTTCACTGATGACCACAAATCACAGACAAGCATTTACACTATGAATAGTATGAATAGAGTACATTTTAATTATGTGGACAATGTATGTAACAGATAAGCAACATAACAATTATGCTTTGCATGTAAAATAACACTTTCCTCCTAAGGCTCCCCCTACTTATAAAACTCAGTAATGAATTTAGCCTTCTGTGTCAGCTGTGATGGGAGAGTTTTGCTCTTTAGAGAGAAAATAAAGCAGAACAGTGACTTGTCAGAAGCATCTTGGAAACTCTGCCATTGACCCATTTAGGCTTAGTGAATAAAACCCTTTAAGTTCACAGTTTTGGGGTATAACCACAAATTGTGTTTGCGCATGCCTGCTTCTGGGGCCCGACTGAAGCCCAACAAACATTCTGTTGATTCCTGTAATAAAGAATCAGCACTTTGACCTTCAGAGACCATGCCATGACACAAGTTATACACATAAGAAGCAAGTGATGAAATTTCCTGTCTTCTGGGTGTTGATTTTAACAGATGAGGGGCTCAGATAGGAAATATATTGATTTGCTGTCCTTCCTAAGGAAGCTAGTGAGGAGCCTCACACGGAAATGCAAAGAATCTTCCTCTGGTCAGTTCCTCGTGCTCATCAGTGCTCATATCTGACCTATGCATGTTCAAACCTTCATCCAATAGTCATATAAGCATGCTGGAAAATTAATCTCTCTTCTTTGTACTGTCCTGGAAAAGGGAGAGAGAAATGACTGGGAAAAGGATCTTGGGATCAAAGACAGATATATTTCTGTATCTTCCTATGGGAAGGCAATTCTTATCCCTGGAAACATCTTTCCCGATATCTGTACTTTAAAAAATGATGAAAAAAGCTCCCATAGTTCCAGATTTTATCACCCTTTTCTCATATCCAATATTATTTAAACTGATATCCTACCTTATGTCCATGTGACAACTTATGTATGGGCCTCGCACCGGAACTCTGAAACCCCTCATTTCCAATTGGGAGCCAAACTTTAAACAGAGCCCTCTCTCAGTTAACCAAGCTGAGCAAACCTGGACCTACCCCTTTTTGATCAGAATAGTTGGCCCAGGGCTAATCTGTTTCAAGCACTCTGCTTCTCTGAGTGGGAAGTTGTTTCTGCCGTAGGCTTGCAATGCTGCGGGCTTATCCTTGGACAACATCTGGCTGTAGCCATATGCATTTCCCAGTTTACAGATTGGTAGATAGATGACCACCGAAGCAGTAAAACAAGATTAAAACAAGCAGATAGCTGAAACTGAGGAACAACCTGCCTGTTCAGTAATATACAAAACCCAAAGAGAACTGACATGTCACACTTCAGCACCCTTGCCATACTTAGCAGGTGGTCTTTCTTCCCTGCCCATCCCACAGCCCCTGGAGATGTTTCAAGAGTTGGCCACTACAACTTGCTGGCTCGCTTGGCTCCTTTGAGAGAGCGCAAGGGTGCATCCCAATTCCAGCTGCACCACCAAGCACACTACCCACCCTTTCTACGAGCCAGGCCTGACCTTTCAGGGAGCCAACACAATTCACTGCACAAGCTAGTTACCTTTTTTCTAAGATGAATTACCCACCCACTGTAGTGAGCTGCATAAGCTGACGGGAGGGGCCAAGGGAGTGCCAGGGGTGCAGAAGCAGGGGGAATGCATGACCAGCGGGAGAGCAAGGAGCAGAAACTCCCCTTCTGCAGCAACCAGGCTGGCTCAGCCCTTCCACCCAGGCAGTCTCTTCCTGCCAGTGTGGCAATCGGATGGAGTGCAGAGAGCAAGATGACCTGTTATTTTGGAACACTCCCCAAACAGCATTCATCCTCCAAACGACTGGCATTCCTGTGGCTCTTCTGTTGGAATGCAAACAGCTTGAGGCACACAGGCATGGTTATGTACCCAACTGCAGGTGACTGCTTCCACGGGTAGGTAGGCTGGGGTATCCAGCACATTTCTGGGGCTGGTACAGAGGACATGGGATTTAGGGGAACAGATGCTGGAGGCCAAGAAGAATGCTGGAGGACATCTCAAACAGCAGTACCAGACACACATCTCTCTGAAAATGATTTGAGACTGAAGCAACTAATATTAAGGGTCCTCAGCTATGACATAACATAGCTACACTGATGAAACTGCTGGGTTATAGGATAATCCAGTGCTTGAGTAGCAGGGGCGGAGCCTGCCCACAGACTTCCCCTCTGAAATGGTGACAGCAGATTTAACATACAGCTGGGTACAAAAACTTACCCTTGACCCCACCGACTTCCTACAAAAATCCTTGCAGTTTTATTATCATCATAATTTGTTCTTCTTTCTTCATGTATTCAATCTAATGCTATCATAGACCACATTTTTATGCCAACAAAAAGCACTTATGAAGCCAAAAAATACATGTGCAGAAGATGTTCAAAGATTTGTTTAAAAATTAAAAGCAGCCCTTTAAAAACAGCTTATCTGTGCGAATGTGCAACTGTTTCTATAAAACATTTCTTTCTTGTACTTTAAAGTGCATGCATCTCTAAAATGCAAAGTAAAGTTCTTTTATATACTATTTTTGCACAGATTCCAGATGGCACAGAGCAAGTGACTGCTATTGAGAACTAAAGGTTTTAAAGGAGGTGACTATAAAGATTTCTTCATCTTTTGCACCCCCTTCCTCATTGACTGCAGGGTTTAGTCCGACTGATGAAGTGAAAGAACAAGAGAAAAGCTCAGCAATCATTTCCCATTTTCAGTCTTGAAGAATCAGCCTAAGCATTATTTGAGGCACCGTTACTTTTTTGATAAATCCCTAAAAGTGAATACAATCAAATATTTTTACGGTTAAATGCCTCATTATTACATGGAAGAACGAGACCTTCTTCTTCCTCTTTCTAATCAGTGAGCCTTTGTGCATACCTGTATCATCTCATCAGCAGCAGGAAGATTATGCAGCATAACTATGACTTAGTCCTGTCCTTCATTTTAATAATCTCTACATGGCTCTTGTGTAGCACATTCACATTTGATCTAATAACAGTAGTAAGTAATCATAACCCTAACAGTTAAGCAATAATTGACAAGAATTAATCCTGTTCCTGCTGTGAAGGAGCCCAAGTGATAATTTTCATCTTCAAAGAGGCAGCAAGTGGGCACCATTTCCAAATCCCATCTCTGATTCCATTACCTCAGACAGCAAGTGTGCCACCACATCTAGTCCCTGCTGAGACCAGTAGGTCTCTCCAGAGGCACTGCAAGATACAGCACAAAGCCCTGCAGCAGAATTGCAATCTGTTTGTACTGCAAGCTGAAACAGTTGGGATAGAGCCTATAAGCCATTTGGCAATGCCACTGTTGCATTATCAGGGTTTTTTTATGGAAGGGAGTGAACTGATTTGTTCAGGAGTGATAGCAGCATCAGTTGTGCTGGCTCTGGAAGCAGTTAAACCTGCACAGAGCAGAAGCAAGTGAAGAGTCCAGGCCTGCTTGATGACACTTTCCTAATCACAGCTGACAGGCAATCTCACTGCTAGAGGGTGAAATCATGAAGAAAAAAACCCAACCACAAGATTTTCAGGGTGCCCAGTATTTTGCTCTGCGGCCACTTTATCAAAGCACCTGACAGCTTTTTGCTCACTTTCCAAGATCATGAAATATGCAGAAACAGGCTTTCAAGAAACCCAAACTATAAGAAAGCATGTACAGTTAAAGTTGAAGTACACACACTTGTTGCTATGTTTACATCTTTCCACTCATCACCCAAAATACATGTGTACCTACCCAGAAAACTGTAACAACAGCACTAGGCATATGAAGCCATGTTTTCTGTGTCTCTTTTGTACTGTAATGTAAAATTAAAATAGTCCTTGGAATGTGCTTGCACAGACCCCATTACTTCAACCATATTTTCCATTTTTAACTTAATTCAATTAAAAAGTAAAACATAGGAATGTCAAGAAAATATATGGATTAACATCAAATACCCAAAGTCAGTTCCTATTCCAATCTCTGCCATGGACCTTTATCATGACCTCAGCATGCAAACAGGCAGTTCAGCACAGGCAACCAGATCCAAATATGTGCCCATATTTGAACTTTTTTGCCTTTTGCTTCTGCATCTTGCCTCCTTGCCTTACAAACCAGATTGTTTTTGTTGAGCTCTGAGCAATGAAAGTCAATTTGTTTTCTCTCCCAATTACTGATATCATCCTGCCCAAGGTTGTAGGGAAGGAAGGACGCCGTTGGTGTTGTTCTTTCCCCAGCTTGTACGGATGAAGCACTCCACAGGTCTGCAGATGTACTGGCAGATAATGCAGAAGAAGACTCGTGTCTTTTGCCTATGAATGAAAACCATCTGGGATATGCTTAGAACTGCTACTAGTGTGTGCAAAGATAGCAAATACAAATTCAGTGACTTACATGGAAATGGCTGTAATGAGGGAGGTCTTGCTGTTGGATTGTGCTTTATATACAAGATGTCATGTGATCCAAACCCACAGATATTTCCCGCTTCTTGCCACAAACCACGGCCTAGAGGTCCAGCAAAAATTGAAGAATGCTTCTGGTTCTTACGGCTGTGAACGAAATACTGAGAGGGGCTGAGGAGGTGAACCATGTGAAGACAAAGATAAAATTACCCCACTTGCAACAGTAAACTTTTATCGAGCCAATCTAAACCATAGCCCTGACAAAGAGGAGGGGCAGATTTCCATCGGAGCTACCCACAAGGGCTGCGCCCTGGAGCTGCTGCCTGGTCCCAGCGTGCACTCTGCCGCTTGTTTCTGCCCATCGTCTTTTGTGTGGTAACTGGCATGAGCTGCACTAAAAATATTTCAGAAGAGCTCAGATCTAGGTGGTTTCAGAGCACACAGGTGATTTCTAAGCACGTGATTAGGCTGAAGTCCCTGGGTACTGTAGCACGACAGAAGGGAGTACATTGAGACATAGGCTATTTTACAGACCTTCAAGACGACACAATAATCCTGCCTAAAATTTCCTTGTAACATTGCAATTCAGGTTAGTGTTTACTATTAATTATGTGCTAACACTTCTTGTGTACAACAGTTGGTTCATAGGGTTTGCTTAGACTTAGCATGGCATCCATTCAAGCAGCTTCCCGGCTGCCCATGGTTGAGACCAGGAGTAATGCAGTGGCACAAACAATTTGCAGGCCTGAGTTGCCGGATAGACTTGGGCTGGCCATAAACATCCTTTGGCCAGTTTTTGTTCACTACCTGGCACTTGGTGAAATCTTTCTCTTTGTTAGGACCATTCATTCTTGATACTAACTCCCATTACCTCATCTAAGAGCATCACTGAATTGTTTCTATGTTATGGGGCATATAGAAGAACCCAGTTTTCCTTGGCTTCTATTATTGCATGTCGCTTTTCTTTCAAGTATGGCAAAATCACAGACAGAGATTAAATCCTTTGATGCATTAATTGATACAGCTGGAAATAAGCTCTCGAGCACACAGGCCTCCTTCAAGTCTCTGCTTGTTTTAGTAATTGATGTTATGTTTCAATCACAATGTCAACTCTCATTGCCACTTACTATACCTTATGTTGACTTGTCAGCAGTATAGCATCTCATTTCCCAGCAGCTGCTAAGAGTTTAGTTGAGACCTAGCTACACATCAACAAGACAAACTATTCAAAATTACTTCTTACAGCAATAGAAGCCTAATGGCTTTTGCAATAAATTAACACTGTGACACGGGGGAAAAAGTATTTGCTTAGTAGCAGAAATGATAATGGTAAGGTGCCCAGCCTAATTAGAGAGTTATCTGTAAATCCTGAATGAAGCTGCTTGCATTATTCAGCCAAAGGGTCTTTGGTAAACAGAAATGGCATAAACATATATCTGGCAGAAAATTTATCATTTACCTGCTACACCTTCTACATAGCCTTAGGAGACATGCTGAATAAAGGGAATAAAAAGTCATGCTCAATAACTATCCACTTACTTAACGAGATGGGCACCCCATAAAAAACCACAACAATATAGAGGTATGCACATGAACAAGCACAGAGGGACTAAGATTGTACTCCCTGTCTCTTGAGACCACATCATTCTTCCCACATCCTTTCTCCTGAGAGGCATTTCCTACTTTCACTTCAAGTTTGTGCTTTTATGTGAGAACTAATTAAATTACTTCAAAAATGGTTACATAAAAGTTATTTCCCCTTAAAATAGACTGTATGTTTTTGTTTACTGTTCTTGACTGCAGTCAATATAATCAACGAGAAGCAAGTCTGACAAACTCCTCAAGGACAAGAAGGTTTTCTACGTTCTTCCATTGTTCACGCAGATTTTCCAAGTGACCCCAAGCTTCAGTATTAACTTGTAGATGGCCACATGCTAGAGGAAATTTTCAGGTAGAGTAGGACAGGAAAGGAAGTAAGATTCTATGCAGATTGTTTAACCTATGCAGAAGTCCTGTTAGCTACAGAAAACTTGGAAAAGTCCCTGGAGAGTTTTTGAGACTCATATGAATCCCAGTAGGGTTTAGTATTTCCAGGCTGTTAATGTATTTTCTGAAACTGTTACAGTAGATTTTCAGGTGTTGCTGTGACTTAACCTCTAGCTGATGTCTTGCATTCCGGAATGAAGGCTGAATGCCACACGGATGCTTTGCAAGTCTGGCTGGCAGCTGAGCTAGAAGAACAGACAGAAACCCTGCAGGCAACAGTCAACTTCATCTGAAGCCCCATGGCCATCCTAACCCTAAAGGAGCCCTTGTCATAACATTTTATAACCTTCAGCTTCATCCTGCACACCCCACCAGCTCTGACACCAACTTTAGGAAGCTGCCAGCGTAAGGGAGCAGGTCTTCAGACCTTCTGGCTGATGTGCTGAAAAACATGACTGTGAAGAACATGGTAGTCAAAATGCAAGCAGGATCATCAGACTGGTTAGCTGTTGTCTCAGTACTTGAGGGCTCTCTTTTTTCATTTTCTTAGTGCTTGGGTTTAATGATACTAAAGACTTCCATGTCAATGAGAACTGGAAGTCCAGAAGAGTCAAGAGTGTGCTGACCTTGCTGGACCTGCTCGCTTAGGCTGGCTTTCTTGACACTGTTTTCCTCCTGCCTTAAGACTGCAAGCTCACTGCGGGGCTCGGACCACTCTTATAGCTCGGCTCGTTCTGCAACGCACATCCAGGATGCTGCTGGAGTAGGAAGAGCTCAGCTGGAGACATCGGCAAGTGGCAGATGAGACGGGAAGGCAAAATTAAGGCTACATAAACACCGTGTGACCCAGCTGTGAGAGCAGCTCAGCAGGTGATGGTTAGGTGAGGATCTCTGCCCTATGCTCCACGAGCCCCATGCATACCGTAACATCCAAAAGCGTGTCTGTGCACAACAGGGAGCTCGGGGCAGCATGTCTGCAGGACGGTGCCCCCCGCATGGGGACACCGAGCTGCATCCCCTGTCCCCGCAAGCTGGACCCGGCCGGGCAGGGGGGCAGGGAGCCCATTCCCGCGGGATGGCGGCACCCGCAGCAGGTGCGCTGGGATCTAAATGCAAAAGAGGACGTGTCAGGGTGTGTGTAGGCTTCTTCTGGGGGAGTGTATGCGTCTGCCCTTCTGGCTATATCTGAGCTTGTGTTTCTTTAGTTCCCGGCTGGCCGGCGAGGGCGCGCAGGGCGCTGCGGCATGGATTCAGCAGAGGGGTGGGGGCTTCCTGTTTTTGTAGTTATTTTTGACGGCCGGGGGTGTGTGTGGGAGTTCCTCCCTGCCAGGAGCGCAGCCTCGTCTCGATCCACTGAGGAGCGCCAAGGCTGTGCGAGGGGCGGCGGGGGGCGGGTGTCCCGGGCGGCGGCGGCGGCGGCGGCGGCGGCGGGCGGGCACTAAGACCGCGCCGCCCCCGGGCGCTGCGCGGCGGCTGCAGAAGAGGAGGAGACCGGCGGGCCCGGGAGGAGAGGCGCGGAGGGGAGCGGAGCTATGCTAAACCCGGGGTACCGCTGAGGCGGGGCGGGCCAGGCCAGAGGCAGGGGCTCTCCGGCGGCGGGCGCGCAGGGGCCCGGCTCCCGAGGCGGCGGCAGGCAGCATCTCGGCGCGGGGAGCGGCTCCGCAGCCACCGGGCCAATGAACATGTCAGTGTTGACTTTGCAGGAATACGAATTCGAGAAGCAGTTCA
>VWZW01003860.1:834527-1086529 GCA_013397115.1 Edolisoma coerulescens
GGCCCCGCGGCCCGGAGCCGCACACGTGCCCCGGCTCTGCCCTCGGCCTCCCCTGCCTCCATCCGTGCCCGACCCTCCCGCCTCCCGCGCTGCAGGCTCGTTCAAACAACTTGCGCGTTTGCCCGCGCTCCCCGCGGAGCCCCCTCCCCTCCCCCAGCTCCTAATAAACTTCATTTGCAGCCATGCGGTTATTAACTTTCCCAGCGTGTGCGTGCGGCCGGGGAGCCGGGGCGAGCCGAGCCGCGGCGGGACCGGGGCTGCGCAGGGACCCGTCGGGGCTTCCCGGGTCGCGGGGAGCCGGAGCCTGACGGCCCCGCAAAGGGACACAGGCACGCTCACAGCCTGGCCCGCCGAAGGGGAGAGTGGCTGTGCTGGGAGGCTGCTCTCTGCCAGGCACTGCCCCGGGGGCATCCCTGGGCCTTGGCCGGCAGCAGGGAGACGAGGATGGAGGGAGCGCCCCAGCTGTCCTTGCCCCCTCCGCGAGGCCCTCTGAGTTGTCCTCGGGGCCGGGATCCCTCTCTCCATGACACTTGCCCACACCTTGCCCCAGTCCTTGTCCTGACTTTGTCCACCTGCATGGGCCTTGTGTTCACAGTCTCCCCCTCTCACCTGCGCCTTGCTGATGCACTGTCCCTGACCACCCTCACCTAGTGCCCAGTCTTGCCCTGTCTGCCGCTCCTGTGGTCTCTCTCCCTAGCTAGCCCCCAGCTTTCCTGTTGCCTGCATGCCCTCCTTTGGCAGGGCTGTCTGTCCTTTTGAGCTCTCGAGTGAGGACCTTCCCCATGCCACTCTGAAGTCACAATGGCAGGATAGGAGTGTCTCTGGGCCTAGGCTTTGGTGTCTACATTTGTAGGGCAGAATGGTCCAGGATTCTAGGTGTATCTCAGCGAGGGATTTTATGGAATCCTTTAGTGACTTGTCCGGGGACTTTTAAAGGCAGTATAATTAAAATGACCATTTAAGTGCGTGTATGTCTCCCTCTGTTCTGCAGGTGAGGTCACTACCTCTTGAGGGGTACCTGGTGTCACTCATGTTTCAGGAGAAAGGAGACCACATAGATATCCTTGGGCTGGGAGTATTGGATGCTTCCCATTCTGTCCATGTTCCAGAAGAAAATTGGCATCAGAATAGGACATGCTGGTAAAAGAGGATGGAGGGGGTGATACATGAGTGTATGTAATAGCCAAATAACCCAGGAGAGATGCAGTTTATTTTAAAGAACATGCCTAGCAACTAGCACTCTTGCATCTTCTCCTGGGCTCTCCTGTGCTTCATAATGTGACCTTGGGAACATTACATAACCCCTCCTAGGCCTCAGTTTCCCCGGCAGAGAAAGACCAGGGGAGTGGGGGATAATAATGCTGAAATGCCCTTACGAGGTGCTTTAATGACTTTGGTAATGTTTGCCTAGTGCCTTGAAGATGTCAGCTACTACATAAATACTAAGCAGTGTTATTAAAATCTCCCCGGCAGTTTTATGTGCTGCAGAGGTCGCCAGCTGGGATTCTGTAACGCCAGGCTCCCACTTTCCAGGTTCAGAGGAGGAGACCGACAGTGTTACTCTGCTGCTGTCCAGCTAAAGAGACACGATCATACATGTCCACATGCTTTTCAGTCTAGTTTCACCTTCTCTCAGGGAACTGATGAATTAATATCTTTGATTCTCTTGAAAGTGAAGGAGAATGATCTTCTTGTGTCCTGGGTATGTTTCTGGAAATGAAATAGAGCTCTGCCCTCTGAGGTCTCTATTGTGGCAGGCTTTTCCTAAAAAAGCTGCTGAAGACTCTTCCAAGTTCCAGGCTAAATTGTGCGTTTTTATCTTTAAGAAATGCATTTGCTTAATGAAACAGGTCCTGTTCAAGCGCTTGGGTTTTGCAGGGAGCTTAACTGGTAAAATACAGCAGCTTTTTTTAGTTCCTGTCAGGTTGACTCAATAGGTTTGTGTATGCAGACATCAATGGCAGTACATGGCTCCTGCACTTTGTAGGTGTAGCCTTAATGTACACATCCCTAAAATAAGAGCCATCCAAGATGAGGTCCTTAAGTAGTAGTTTGTAGGGATAAACATGCTCTTTGAGCAGGAAGACAGACTAGGGGGACTTGCTAAGGAAAGCAAGTGGCAGGATTTTATACTGTAATTGTTATTTAAGTTAGGGTGCAATACTATTACAATGTCTAACATGAAGGTAAACAAATTCTATGGGTGTGGCATTTACTCTTTTACCTCATCTCAGAGCTATGTCTTGTTACCTTGCAACATACACACACAAAAAAAAGGCTGTAGGGTGTTAGGGGGCATGAATTAGCTCTAAGGAGTTGACCCTGACTTTTGGATTTTGAGATGGATCTTTGGAGTCTGACTAGGTCGCATATGAAGATGTAGCCTAGTTGGAGGATTGACATGAATCCTTTTACATATCCTCTGAGTTCTGAGTTGGTTAAAGCACCATCAAGCCCTTCTAATTAAGACTATGTAAGCCTAAAGCTGGAAAAGCTTGAATGCAAAGCCTGGGGGTAGTGGCATACACCCCTGGGTACTGGTATGGTTGGTTTGGGAAGGATCACGGTGCAAGGGCCAAGGCTTGCCCCTCCTTTGCCTTGGTCCTTTGAGCCTGCTCCAAGCTCCATCACTCCCTGGGGCAAGTGCATGTCCTCTGCCCTCAGCAGTAGCTGGCACCCAAGCTTTTCTCCCCCATTCTAGGGCTTGTTTCCTTGCTGCCATTTGCCCCTGAAAATCCCATCTGATGGCATATTGGTCTAATGGCAGTGAATGAGGTCCTCCTTGCTTCATTCCAGATGTTCCTGCTTCACTCTATGGAGGACCCCATCCAGCAACATACATCGCACTGAGACCTCTTTAAAGCTTGGGCTTGGACTAGCAGTGCTGTAAAGAGGGTGCTGTTTTGACACAGAGGAGAAATGAATAGTCTGTTGCCTGATACTTCCGAGCTGATGGGTTTCATGCCTCCCTGAATGCCTGGCTTTTTATTTATGCACTCCTTTATGGTATAGCCCCCAGACTGCCTGGTTCTCATGCAGGGAGGCAGGAGTGGCAGAGCGAGGTTGGAGGCTGCCAAGATGGACCTGCAGCCTGCTGGTCTCTGATGGTAAGAGCTGCCAATTAGTTGCCTTCCCTAAATTAACGTCGGGATTTCAGGAGGTTAAGGAACAGCAGGTCCATTTTCTGTCATGAAACTCCTTACACTTTGTTGTGGGAAAGCTGTTGTTGATACATGTTTAAGCATAGTGCCATCGAGTAGCTTTAAATATAAAATACAGTATCACTTTAAGATACTGTCATATCGTGCTCAAACCATGAGAGGTGTGATTTCAGTATGTTCAGGATTAAATCAAATGTTTATTAAAATAATTGCTTAAAATGTTTTCTCAAATCAAACTCTCCCAGCACCTCCTCCCAAACTTCTTCAAAGAGGGAAGTGGTATGAAGTAAATAATCTGCAGAGGATTTTTTTTTCTTTAAACTGCTGCATGAGAATTAATGCAGCTCTAGTCCTTTATCTCTTATGGGTAAGTATATTAATATTTTTGCAGAAAATTCGCGGTCCTGTCAGACGTGCAGCAAAAAGTGTTGTAGCACTGAGATCCCGATTCCCAGCTGCGGCCAGTGAGGCAGCAAAAACTGGCCAGTGCTTAGGAAAGGCAAAGTGACAGAAATGCCTGGATGGAGTGGTGACCGCCAGAGTCCTTCTCCATCGTGCTGCAGAGCACCAGGTTCGGGCATCAGCACGAAGTGACAGTCGTTCCTGTTATAATTGTCTGGCCAATAATAATTATCTTCAGATGTCTGCTGACGAGGGGCTCACCAATGGGGAGGCAGGAGGCCTGTGCTGACTGCACTGAGATTATCTGGGAGAGCTGACGTCACGCCAGGGCTTGCCTAAAATCACAGAAACTTTTCCTCTGCTGCTCCGCCGGCTGCTGCAGCGCTCCGGACATCTCTGCCCCAGCCTGATGTCCTCCTGCCAGCTGCTGCCCTGGGCAGGCTCTCCTCACTCCTCTCTCTCTTGCCTCTCCTGTTTTGCTTCCTGAAAATCCAAGGTTTAACCCTTGGCAGCCAGCAGCATGCTCGCAGGTAGTAGTGGGAGGAGGATGAGCAGGATGAAAGTGAAACTGGTTATTCCCTAAAAAAGCTGTTGGGCTCTGCTGCAGATACTGCCTGGTTTTGTAATCATTAACAGAAGTAATGATTCAGTAAAGAGAGAAGGACTGCATAAGGATTGCTGGGAATTTTTTTGGTTTTAAAGGGATCTGGCAACTCAAACTCGATTCTGAAATCAACTTTGTGGACCTTAGATGAGGATAAATGTTTATGTATTGAAAGAAAACATCTGTGCAGGAAGTTATTTTTAACCTTTTGTTACCAAAGCTTTTATGTGGCAGAGGCAGAAAATGCAGCCAGTGCTGAGAGAAATTTATCCTTTGGTGTGATTTTCTTTCAAGTCAAAACTAGAGATAGATGTGGAAGGGCAGAGGGTCAGCTAATTTGGATTTGTAAATGCACTTGCCTTTTAATAATTCACACAAGCACCATCGTCCTAGACAGGTTTGTATCCTAAATGCAGAACAAGCTCTCCTCATCCACTTAAGCTGCTCTTACCTCATGCAGAAATCAAGAGTGAGAGGCTGTGAGCATATCTCTCCAGGCATATGTGCGTAGCAGCCAAAACCTGATGTAAATTACTTTTTTTTTTCCCCCTGAGCTCTTGCTAGATGCCAAGTGAAGGATGTAGAGAGGGACGCTGCAGTCACCCTGTACTTTCCTCTGTGCTGCAGCAAGGACTCAAAGGGAAGATGTGAATTGTTGTTTTCAACAGAGAGACTGTTTTACTTGAGCAGAATTCATTTGGCCCAAGAATTTAGCCTACCTCCACACGCCGTTCTCCAGAAGGGATTTTTGCTGCTCTCTTGTGCAAACTGGCCGTAAAGCTGATGGGGCCACCAGTGTGGCAGAGATTAGAGGACACCCACTTCTTTGGCTTTCTTTCATCCTGCAGGCCTTTCTGAGCCAAAGACTGATGTATTGGAGTATCACAGGGTTTTGGCTCCTTGAAAATGAAAGGATGGAGTCTGTGAGGAGTAACAGCAGATGTCCTTTCGGAGATCAGGTGTTTTCTGTCTGGGTGGGCTTGGGAAAAAAAAAAATTAAGAAAATATGGTGGACACCAAAATGTCATTCTGAAGATGAATACATCAATGTCTTCTGGATTCAGCCTACCACTGTAACATAGGCATCGGCCTTTTGTTTACTCTGTCCCTAGAGTGTGAACACATCTGTCATCATGTTGCTTCCCTGATTTTAAGTCTCTTGAGAGTGAATACATCTCTTCTACTTTGTGGAACACCACGTACTTTTGGGAATAATAAACTTGTAGGAGTGGAGGAAGGAGTAATTTAGGAACTTGCCATCATTTTCAGAAGGGAATATGGACATTCAGGAACATGGCCGTTCCAAAACACTTTTTGGAGAGCTTAGTTCAGAGTTTAGGTGCTTTTTCTTTTAATGGAAAAGAGCAGAGATTAAAAGATTATTTTTAACTTTAAATTAGCGTTGTCTGAAATACAAAATAAACTTTTCACTGGCTTAGGCTACATCAACATGTAGATGTTTGTGCAACCACATTACTTGTGTACTGCTACCCAGTAGCTCTTTTCCTGCCCACAGTTTTATCAGCCCACTTGAGCCTTGCCCTGGGTTGGAGTGGTAGGGTTTTGTTTTCTACTGTGCTGCCCCATCACTGACCAAAGTGTCCCAGACTGCTGCTGCTACAAGCTGAGCTGTTCCTGTTTGTGTCACAGTATCACATCTCCTGGGGCTTCCTGGATTCGCTGGGGAAGGCTGGTGCAGCCCCGTTGGGGAGCTCTGCAGGGACACCCAGTTAAACATTTCGCAAGCTGTCAACAGCACAGGGAACAGCGAGGCTGTGGCTGCACCCAGGCTAATAGCAGGAGAAAATTGTATCAGTTCATGTACGCAGTTTGCAAATGTTATGATTGCTTTCAGATCCAGAGTACCAGCAGTACCTGATACTGCCCTTCCCCTTGTGCCTGGCACTGTGTGCTCCCCTGTAGACTGTCAGTTCCAAGTCTTGTTGGCTTTTGCGAGGACACAAATTTTTTTGCTGTGGATTTTGCTTACAGACTAGGAGCAAGGTGGAAGGACTCCAAAAGCAACATGACCTGAGTTTGCCTAGAGAAGGGACCCAAGTCCTACAGAGGAGACATGGCATGAAATGATGGGCAGAGCTTGAATCTGCTGAGAAGTCCTTGACCTCTTGTGGAAAGAGCTGGTATTCAGAGTGGGGAAGAAGAGAGGGAGATGCAAGTCAGTGGTTTACCTCATGGCAGGGGATTTGGGACTTTGCAGAGCCCAGGCAGTGGTTTATGCAGTGTATGGCATGCAGGGGAATGATATCTCTGAGGATATGGGGAGCCTGACTTCAAACTGAAGGCAGCCATAGCCACCTTTTAGAAGTCAGGCATCGGTCAGGTGCCTGAGTCCCATCATTTCAATGGAAATCAAGGACCTGTATCATCTCTGAAAATTTCTCTTTGTGCCTCAGTTCTTCTGCTGTAAAATAAGGAACAATTCTTTTCTGGGGATATTCAAAGTTGGTTTTCTGCCGTGTCACAAAGGTGATCCTGAGGTGGTAAGACCTGTATATAACTACATTAGAACAGTGCAGAAAACATAATGGTCTTACAATATTACTATGCAGCTTTACACTTGTACTAGCAGTGAAGAATACTTTATTCTTGCCAAGGATGCGGGGAAAATTTTGTCTCCTTGATTGTGGTAACCGAGGACTGAGAAGAGCTGCTGTAAGATTAGAGGCAAGGCAGTTTAGTGTTGGTATCACGGGATTAAACTGCAAAAGTCCAGACCATTTTTAATTCCAAATTTGTGAAAGGAGCTGTCCTTCAGATAGTCCAGTAAAACTTCAGACTGCTCAACATCTGATGATAACTTTTAAATAGAATTTTTAAAATTTATTGGTAATTAGTTTCAGTATGTGAAGTCTGCAAAGAGAGTAAAAAATGAGTTGGACGTCATCCAGGTTGTGAGCTCGTCAAATTGAGTGTGTTGATTTTGATATCTGATGGCCTCAGTTACCCCTGGACATAAAACTTAAGGTCAGTCAAGAGTGTTAATAAAGACAAATGTCTGTTCTATATGTCTTGAACCATCAGTAGTATAAATACACCTGGAAAGAGCAATCCTTGGGAGTGCCAATTAATGTTTTAAGGGGAAGAAACAATGGGCCAAGTTAATTTTTGAAAAAATATCAGAATGCTATTATTGAGGAGTCTTATCTTCTGACTAATAAAATTGCCTGGGTTTCAGGGTTTTTTTTCTTTTTTTGTTTATTTAGAGCCATTAAGAGCTGCTTAAGATAACAGTAAAATCCTCTAAGTATAAACAAAAGTGGGATGCCAAAGTTGTTGCGCTGTGCCATTCAGATAGTGGGTTTATTAACGAATGTTTACAAAGTCTGTCTTTTTCCTTATGTAATTTTCCTTTTAGCTTTAATTGGGAATTTACCCTCTAGGTCCCCTGATGTGATTCTTCTGAATGCAAGTCCTCTGTAAACATTAATGGGAATTTTGTTGTTGCCAACATACATCATCTCCAGGCAGCTGAAAGCTGTGGCTTTTCTTCCTTTTTGTTCTCCCTGGAGGAGCTGGCTGTCCAACTCCTTTTCCACGTCTTTGCAGGTCACAAGCAAAAGAAACGTTAATTATTAGCAGGAAATTATGTAGACACCTTACATTTCAATTCCTTCTTGTTTCCTCACCCTCCTTGGCCTGACAGCCAAGCAGAAATCCCCAAGCTGTTTTGTCCACCACATTGATGTCTAGATACCCTTGTCTACCGTGACTTTCACAGAGACTTCTGCTCTGCTGGCACAGTAGCTCTGGGGCTGCCGGCTGCCCTGGACCCTGTTGCACCTCAGCCCCGATCCCGGGTGTGGACAAGGATCCATCCCGTTCCATGTGCAATATGGCATCTTCCATGCTCGTGGGCAGCCAGCCCAAACCCAGCCAAACCCACGGGTGATTTCACTGCCTTTCCTAGGTAAAAGCAGAAGCTGTGAGGATGTGCTAAGCAGAGCTGCTGATGAGAGTGTGCAGCATTGATTTCAGACTCATGATGAAACAGGTTGTTTAGCAGGTAGAAGTATTTCAGGGTGCATAACGTTGTCTTTACATTATTTTGTGAGGGCATTTCCCCATTATAGTTTTTCATAAGATATTGCTGTTGGCACTGTCTGAAATAAGATACTGACCTAATTCAACCTTTGATCTGACTTGACTGCTCCTGTGTGCTTAAATACCCTTTTTTGATCAAATGCCTAATAAAATACTATTTTTTGTCACACTACAACTGTCTGGAAGTGACATTGCCTCTTGCAATAGCAGTGTGCACAGACGATCAGATTATTTTGTTACATCATTATTTGTTGTTTTAGAACTCTGTAAATACTGTGGAGTTAAATACATTATTTTTAAATCTCACTTGAGAGTCTCATGCTAGGCAAGGGTCCTTCTGGGCAAGGCACTGCCCATGGATGCAGTGAAAAACTTGTCTTGCCCCTAAAAGCTTGTGGGTTTAGTTTAAGACTAGTACCCAAGCAGACAAAACTCACTATTGTTTTTGAAAGTTTAGGTAAATTATTGCTTGGACTATGGGAGCCAGACCTGTGCAGCTACATTGCCACCATCTCTGTGACTCTGTGGGCGTTTTCCTTCTGTTCCACTGGAGAGAGAATGGCTCCAGACAGCCAAAGACCATGAATAAAAGTAATGTTATAGTACTGAAAGGAATCCTCAGCTAATGTGTCCTTGTCAGTTAAATATCATGACTGAAATGCGTATTTTTCATTTTTAAGGAATTCATATAAGCTTTCCAGCATTTTCCAAGAGCTCCTCTCCTATATCAGTGCTTAGATCATGGACAAATTTCAAAATTTTGTTTGAAAGATAGGATCAACACCAGATATTCCTATTGTAACACTTGGGAGCCAGACTGTCACAAGACTCTTGTACCCAGGATGCTCTCGCTTGTTAGGGAATGAAGGAGAATGTTTTGCTGAAAGAATAATTCTGAAAACCAGTCCCCCGATGTTCATGAGAGGTGGTCCTTGTGTAATGGTGCCCTTGCATAAAGATGGTAGTTATAGTGGATGCCCTTCCCAGATCTTCCACATGTGATGTCTTTGGATCCTGCTTGGGATGTTTTTGTGTCTGAGATTCTGGTATTTGGTGATTGCAGACAGTTTATATTACTGTTCACTCATTCAGGTCCCAGGAGCACCTTGCAGGCGCTGGTGATGGCATTTGTCTGACCGCAGATGCCTGCTATGTAAGGTGTCTGAGTCATCAGGAAGTGGGCAACTGAGAGAAGTAAGTTCTATTGTAAAACTGCTCCCTCTCTTACCAAATGTAGAGACTCAGGGAGCTAACTAGACCATAGTTATTTCTCATGATCCTTCTTCTCCCCCATGATGCATTTTCTTCTTTTTTCAGATATCTATTTGATTTTTGCTTTCTACCACCCTTTGCCCATTCCTCTTTCATTTTCTGTCTATCTTTTTCCCCTTTAGGAGCAGTCAAGTCAGCAGCACAGGTGGCTGGGGAAGCCCTGGATGCTTCTGTAAAACACCCTGCAGGGTGGGAAACAGCTGGCGCATGTTTTGGTGTTGGGCTGGTGGAGCTGGGCAGCATGGGCCTGGCCCTGCACTGTCTCTGGCTGAACAGAAAAAGCACTGCTTTCAGGGTAGTCCCACTGCCACCTTCTGATAAAGTCACTTGGTCCTTGATTTCTGGAATAAGGCAATAATAACCAAAGAAGAGTGCTTGCTTGTAGCTTTCCGCAGCCCCATCGTATACTGGTATAAAAGGGCCCTCTCTTTTAAAAGCCACTTTCCAGTCACTAAGTGGAAAAACACTAAAAAGCCCACAGTAAAACAGCGTTTGGCTTCAGTGTTAAAAAGATTTAGTTCCTAAACTTATGTGTGCTGGCTAAATGTAATGTAGCATCTGGTATGTAAAACAATTACGACAATTCACATATTTTGAAATGGTCATTACTGTAAATGGAATAATTGGAAAAGATGTTAGGATAAAATGAAGAGAAAAGAAGTTGTGCCTACATTTAGAAAAAAATACGCACCAGGCTGATAATATGGGCAATCCAGAGATTAGAGAGAATTTGTAACTGGAAGAGCTACCACTTTTTACTGTGGGGTGAACAAGCAGAGCTCCTTCCTCTGCCTTCCGTAGTGGCATGCCCCTGATGGAGAAGAAAAGTGGACTAGGGTAACAAAACAGGATCTGTTAGCATCTGTCATGTATCAGCATTAAAGCTGGGAATGCAGATTTTGGCTTCAGGCTTTCCAAATGCTCTTCTTGCCTTAGCAGTCCCCGTGACTTCAGCTGTTGGGGTGTCATGGAGCATCTTCCCTAACGAGTGCTGGTGGCTTCAGGGTATGCATGCTACGTGTGTAAGATAGTGAGGGTGGTCCATTGCTGTATCTCAGTGAACTGTTGCAAGTGCTGTGAGCAGTTTTCATTGCTTCCAATAAAATGGCATATAGGATTGAGGGAGATTTTTGACAGACCACAGGCATCTGGCCTATGCTTTTACGATTATGGTGCAGCATTTTGTCTTCATAGGCTGTGTCCTGATGACCTTAGTTACGATCCATATTTATTGCTGGCAGATAGTTAGACTCTTTTCCATTAAACTAGTGTTGTATCTGTTTACAGGGGATATGAATTTGGCTTCAGAGATCTTTAACCCACTTACCTTGTTTAAATTTTCAAGGATGAGTCCTGACTCAATGGAGTTTCGGGTAGTTCTCGTGTTGTAAAATAGCTGTACGTCTTGAAAGAGGGACATTTGTGTTCACTGTATTACCATGAAGAGTTATGGTATTTTACGTGTCCTTTTTCCCTTTGCTAAGGTCGAGACAGAATCCACAGTCACGTTCTTGGTGAGTTAGATGCTTTAATGACAGAAAGCTCTATAATGTAGCGTTTCTAGGAACAGGAAGGATGCGTTGAAAGTGGTGTATCCGCACGGTCACAAGGGCTGCTCTGAGAGCTACCCAAGGCCATTACAGCTGGAAGTCTTCCCAGATGAAAATGACCATTTCTAGACTTTCAGCTGAGGTCTCCCTTCTTAGCTCCCAAGTCCTGTGTGACATTAAAAGAAAGCAAGACTTTGGTTCCCAAAACTTTGGAGAGTTTCCCATTGCATGTACAGACAAAGCTGGTACCATCGTGCATTTTTCCTGGCTGCTGGATCAAATGCTCCCTCTTGAATGTCAGCCAGTCTGTGAGGCAACAAGGACAGCCTCCCTGTCAGCCAGGTTGCATAAGGGATGATATCAAGGTGGGTTGCCTTGGGCTTGCTGGCACTGGAGTAGCTTCCCAGGGCTGAACTTTGGCTCCACACCACACTCATGGAAGCACTGCTACATCTGGGTAAACTGAGCTGCCTTTTACGACTCCTCCTGGGACTGTGATGTCCTGTGGCAGAGTGGAAGGGACCAGCAGAGGCAGTAAATTGTCCCACTGCTCCAGCTGCCTTGCCTGCGGGCTGTCTGTGTGGCTTTCCTGAAAGCAGTCCTGGAGAAAGCACAGTGTGGAGGTCATGTGTCCTGAGTAGTACCTATGATGGCACCTATACTCAGGTGCTCGTGTGCCTGAAATGTTGCACCCATGCAGTCTGAGCTGTTTCATTCTAGCTGCAGGAGTGGGGACAAACACTCCTGTGAACTGGACAAACATCCCTCTCTTAACTGGATCCCACGATCTGCTGTGATAATGCCCTGTGTTGTGGTCCCTAGACTATCCTGCTTGACCTGCTTCATTCAAAGAGTGGGTAAGGCACCCTTCTGGAGAACTATAGACTGTCAAGGACCTTCATTATTGAAACTGGGGCCTGGGATTTGTCCAAGTCAGTGGGAGACGTATCTGTGATGTGAATGTGAAGAGGATGTAAATTTTTGTGGATGAGGAAATGTTTACCATTACCGGTAGCTTTGGTGCAGATAGAAATCTGAGTGCTACTGAAGTTAAGTATGTTAAGCCACCAGCCTACAGGCTTCATGCAGAAATACCGATGAAGAGTTGTAAATGCAGGATCTGGCTGTGGAGTAAATGGTTATATATGGGAGATCACTAGAAAGCATGAAGACTAAACTGAAAAGGGCTTGTTTCCCAGAGATGGGCTTATATGCAGTCCTCTCTGTGCAAGTGCTCCTCTTCCAGAATAAAACTACCCAGTGTTGAATGAGTTAATATGAGCAATGTCTTAGGCTGCCTTCTGCCGTGCTCTGGGGTAGTGGCTGTACACTGCAGAAAGCCTTACAGAACAGAAATGGGAAAGATGTCATTTCAAGTCAGGCTGTGTTGACTCATAGGAGACATTCTGAAGGTTATGGATATATGTTAAGCAGGTATTAAATAGCTCTTGCTTTATAAATATCATTTACAAAAGCAAGTATCCTTCAGGCGCCAGAGTGTGTAAGAATGTGAGTTAATTAGAGTCTGCATTTTCAAAGTGACGGAACAACAGGATTTAGATCAGAAAAACTGCAAATAAGTTTGCTGGTGACGTGAAATCCAGTGACTTCTGTGAAACTTCCTGGCTTCTTGCCTTGCTTTTTCTTCCCTCTCACTGCTTTCTGCAGCTGCGTCCCTTGGACTCGGTGCAGTGGGCTGTGATGCGTGTGGCCCCAGAGAGGAGCGATGCCGCCACGTTCCCCATGGCTGTTGCGCAGGTCCACCGCTGACGGGGACTTGTCACAGCAGTACTCTGAGGCACTCAGTCACTTGTTTTGCAGAGAAATGCAGGCTGGCAGGAGGAAGAGCCAAACCACAGGCTAAACAGGCTCAGTGGAGCATTTCGTGGCCTGCACAGTGACCAGGCCAATCCTGGAAACGTGCAGCCTTTTTCATGACACCTGACACAGCGGCACAGCCGGCCTCCTCTGCTTTACCAGATTTCCATGCTCACATCGCTGTCTTTCTAAACACGGCACAGATTTTTTCCTTTCTCAGGCTTAAGGGTGGGGGGGGGANGGGGGGGGGGGGGGGGGGGGGGGGACAGTGGAAAAAATCTACATTAAAGCCTTCCCAAAAGCAGTCTGAAAATTTAGAGGTCCCCTTGCAAAAGGGTGGGGGCTCTCACACCAGGATGGTCTTCCAGGTTATTGGAGCTGTGACTTTGTCTGCAGCGTGAGCAGCCTCGTGGTGCATTCAGAAACGCTTGCCTAACATATTGCTTACATTTGCTGACTCACTCTTGCACTGCCTTTTCTTTCTTGTTCCCTGGATGTGTTGATTTTTATCTCTGTTACTAGGGCTGTGCCCCAGACACTGTATAATCAGCGTGTTTGTGTTTGTCTCCTGTGTCGGTGGGAGGTATTTACATTTGGATACAAACGTTAATATCATTCACCCGCAAGAGAATAACAGCAACAAAATACAGGGGTCTGAAGCCCCCTGGCATGGGAGGGAGGGCAGGGACATGCTGCTCTCGGGCAGGGCCATCTCCAGCATCACTGCCTGGCGTTTCACACCACCACCTTCATTTGGTCTTGCTATCTCTTCAAGCCCTGCTCCCCCACGCTGTTTTGGACAATCAATTTAAATTCAGAATCACAGAATATTCTGAGCTGGAATGGACCCATAAAGATCATCAAGTCCGACTCTTAAGTTAGTGGCCTGTAGGCAGCTTTGTGTTTTCACCTGCGGAAGATGCTAACACAGGCAGCCTGTGTCTAAAAGCGCTTTCTGCGTGGGAGTTGTACATGGGCATGGCTAAGAACCTTGGCAGAGCTGCTGGGTCCCCACTGTTCTGCTTTTCTAGGAGAAGTATAGGCGATCAGAGGCCCTGTTTACCACCCACCGTGGTTGTAGGGTGCTCCTGGAAGGGCTTCGTCTGGCTGCTCTTCACCAGCTGTGCTGCAGCAGCCCTGCATCCTCACAGCCCAGTGTGCTTTCCTGCTTTGATCTCTCACCCTGAGCGATTAAGTGTCCATGTCTCTTGCCACTTCAAAGAATGCCTGTTCTTGATACGCGTTGTTCATGTACTTCTGGAGGTACAGCTCATGTCTGACATGTCTTCTCAAATACCAGTGATCCTAAGCGATGGTCCTAAAATGTTTGAGGGTCCAGGTTAGTATGCAAGAACAATTATGTCTTCAGGTTTTTCCCCTTTAAAGCCCAGGCTCCTAAACCTTTTGTGTGAGCAGCACAGATGGTTGCAACTGTCTTGTCTCTTCAATGGCTTCTGAACAAGCCACCATTTATTTTTCTTGTCCAGCTTGTTTAGGTCTAGTTTGAAGCCCATCTCATTAAGTTGCCATCACGTAATGCTCCTTTCTCTTGTTTTAATCAGATGATGTCCAATATATTCACAGCAGTCCTCATGCAAGGAACGATACTGCATGGCCAATTACCAGGGAACTAATTAGCAGACAGCTTCTTGCTCATGGTTCAAAGAGCATTATGTATGCTTCCCATGAGATCATACCACACAGCAGCACCTTGCAGCAGCATTGCTGTAAACGAAACATGCTGTTTGCCTCTGTGCCTTCTGCTTCCTGCTCACCACTTTTGTGTCAGTCTAGATGCAGACAGACAGCACTCCCCAACATCATTAAGAGGAATCCAGCTTCAGTGCCTTCAAAACTCTCCCTGTGTTGAAACTATGGCCTCTCTGTGCTAGTTCTGCACAGCAGCAGCTGAACAGAACCAGGCTTCTGAGTGCCTGGACACTTTGAGGAACTTCAGCCTGGAAAGGGCTGCCTCTTTGGTTCTTTTTAGGCATGATTGTTTTTCTCAAGTTAAACAGTATTTATAGGATTTCTTATTGCAGGTTTCAGTATTCCAGATTCAGTGAGATCAGTGATACTTAGCATTTGCAAACAGAAACTTCAGAAAAATCTTGGCATTTTTGATTGTGACTTTAGTAAGTGTTGGAGGGAATTAAACATGCAGCTTCTCTGGTGTCTTCTGTTAGCTGTTTCTTCATAGTGGAAATGACTGTCAGCTTCTTGAATCAAGCTCTGAAAGCCCTCCAGGCATTTCAGTGGCAATGCTAAGGGCTTGTGCCCAGCTTTACTTACTTTAGGATTTACATTTTTGTCATTGATTCTCAATACATAATGGACCAAGTATACATTCAAACAATATCGGGACAATGTGTTCTTGTACACATACTTTTGTATGCTTGTTAATGCATTTTTCTCAATCCCTTTGACAGCAGAATGCAGGCTACAGTCTGCTTTCACTTGGAGGGGCATGCGGTACACCTGAAATCCACTGCTGCAGTGGTAGAAATACACCACCTGCCATGGACTTATCCAGACTACACTGGAGCGGGATAAAGCTTTGGAACACCTGCAGCGCATTGATGATATCATTGTGTGGGGCAATAAAGCAGAAGAAGTTTTTGAAAAAGGGAAGAAAATTGTCCAAATCCTTCTGAAAGCCACTTGTTTTTACTGAGTCTCAAAAGAAGTGCCTGTCACCATAAACCCATACAATGAGAACTAAATGATGAACAGAGCTTTTGTTTTATGTTAAATTAGTCCATCTTCTCTACCCCAGCTTTCCCTGAATTTGTGTTATACTTGCTGGCAAAGAGCATCTGGCATGACCTATTTGTAAGTCGTACATTTAGATTTATTTGCCCAAGTGAACAGAAACCAGTTCCAGAACAGACAATAATACGAGAGCTTTAATAAAGACGCCTTATCTTTATCCGTTAGTGGTAGTGCGTATTCTGGCGAGGTCTGCTCTACCGAAATATTTCTTTGTTTCTGTTTCCTAAGGTAAGCAATAAGCTTTTTCTTCAGCGTGTCACACTCTCACAGGACTGGGTGAGCGGTGGTGCTGGAACAGATGAACTCTTCTCCACCTCCAAACTGCAGCACCTGCTCCTGGTAGCATTTTATATTCCCTTGTGCAGCTGGATGATGAATTTCTGGGATGAAAAGCTGCTTTCAATGCAGAGTTTAAAATGGAAACCAGGACTTTGCCACCCAGCTTTCAAATTCCCTCTTTTTGAGAGTTGAGGAGAAGGCTTTGTTACCTTCCCAGAGTACCCTGTAGGCTGGAAACCCTAAGCCTGCTCCCACCCTGGCTGGCCTCCCAATTGCTAACTCCTCAGCATTGTGCCATATCTCCTCCCCAGCCTTAAGATGGCCACTTGGCTTTTTCTGTAAGATAAAGAAAGAGGGTTGTACCTCTGGAAGGTGCTTTAGGCTGCAGGCAGAGGCAAGGAGATACCCATATATTAGTTATATGGATAGTTAGATCAGGTTTTCCAGCTGTTTATTTTACAAACATGTTGAGACATCTTAATGCAGTTAGAGGTTATTAAGTCCAAGTTGTTAATTTTAATGATTTTAATAGACCTTTAGCATTCCTGTTTAATCCAGTGCTACTTATTGGCCTACACTCTATGTTGATACTTTTTAAAGCTTCAGACTTGGCAGCTCTCTGAAAGAGTACTTGTATTTCCCAGATACTTGGATGAATTTCTTTCTGCTGCTGTTAACCAACATAGACTTCATATCTGCATTTGGACTAAAATTTAAAGCCGTCTGCAGAAAGGAGCCTGATGCTGTCGTTGTAAGCAGCATCACTGGCTGATTCTGAAGATGGTGCCTGTATGTGTCTGCCAGGCAGAGGCATTGGGTGGCAGGCTGATTGAGAGAGAAAGAAACAGATTTGGTTTGGTTCAAATGAGGCATAAAACATTGTACCAGCCAAGGAGGTCTGAGAAGCTGCCCAACAGACCATGCGACCTTGTTCACTGAAGTGAAGCCTAGCACAAGATGCTTTCAGGCCTCTTCAGATTCCCTGGGAGAAACATCCTGCTGGCTACAGCACAACAGAATAAGTATCAGCCACCACTTTTTTCTGTGTTGTTTGGACATCTTTTCTTTAGGCTTAAAAGTGTTTCTCCACTAATTCAATTTTAAGTTTCAAAGTTTCTAGACTACATTAGCATTTAATCTGCCTTCTGCTGGCTGGCAATTTCTATCCTGATTTGCAGTGATTAAAAAGTAATCTAGGTAGGATTTGGTGGTGCTCCAGGATTCAGGTATTTTGATCTTTTAAATCAGGTTTTAAACTAAATGCACATTAAATGTACACCTTATTTTAAAAAAATAGAATCAGTGTTTCGTTTTTAATGTAAGGACTACTGATGATTTTCTGATTTACTCAGAATTGTATAACTGTAGCCACACAATGAGGGAGTTTTTCATTTGACTGTTCATCTTTTCAAATGGGCATCTTTTTTGGCTGTTATCAGAAAAGTAAAAAAGCAGTTTTTAAGTCTTTACCTGTGGCTGCTACATTTTTGCTATTGTGTTTCAGGAAGCAAACCCAGCCCTGCCAGAGACAAAGCTTCCACTAATGCCATAGGACAAGCTTTTTCTATACCATGAGCCACCGTAAAAGAATGCTAACTCAAAAAGAGAAGAGACTCAAAGCCATATAAATAAATGTTTCTCTTACAGAGATTATCCCTATGTGACTTTCCTAAATATTTTGTCAAGCTTTTCTGTCTCTTGTTTTCTTTAGTGTATGTTGGCAGTACATGTCTACTGACTTTCCTTGGATCAGCCTTCATTGTTTAATAACTTGAGGTAATGCGTGCAAATCCTGGAATTTATGTATCTGACTGATTTATAAGTAAATCTATCTCAGTGTCTGTTTAAATCTGCCTGAGTCTTAAGCAGTGATGATGTTGACATCCTGTGGATGTATTGCAGGCATATTGCAGGTACCTGCACATGACAAATTTTGTTTAATTATGACAAATTACCGAGGGAGAGTGCTGATTTGGGTACATGACGTGGACCTGTTGGAGTGAGTCCAGATGAGGCCACGAAGATGATCAGAGGACTGGAACCTCTCCTATGGAAACAGGTTGAGAGAATTTGATTTGTTCATCCTGGAGAAGAGAAGGTTCTGGGGACACCTTACAGTAGCTTTCCAGTACCCAGATGGGGCTACAAGAGAGCTGGAGAGGGACATTTTACAAAGTCATGTAGTGGTAGGACAAGGGGTTATGGCTTTAAACTGAGTGTAGATTTGGAAGGGATATGAGGAAGAAATTCTTTACTGTGGGGGTGATGAGGCACTGGAACATGTTGCCCAGAGAAGCTGTGGATGCTCCATCCCTGGAAGTGTTCAAGGCCAAGGTTGGAGGGGGCTTTGAGTTACCTGGTCTAGTGGAACCTGTCCCTGCCCACAGCAGGGGGGTTGGAAATAGATGATCTTTAAGGTCTTTTCTGACACAAACCATTCTGTGATTCTATGATTTTCCATAAGTACACCTTAATTAGTATTTTGTCTAAATTCTTCCTGGCTGCTTATTAGTTCATGAAGGGCTACACAGCACTTCTACTGGTTAAATTCAGTGATTAAGCAGTTATGAAGAAACCTATCTAACCAAAGCTGTATTCTTTGGTTCCTGGTGTCAGTGCTTTGTCTGTATGACTTTCATGGCTTGCCTCTCACTTCTTCATGTTATGATCTGTTTAGCTTCAGATATCTTTTTCTTGTAAGCAGAAGCAATAAACACTTCTGTAATGTGCCAAGGACTTTATAGAGAGAGGAGTCTGTTGTGCCATTAGGTAACTGTAGAGTGAAATAGCTTATCCCAGTAGACACTGAAATATATTTAAATGGTAATCCTATTTCTAACCCAGGTTAGGCAAATAACTATATTTGGACTCCTTACGAGAGGTTAGTGTGTTATCCAGTAGGCTGCAGTCACACTAATGTCAAACATTGTTTTATCACCCTTGAGTAGAAGATAGTGGCATCCTTGAGTAGCATCATGCGGTGTCTCAATTTTATGGCACTGCTCAAAAGCAAATGTAATGAGTGTTGTTTGTAAAGACTTATTGTACCTGCAGTCACTGACACATGGGGATAACCGCTGTTTCCATTTCACTGTGCATGGTGTGTACTCTTGTGTTTTACATCATTGCATTTTACTTGGTACCAGCCTGGACTGTGGTGCTGCATGAGATAGTACCCTTTCTCTCACTCTGGGAGCTGCTTCCAGTTCACCTCAGGGTGAAGATGCAGGAAATCTGCGTGCACAAAGAGAAACGTCCAGGCCCAGGTTTCAACTATATTAGAGTTTTTGAATATTGAAAATCTTTGATTTTGATTCTTACTAATTTCCTACAGTGAATGTGAGCTAGGTCTAAAATCCCAACATCCTATACATTTTTAAGTTCATATAAGTTCATTTCATTGAATTCAAGAGAAGGTTTAAAGCCTTTTAGGGTTACTTTTTCCAAGTGAAATATAGAACAACGCTGTTACTGTTCTTTTGTATATAATTCCGTTCTGTGATTTCTTCAGTTACATACAGAAAATTTTGGTTTTGCTTGGGTAACATTCCTAAGTCTGATAAGAGGTTAATTTAGAAGACCTAATTCTTAAACTTCTGTCATTTTAGCAATGTGGTCTGGAATATATTAGCAGAGTTTTCAGCATTATTAATCAGTTGTCTTCTGCAAGTAGATTCATAAGTCAGAACCAAGTTTTAAGTCAAGTGAGTAGGAAATAAAGTATAGACTCCCAGAATCAAAAAGCACAAAGGTTTAAGCAAAAAAAGCACAGGTTTTAATGAGATGTGATGTTCTTACCTTGCAGAAAAAGCTCTCCAAAGAAAGATCACTGCTGTCTTTAGGTTATTCTCTAGAGTCATGTTTTTTTCTACTAACAGCTAATCTCTAATACAATTGCTGTTCAGTTATAAAATAATAATTTTGCTTGAGAAACCAAAGCTCTCTTATTTAGTAATTCTTCTTTTTGCTCTCCATAGGTGGGACCATAATAACTGTCCTACTATTCAGTAGACATAGCAGACCAAATACAGGCACAGTAGTGTTTTGCCAATTTTCTGACAGATCAAATAAGGTAAAATCAGGTAGCCAGCTTCCTGAGAGCATTGAAACTTCAATATGTGATGTGTGGGAATCTGGATGCTCTGCATGGGACTTCACATTGGAGTTAACTGTGGAGACAGACCCTGTATTTAAATGGTGATCTTTCAGAAGCTGATAAAATAATACCTTAACTTTTACATAAGCTATTCCTCAGTAACAAAAGGTGATGCAGGAACCTGCATAGGTTGGTGTGACTGGACTAGAGTGTCCAATACAGATTGACAATAATCCTGTTCCTTACTATGTATTATCAGTAGAAGAATGATGGACAGCTCTGACTGCAAACTCATGTACACACTGCATGCTCTTTCCCCATTCTCATGCTTGCAGAACTGTGCAGAGATCCATCTGTTCCTCTCTGCACTTCAGTGTCTATGTGGGGAGAGAAAAATCACAGGTTTGCAATGTTTTTTAGGCTCAGTCACAGTCTTCACAGAAGGCAAATTTTGAAGTCATTTTAGAAGATCATAATGAATGAATCAGCTAGCCCTGTACTTCTCAGTTGTTAGAATGATTACGTAAGTCTATATTAGATTTAGTTCAATTCAGTATAGTTTAGGCAGTTAAAATAGCAGGGAAATAAGCAGGAAGACTGGAGGATGAGTCCAGGAGAAAAAAAAAAAAAAATCACCAAAACCTGGTCAGCATCTCAAAGGCTTAAAAAATTAGTTTATTTGCAAGGAACTTCAAGCTGTCATTTCCTGTAAGGCCAAAAGGAATTTGCTGTATTCTGTCTAATCTTTTTGGATCACTCCTTATGGCTCCAGAGTGTAAAGGTGGCTAAACCTAAATTTGCTTAACGGTCAGTAGAAAAGGGCCTTGTATTTTTAAACCTCTTCCTTTCAGTCCAGGATGGACAGAATTAGATAGAGAGGAGAACAGCCTGTGGAGCATGGTCTAGGCCTTTCTTTGCAGACCTGATTAACCTGGGGAGCTCTTAGCAATTATGGGGTTTGCCTTTGTAGGGTCTCTTCGATGCTGGGCTTCATGTAAACAGAAAACAATTGGAGAAGAAATGCAGCGCTCTATTTCTATTGCATTTCCTGTGCAATGCTGTGGGCTGAGCCATTTGGGAATTTCCTCTTAATTGCACCCTTGGTTGTGAGAGGTGTGTTGATTGAGCTTCAACAAGGCCCAAGTTCTGGGTCCTACACTTCATCCACAACAACCGCAGGCAGTGCTACGGGCTGGGGGAAGAGAGGTTGGAAAGTGGCCCATTTTCAGTGAAAAATGACCTGGGGGTCCTGGTCATCAGCCAGCTGAACATGAGCCAACATGTGCCCAGGTGGCCAAGAGGGCCAGTGGCATCCTGGCTTGTAGCAGCAACAGTGGGGCCAGTGGGACAGGGCAGTGATGAGGCCACACCTCAAGTGCTGTGTCCAGTTCTGGGCCCCTCACTACAAGAAAGATATTGAGGTGCTGGAGCGAGTCCAGAGAAAGGCAATGGAGCTGGTGAAGGATCTGGAGAGTTAAATCCTATAAGGAGTGCCTGAGGGAGCTGACGTTGTTTAGCTGGGAGAAAAGGAGGCTTGGGGGGACCTTATCACTCTCTTGTACAGTTAACTGAACAGAGCATGTAGCCTTGTGGGGGTTGGCTTCTTCTCCCAGGCAACAAGTGACAGGACAAGAGGCCTTCATGCCATGGTCTAGTTGACATGGTGGTGTTCAAAGGCTGGACTTCATGATCCCAGAGTTTTTTTCCAACCTAACTGCTTCTGTGATTCTGTAGCTGATTTTACCTCACACACCTGCCTACACACACCTGCTTGGAAGTGAGTAAGGCAAATTGCCTTGTGTAATAAAAGGTGTTTCAGCTCAGTTTGCTATCTAAAAAAACTGACGGCTGAATTCAGTCCTCAGTTATGCAAGAGGAGTTGCAGAGAGATTGTGACCCTCTTGCCAGCCGTGGGAGGAAGAGCATGGTATGAGCATGGCACCGTCATCCCTTTAGGCATTCCCAGAGAAGTATCATGATTATGGCTTCTGCTGGTTGCAGGTAGCCACGCTGGTTGGGGAACGCGCCCCTGCCCTTTGGTCACTCATGAAGTTGTGTGTGTTGCACAAATAAACATTACCATGTATAGTCCTCTGAGTTCTGGGGGATGAGCTGCACCACTTGCCTTGGGGCTTCCTGTTTATTGTCATGTTGTGGTAGTAATAGTAATGATATAACTTCAAATCAGAAGAGGAAGAGATTATCTGAGGCAGGCAAGTCCTTTGAAAGTTTAGTAAGTGCCAGCAAAATGAAACTAGGACATCAGGCTATCCATAACCCCTTGAAAGTTCAAGGAATTTGTGCATAATTAATTGCAGTAACCAAAGCAGAACAGCAGGTAAACATTGGTCTTGGCTTTGTTTTGGCAACTGCTTGGTATGTCCATTTTCTTGACTGAGAAGGAGCAAGACCAGAGGCAGGTTCCAATACTATCAAACTCTACTTGATGCCACTGCTAAGCTTTATCACTGTTGAAGATCTCAGGATTGTATCATTCTTTCATTTGGCTTCAGAGATGCATTCATTCTGAGGCATCCAAAGGAGGAATTTGACTGCATATACACAAGCCTAAAAGCTTCTAGAATTGCCCAAGATTACTAAGATCTTTCCAGGTTTCAGTAGTGCTAATTCAGAGGAAAGTGCAGGCAGTTGTTCTCAAAGTCCCCCTGTAAGTCTGCAATTTAAAAACTATAGGTTTTTGTGACACTTGCTAGATTATTCATCTGGATTGTCCAGAATATGTAGCTGTGCTGTAGGGATGGATGCATGCATACATGTAAACTTTTGAAAGGAAATTTTTATGGAGAAACAGTGAAATCACACAGTATGGGGATTGCTGCCAAAAAATGCTTTAAGACACAGAAAGGTAAATAAAAAATAAATACATGTTCAGACTTAAAATAAATTTTTTAATGTATGTTTGTATGTTTGTTTGTTTGTTTTGTTTGTTTGGCTGGTGATACATGCGCTCTTTGGTAAGATGATTTTTCGTGGTGTCATTGAGATGTGTGTGTGAAGATCACTTTGGTTGAATTAGAAGTTTCTGTGTGAAGTGCCACTTGGCTTCTGCCCCCTAAATTTTCATTAAGAAGCACTTCATGATCATCCAACATGAAAGATGAGATTGGATGGATAATATATCCATACCTATAAAAAAGAATGCCTTTTGAATCTATGCACATGATGCGGAATTTTTTTTTTTTTTTACATCATTGTATTTGGAAGGATGGTATTTAAATTACAGAGTAGAATAATTACAGGAAAACAAACAATTACATTCACGCATCTTATGTTTTAGAAGTTCAGTTTCTTAAATGTATTTGCTGAATAAATGTCACCTTGCTTGCACAACCAGGTGGTTAGTTCACTTGCACAATCAAGAGCAATTCAAACAGGCAAGAGGACAAAGATAAACTTGGTTTTGTAATGATAATGCCAAAGGCCTTTATTTTTGTGCAATTAAAATTTCACCTCAAAATTGCGTAGTGTGTTGTTTGCAAAGCATTTCCTTTGATTCTTCAGCCCTCTTATCCCAAGAAAGATCTGTAAAATATGTGTTAAACTGAGCTGCACTTTGTTTGGAGCTCTTCTCGGCCATGGTGCTTATTTCTGATGTGGTAGTGGTTAAGGTCTTAGGTGGTGCTTTTAGTTGTAGCCATCCTAAGTTTGTCTGCTTTCATATTTCTTCCCAAGGGTTGAGAATGACCTCCAGTGAAACATTTGTGGGTAGCTTAACCATTTTGCAGTTAGTCTTGTGCCTCTTGGCCTCTGAGTGCTTTGGTATTTGTTTTTTATAGCAAGAGGGAGGAAACCCCAGCTTTTCTTGATTATTTTTAATCTTTGGTCAAGTGCCTTGTAGAGAAATCAAGTGCACACAGCCAATGTTTAATGGTACATCCAGTGTGCTTGAGGGTCCTGTGATTTCAAACAGCTCTTTTGGAGGATGTGCCAGTGCATCAGCTGGTGCTGTTATAAACAGGTCAGGTTTTTCCTTCCACAGAACATGCTCAAGTCAGTGTCCGAAGAGACAAACATGGAATAAAGGCAAACAAATTGTTTTGGATATTGAAAAAAATATATTATGCATGTATCCAGCACTGACAGTATTATTGAAATGATGGAAAAGTTGTGAAAGAGCTCGCAGATGATTCAAGGGCTGCAGAAGATGCCCTTTGAGGAAAAATTTAAGCATTTAACTGATGATTTTATCCAAAATTGTCACGTTAGTGCCAGAGAGGAAAGAAAACACTGAGCACTGAGGAGTTCTTCCATCTTGTAAGGGGAGGATGAACAAGGGTCTGTGCCTGAGAGGTGAAGTCCTATGCAGAGCATTTGTGGCTGGTAATAAGCCTGGTTATGCATTGAAGCAAATTAGTAACCTACATAGTGACGGTACTGTAAAATGTTTTGGTGCCTAGGAAAATTTTGTCCTTTCCTTAAGTGTTTCCTGTCAGTTCTTCTTGTGATAGTCACATCTTTAGAAAAAGCATATAGTCTTAGCAGTCTCTAGGAAGAAGCCTTTGATGTAGAATTCCTGGAATTTCAGTAGTGAAAGAAGGTTCAGAAATTGTATTACTTTAACTGCCATTCACAGTTCTTCATTTGTACCGTTTCGTGTGTTACCAGTGTTGATGATGGCATACTGGAACGTAAGGCTCGCTGTCACATAAACAGATGCTGGAGACAAGATGCATCCCTTTCTTTACTCTTCCTCACTCTTGTTCACAGGATCAGCTTAAATGTATGTTCAGTCTGTTGCCTGTATAGTTTTATTACATTAGATCTATTTATTTATTGCTGTGGATGTAACAATATTTAGAGATACTGCTGCCTTTCATTTTTCACTGGATTATCACGTTTGTTTACTTATACCTTTGACCAAATTATTTAGCCAGGAGATGAAGCTAAAATGAGGAAAATGGGGAAGCTAAGAACATTGAGGCCACTGAGCTTTGGTATGGGTAGCAAACTATTTTTTTCTCTGAAAGCAAAAAGTGCAGTGGGTAAAGCCAGGGGATGAAGAATTTTTGATCAAATACTGCTACTCAGAGCAGCCACTTGGGTTTCAGAAAGCAAATTTTCAGATAAAATAGTACTAAATACTTGAAAAAAAATTATTAAACCCTCATGAATTAAGTTTGCATCAGCATGTAATTTTCTGCCCGATTGCTTGAACTGAATTGAATGCTGCCTCGTTAGTTTTTTTTTTCCATAAGGCACTAGTTCTGAGAGTTTAATGATAACAATTTAAAAGCATTGTTTGCTGATTCCTTTGTGGGCAAACACAAAAGAAGTAGACTGGGGACATCATATCTGAATGCTGTCTGCCATCACAGGTGTGATGGGCTGGGTCTGAGAAAGCAGTTTTGGGGCTTGTTCCAATTAAATGCCCTCTGCCCCCCATGCTTCCCAATATCAGTATGCACACAGTGTGTGTATAGGGTGCGTGTAGGTATCGCTTTTGCGCAGTGCCAGAGACACAGATGTTCCAGATAGTACATTTTGCAAGCTTCTCTTTCCTAAATGCTTGTGTTAGTAAAAAGCCTGTTACTGGCTCCTTCAGGAGCAGAGGCAGGACAGTTGATGGTGGGCAGCAGAGAGGAGCCTGTCTCTTACGTAAAAAACGCTTCCCCAGTCCAGCTGAGCTCCGGGCGGTCCCTGCGGGTGCTCTGATGTAGCAGCAAGTGACCTCATGCTCTCTGCAGGGACACAGTGACTCAGTAGCAGACAGATCCCATATAAACACCGTAGCGCTGATTGGAGAGTGCTCAAACACAGCAGCCAACAGGGATTTGAGCAGTGTCTGTACTTGAGAAAATGAATCAGAGGCAATGAAAAAAACCTGGATGGCTGGAAATTAAACCCCAGCAACCAAAAACAAACCCCACACAACAACCGTAGCACACTGATCTGCTTATTGAGATACGTGTGTGTCTCTGTCTTTCTTTCTCTCTCTCTCTCTCTTTCTAGTAATCGTCTCCACTGTTACTTGGTATGTCTGATTTTTGAAAGACTAGGATTGTTTTTTAATAAGAAAGTAACAAAAGCACTATGTTAATTAGTCAATTGTTGTGGAAGCAGGCTGCTTATTATAGTTTATTGTAGGAGTAAAATATGCAGTTAGGTCAGCAGAGACCAGCTAAGCCTTGTAAAGCTGCTTATGTTGTATTAGAGAACCTGTAAAGTAAGGGGAGGCTCATTATTTCTTCTTCAAAGTTATTTCAGGAATGTCACTGTGAAGTTCAGAAGACCCCACTTCAGAAGAATCCCAAATACTTGAAAAAAAAGAAATTATCATTGTGAACAGTAAAAAGATCTGTCAGTAGTACAACAGTGCCATACCTTGCCGTTTGAGGAAAAATATAAATACAGAATAAAGTGCCCCATTTCTAGAGAATCAAAGCTTTGTGTTCAAGCAGTGCTGTTAAAAGTGCACTTTCCTCCTGTCAAGTTACTGAATTCAGATTCGGTTTTGCTACATTGAGGTAGTTCTTCTGTTGCTTTTGCCTTGTAATATCAATATGTTTTGGAAGCTACCATCCAGTCTGTTTAGAATAAGTATTAAAGTCAATAAACAAATAATTTGAATGTGGCTGTAGTTAAGATGACAACACTGACTGGTGGTGTGGCTTCCTAGAGAAAAGCACTAGCCACTCATCAAGGCACTGTAGTGTGTCAAAGGTTTTTTTGGCTGAAGCCTTTTTTAGTGTTGAGGTTTTTACCTAGAAAGATTGTCTGTGTGCAAGCAGGTGTTTATGCAAGGACCGCAGGGGTGACTCCATATCCCAGCTAGAGATGAACAAGTGAAAGCACAGAGCAGCTGGGTTATTACTGAAGGGTGCATGTGTAATTTAGGTGAAAGCCATGTTTGTTTATGTCATGTCAGGTTTGGAGGGTTCTTAACTAATTAAAGAATTATTTGTTTGAATCTTAACGTGTGACATTCATTACTCTGCTGCAATATTTGCGCAAAATCTGGAAATGGTGGGAAAAGAGTACCTGTGAGCAGGCCAGTAACTATGGAGTTAAGGCTGCATCATGTAATGTGAAAGTTTCCCTTTGAAACGTGCATGAAGTGAGATGCTTAATCTTGGATATCTACTGTGTCTCAAGGTTTTCAAAGTGACTAATGGTTATAATATCTCCCTGGGAGTTTCCTAGTCAGAAACACCTTATGAGAGTCTGCAAAGGGTACTGAGCAGCTCTGCTCTGAAAACCAGACTGGCTGCCAAGATCTTGGCATCTGAAAGCCGCAGGCATTTACAGTCACTATCCCCTGCGACATCTAAGACAACACTGCTCGAGAAGTTGTTCTTGGCTCTTTCATGTATTGCCAGTTGCTGAGGCTCAGTCATATATATGTAAATGTAGATATATGACAACTTCCCATTTAGAGCAGTGACTGGTTTTTACCCAAGCTGCAATCCTTTTTCTTTAAAAAAAAAAAACAAACAGCTGGAATTACTATCTTATATGGTATGACTAAAAGCTAAGTCTTGATCGTTAATTTTTTAAAATTGATGAAGTAACAGTGCCCTGCAAGCATGTCATTTATCCCACGTCTGCACACATGGACATTGGAAGACCATAGCCTGTAACTACATTTGAAAGAGTGCTCTGATGATAGTGTAAAATCCACAGAGGACTGGGTGCCACTTGGCAGTTTTAATTTCATTTTTCATGAATGAAAACAATGGTGAGGGTTTGTGAGATCTCCCACCATTAATCTCTTGCAGAAGTTAATCCAGTCCAAATAAAACTGTTCTTAGGGGACTAAGGAAGGGGAAAGCTCAGGTAAGCTAGAGGATTGCATTTATTGCACACACTGCCTGTTTTGTCAAAATCAGTGCTAGAGGAGGGTGCTTGTTCAGTTTCGTTGCATGTCTGTGTTGTGACTCCGTGTAAAGGCAACAGTTAGATGGCAAGGTGAAGGAACATGGTGCTGGAGGTATCATCCTGTTAGTGAGACACATAACCTCGGTCAAGCCCATGTGCAGTCATAAGAGAAGGATTGCCAGCTTGAGTGCTTGGAATTTCTGTTTAAGTAATTATGTTGTGCCTACCCGTCCTAAAATTCCCTATGAGAACTTAATAAGTCCCAGTTCATTTAAATCCTTAAGCAAATAATTTTGTTGCATATCCGTGTCATATTTTACTGTCTGTGAAGAGGTAGCAATATTTTTTAAGGCTTGCACTGGAATGCTGTCAGGGTGAATTTATTCATTTTGGTATGTGCTTATGTATGGGCTGAGTTGTATCAGTACCAAACAGAAGAGTATAATTTTTTAAAGGAGTGGATACAGTATACGTTGGCTACTGCTGGAAGTCATATGTATTTTGGTTTGCTGGACTGACAAGAGGGCACAATATATAGGATTAACATGGTTCACATCCCTAAATGCACTTCTGAACCTAATGAATGACTAGCTAAACCTTAGACACAGTATGATCTTTTATGGGTTTAGTATTTATTTATTTTTCCTGTTCTCTTTGCAAGTATGCTAAAAGCAAACAATCTGTGACAGTGAGTCAGAGAGGCTAATTGTATCTTGCACAAAAAATCCACAAGCTTTTTCAACTCCAATTATTTCTCTTTCACCTTCATTGAATTCATTGCTGGTGAAGGATGCTGGGTGGAGTGTCCTAACGACTGAAATTTTCTGACCACGGCTGTGTAAAAGTAGCAGTGACCTTCCGTGGCTTTGTGTTTCTGCTGAGAGGAAATGATAAGGCTGTTTCTTGCTAAGCATGGGCTTAATGCTACCAGCTCATCTCGTGCAGATTGTTAAGTAGTCTTCAGGTAGTAATGACCTTTGGTCATGGTGGACATGGGCCAGATCTAAACTAGCAAACTGTAAAAGGATCTATATCCCGTTACCAAGCCACTATTTGGTCTTACTCATTAAGATTTTAGTGGCAAAAGTTCAAATGAGTTATTTCATTAATAGTCATGAAACTAATTACATTGAAGTGCATCGGTCAGTGGTAAAGACAGCTGACTTCTATGCATCTGAATAAATTGTCTGTGTTAGGAAATGTTATTCTGCTTGTAAATGAGAGAAATACATTGCAAATCATGAAAATGTATTGAAAAGGAGAATGTAGATGTGTCCTATACGTGATGTGCTGGATGATGCAGTTTCCTGATGCAGTCAGTTAATGAAGCGGATAATCAGAAGTGCGCTTGAGTAGAGGCAGAGTCTTGGGCAATATTTTGTGCCTTATTTTCTCCCACAGACACCAAAAAGTCTGCAAGATAAGAAAGGTTGTAGGGCAGGTGGGTTGGCAGTGACTTGGGTAAAACCAAATGCAACCCAGTATCAAGACTAGTTTGGATATATAGAGGCCTTGGTATAATGAGAGTGAGTCAGGGAGGAGAGAGAAGGGGGAAGTCTTAAATCTGTTCCTGCTAAGTTTTGCCATTGAACAGCATTCTCCCACAGAAGGGACTCAAAAGCACAGGTAAGACTGTGGCCAAGTCTGTTTTTGTAACACAGTCTTCTGTATGTAAAATGTCACTGGCCAGTTCTGGGCTGAAGTAAAAAAGAGTGTGAGAAGAATGTGAGCAGTAATGAGGTTACGCAGGCATTTAAAGTAGATGAACCACTTTATATAGTAATTATGGCCTGAAGTCAGCTGCATTTACCAACAGTCCGCTGTTAGGAGAAGTACTGTGTATGGGTAGTTGTTACTGTGAATCTATCCATATTTATGGATGCTGTGAATCTATCCATATTTATGCGTCTCATAATGCTGTGGCATTTTGCACAGGTATGAGAAATGAGCGGAAAAAGATAGTTTTCCCTCTTGGCTTTATTATCTCTGATTTTTGTGTTGTAAGCAGGCTCCAGCAAACAGATGTGTTACAGGACATTGCAGGAGGTGGGGGTCTCCAAAGTTTTAAGAAGATGATGCAGACATAGGAAATATAATTATATATTTATTTTACGTCTGGATAACTACACTGGGATACTTCAAGTGACCTACAGTAAAGTTCATGAGGCGGTACTTTCATATGTAACGTACGTGCTGCATCCAGTGAGCTACTATAAACCAAAGATGAAGCTCAGTCACTTTTGCTCCTGGTAAGTTCTGGTTTTATTCCTGTTCTTCACACATACTCTAGAGAAACCTGCACTAGAGTGAGTATAATGGAGTTGTACAATGCAGATTCACAGTGCAGGCAACCTGGCACCAGTGCAAATTACAGTCTTGTAGCACTGCCACAAATGCCAGTGAAATGAACTGTAATGGGCTCAGCTGGGTTGTACAGGCCAAAAATTAATAGAAAGAGACAAACTGGGTTTTTTCTTTAGTGGAGTGCAACTTGCTCTTACTTTCCTCAGCAGCCTTGGGACTTCTCAGTTTTTCTTGGGAAGAAGCTAAGCTGTAGTGGGACCAGAGATGATGCCACCTGTGTGCAGTGAGTGGGAGTCACACAAAGATGATGGCAAGGAAGCGGGAAGGCAAGCCTGCACTGATATCTATCCCCTTCCGACTCCCAGCTAATGCCTGTTGTAAGGATGCAGAGGCTGTAAAGGGCTTGAATTGACTCCTGCGGTTGACCACAGCAGGAACATGGTCAGATGCCTAGTTCCGCCCTTGAGATACTTTTGTTTAAGTCACTCTTGAAAGCTGGGCCATGTGAATTTTTTAGATGAGGAATAGCTTTTTAAAATGTTTCTTTTTCACTTACTAAGCAATACAGATAAAGTCAACGCATCCATGTAGGGAGGGGTAATCTTGCCAATCCAGTTAGGAAAAGGCAGAATGAAACACTTTAGAGGTACTGCAAGGAACACCAGGGAAGGGGAATAGATGTTCAACACACTTCTGCCTGTGAATAAGTCACACAGAAAAAGAGATCACTGAAAGCTGATCAGTCCCTTAAGAAAGGTTGCTTAATCAAGAAAAAGCATTGGGTAGGGACTTGGGGGACTAAGAAATAAAATAAGATTGTTAAAGCTGTTGAGTTTGCTGTCTGACTTAGGGATGTCAGATGAGAAAATCAGGGTCCACCAATTAATATGCAGCTTTTTCAAAGTGCTCTGAAATTTTAAGGAATTTTCCACTAATGCCCCTAAGCTTGGACCAGACCTAAGTGTTTCTCTGGCAGTCAGAGAGAGGTGAAATCTTTTCTGGCTTCTGTGCAGTTTCACCACATATTTTGGCAGTGTTTGGCATGCTCTCTCTGTTATTTCCCACTGGGCCTGTGCAGATAAAAAGGACAGGATACAAATATGTTTGTTCTTTGACAGGCAGTAGAGCAGCTTTGCCTGCAGCATTTATGTTTGGCTTGGAGTAGCTGAGCTGTGATTCTCAGCTATAGAAATCGGTGTTTTCTGCCAGTTTATGCTCTAAGCAAGGGTTGTTCCCTGCCCTGCCTTCCCAATAAGTTGTAGTAACTTATGAGTGTGTCCAGAGAAGGGCAGTGAAGCCAGTGATGGGTCTATAGGGTAAATCCCATGAGGAGTGGCTGAGGGATCTGGGGTTGTTTAGCCTGAAGAAAAGGAGACTCAGGGGTGACCTCTTATCACACTCCACAACTATGTGAACAGAGGTTGCAGTGAGGTGTGGGGTGGTCTTTTTTCACAGAATCACAGAATGATTTGTGTTGGAAGGGAGCCCTGGAGATCATCTAGTCCAACCTCCCTGCTCAAGCAGGGTCCCTTAGCACATGTTACTCAGGGCTATGTCCAGATGGCTTTTGAATACCTCCAGAGAAGAGACTCTACAACCTCTCTGGGCAACCTGTTCCGGTGCTAAGTCACCCTCATAGCAAAGAAATTCTTTCTCAGATGGAAATTCCTGTGTTCCAGTTTCTGCCCATTGCCTCTCATCCCATTGCTTGGCACCACCAAGAGGAGTCTGGCTTCATCCTCTTTACATCCTTCCCAAGTAACAAGTGATGGGACAAGAGGAAGTGGCCTCAAGTTGCACCAGGGGAGGTTTAGATTGGATATTAGGAAGAAATTTCTTCACAGGACAGGCACTAGAGCAGGCTGCCCAGGGGGATAGTTGAGTCACTGTCCTTGGTGGTTTTAAAAGTCATGTAGATGTCACACTTAGGGACATGGTTTAGAGGTAAACTTGGCAGTGCTGGATTAATGGTTGGACTCGATGATTTTAAAGGTCTCTTCTGGCCTAAAAGGTTCTGTGATTCTGTTTTTTCTTGATACATGCATGGTCACAGCTAGAGAATTATGTGGAAAAGCACATTTAACACTGGAAGCGAGCACCGGCTTGGCAGCCCTTTTTCCGCCCTTACAGGTTGATCAGTGCAGGTCTCTCCACATCACCTCAGCCATGACCTGGGCTGACCTGAACTGAAGTGAGAGAGTGACTCAGTTAATTCCCTGTCAGCCCTTTTGGCATCGGCTGCCACAATGGTTGAGCTGCCAAGTGCCATCAGTGCAGTGCAGTGCTGTCCTTAAAGAGGTCTCTTGGGAAGGGGATTGAAACTACAAAACACTTATCAACATCAGGTGGTAAAAACTTCAAGACTTACCAAGTCTTGAGCTCAGATAAATATTGTTATCACTAAGAGCAAGGCTCCCTTTCTCTCTCCTTTCTGTGCACACAGTGTAGGGCCAAACTCTGAAATCTTTATCCTCTTCTTATTCTGTGGTGATGCATAACAAATGCCACTGATCCAAACCAAGCCAGACAAAAATGTGCTCTTATTACAAGTGACGTATTTGCTAGGAATGGGCTAGCAAATAGTTTACTGTTTAGTTCCCAGGAACGCACTGTTCTCAGCCCAATCGATGCACTGATGCAGCAAAGCATTTCGGCAAAACAAATAGAAAGAAGAAGGTGGAATCTGGGCATGGGCACTGCTCAGTGAGCTTTTTTGAGTAAGGTGTTTAAACATTTGGCTCTGAGTTGCCTTCTAAACTGGAGCCTTTTAAATTGTTTGTGTAGCTGCGGGGATGTGGAGTGTTGAGCAAAACTGGGCTTGGCTTGGGGAGGTGTGGGAGCCTGTACACTGCTGAATTGTGGTTCTTCATCGTTCGGCTGTGAGGGAGGCGAGCACATGGGGGAAGGGAAGCACAGGCCAGTAAAAGACTACACTTCTGCTATGAGTCAGCCCCAAAGGAATCTTAATTTTAATTTATTTGTTTTGGGTTGAGCTACCAGCTATTGTCGGTGCAGCCAAAACCCCTGGGTCTGCAGAGCACTGTGCTGGAGGGAGACTTGATACCATGACAGGGACCACTTTGGGATCCCTGCTGATCCCACTGCCACTGCAGCTGCTCCAGCCCATCTCATGGTCCAGAGTAATGAGACATTTCTCAAGCCTCATCCCAGCTCCTGGTCTCTGTGTCTGAGTGGTTTAGACAACACTTGTCTTCAGGGGCCCTGGAGATAGAGACCATCCTTTGCCACTGAGCTACAAGAATGCAGAAGATGATATAGCAAATGAGCTGGGCTGACAGTCACTATATGGCTATGCAAGGGCAGATCTTTGTGTCTCTTAATGCTTGCAAACTTACTTTTCCTTTCCTTCTTTCCTTCTCTAGATTTCCCTTCCTTGATAGCTCTGCAGCTCTCCTAGGTATGCAGGTTGTAGGAAGTTTCCTGCCCAGAGGACGGCTGTATATCATTGTTTCTATGCTGTCAGGCTGTGCAGGCGTCTCAGTCAGAGTTTCACTGTGTGTGTCTTGCTCAACAAGTCCCAGCCTTTCAGCCTGGGGGATTTGTGTTGGCACTGCGAATGCTGGAAGGCAAGGGAGAAGCTTTTGCAAATTAAAGGTGCTGCGTTTGCATGCTTCTCTTTGCAGGTACTCTGTTGTAGGGTAGAGGTGAGACTTGTCTGCCACCTTCGTGCGTCACACCCAGCCGTACCCAGCACCATCGAGCTTTTCCTCTCCTGGGTCTGTGTTCCCAGTGATCACTTTCAGCACAGTTGTACAGGAAGTGATGGGGTGCAGGCAGGAGTGCCCAAGCCCAGTTTAATTTTGTAAGGGACCTGAAGGGTCATGCAGCCCATCACCTAGTCTTTAATTTTTTTTTCCCCAAACTTGCCAAGCCCCATCTTTGAAGCAGGCAAACATTTTTGCACTTGGAAAGCAGAGTCTCCCAGAGTGTGGATGTCCTAATGACTGGGAGTCATCTTCCTGCCTACACTTAGTGGTGGCTGGCGTCTGTGGGTTTGTTCTGGTGCCAAGAAAACTGAAGAGATTATATACCTTCCTCACCTTCTCTCTTGCATGAGAGCAAACTCAGCCTGCCAGGGTTTTTTAATAGACATGAAGCAGGGAAGAGTTGTGTGAGCCTATGTAAGGCATCAAAAGATCTTTAAAAAAAAAAAATTAAAATATATGTGGTTAGCACAGGCTGAGGAGCAAGATAATCTTTCAGGCCTTGTGAGATCAGCCACCCGCTGTGTCTGTTGTGATAGATTTGCCCAGCCTGCATGCTAGAAACTGTTTCTCACTGTTCTTTTGTTAGTGTTTATCATTTAATACGGATGCAGAAACCCTCAATCATTTAAGACGCTCACTTGTTCCCCCTCTCCCTCACGAGCTAAAGAAGGCTGAAAAGTAAGACTGTACTTAAGCAGAGGCAGCAAAACCTTTTCCTAGTATTAAAAATGGAAATGGATTGCAAAAGGCAGCTGCATTGTTTCTTTGTTTTTTCTTTTAATGCAGAGAAGCATGTTTCCTTTTCATTTGTTAATTACAAAAGAAAATTCACCAAGGAGAGTCTTGTTAAACAAGTCTGGCATTGAGCAGGGAAAGAAAGAAAAGAAAAAGACCTGCTTTCACTCTGTAGCTCTTTGACCCAACCCACTGCCATGACCTGAATTTAGTTTCCTTCAGCTTTTTGTTTCCACTCTTCTCCTCCAGTTTTTTTGGTCCAGTATTGACAGCTTCAGGAGGGATGACAGAGCCCTACATTTTGCCCCCAGGCACCGCATGGAAACGACGATTTTGAAATTTAATCATCAGGTATGGACTTATTTCATGTGACACACACTTGCAGCCCAGGGAGCCATGGGAGCAGTGATGCATGCCCATTGCTGGCAGGCAGCTGCAGGGACTTTAATTCCCCAACCTTCTCGCTGCCTGTCTGACTTCCTCAGACCCATCAGAGAGAAATATTTCCCCAGCCCATTTTACCTCTCTGTAAAATGTTTAATTTGGGGGAAGCAGAGATTTTTTTTTTTTTTCCAGACAACCTAAGAGGCAATGGGATGCATGGGGATGAGCTCCCTTGCAGGATGCTGACCTGAAGTTGCAGAAACATCTCATGAAGAGCTTCTGACTAGTGTAAGGAAAGAACTGCAGCTCTAGGTCTAAAACTCTGCCCCCAGAGACACCATTCAGAAAGCTCACAAAGCTTGCTGGAAAACCAACTAAATGGTGAAGGAGCCTTCCTTTTGTGAAGGAGCCCTAGTTCTGGTGGGTTTGTGGAGCTTTGGATGCGGAGAGTTTTCCAGGACTGCTCACTCTCTCCAAAGTGCATTAGCATACAAGAGCAAGCCATGCCAGGACATCAAGACATTATTCTGTCACTTTTCAGTTGTATTAGCTGCAGGATGATTAGGTTTTGTACCAGGATCTTCACATTTTCATTTTGGCTGCAGGATGCATGCCAGAAGGGTGCTTAATGTGCCACCCCTATAGTTTAAACAACTGCATGGTTTAAAATGCTTCAGTATGCAATGGTGAGGAAGAGAAGCAGCTGCTTGAGAATGTTTTTGCACTGTTGCTCTTTTGGATCAGTGCAGCCACTAAATTCACATAGACACATTACCAGCTTTTTCTTGGTCTCAAGGAGCTCCCAAACCCCATTTGCTTATTAACCCCAAATCCCATTGCTTATTAACACATCCTGTCATCAGTAGGTTTTAGAAGGTCTAATGAAACCAATTCATGAGCCTTCTCAGAAAGATGTCATCGTAGCACAGCCTGTGAGCACTAAATTTAGCCAAATCATTTGGATGTAGTTTTACTCAAAGTTCGTGGTCTTTCTGTGAATGCAAATGTAGCACTGGGGTTAAGTTTCAATTATGTGGTGCCACATTCTCAACTACTTACCTGTTTTGTGAGTAAATCCATTTTCTTTAATTATTATTCAAGAGGCTCATTTAGCATGTTACCAGTAGCAGTATTATCAGTAGTATTTTATTTTTGTCCATAGTGCTGGTATTATTTAACAAGAGTGAGTGAGGAATAGAAGTAGGATTTATTCTTCCCACCATCCGAGCAAACAAGCACATGTGAGACATGAATGAAGTGTGTTACAGTGCTATAGGGAATTTGGTGCATATCAGTACAATGTTTAAATGCAGAGGTAGAAGAACAAGGAAGCACAGGCTGATTTCAGTAATAACGACTGGTACGGTTGTGACTAAAGTCTAGTTAGGTCCATCATCTGGTTTGTAGCCACGCTAATATCCTTGTTTTATTTAGGGCAAAAGCTACTAGGGGTGGGGCAGGATGGGTGGAGTGGCAGCTGTAACACAGATCCAACATTTTCCAGAAATGTGGATGAGAAGCTCAAAGCTGTAAGAATTCAGTCCCCAAAAAACCTAACTTCTGCAACTACAGGCTTGATATATCTTTGAACAAGTCACCAGTGTCCTGTGAGATTGCTAAATGTCTAAGGTGGGGAGTTGCTGATTCTTGTTGCTGATAGACAGGTAGAGGGACTAAAACATAAACCGTAGGCTGAAATCAAATAATTTGCAATGAATCACAAACTGGCTGTGCTTTTGCTTGGCCCAACCTGTTCTACCAACGGGACTGAAACCGCTGAACCAAAACTTTGAGCATGAATGTTGTCCCTTCTTGGCAAAAGACAGAGGACTCAAATATTTTTCTTCAGAGGTTTCTCTCTGCCACTCGTCCCTTTGTACATGCCATCACCTCAGTGATTCAGACCAGAGGGAAGGACCAGAATGAAGGGCTGCACTGAGCAGGTCCATGTGAGCTGGTGCACCCCTGCACTGTGCTGACCGTGTGGATGTAGCAGCTTGGAGCCCCAAAGAAGCAAAGCAGAGCTCATGCCGAAGACCATCACTGCTGGCTCTCAGTGCAGGTACAGGCTGACTGCAGCACAGCAGAACTGTGGCCAGGATGCAGGCAAACGCAGGGGCACATGTCTGTGTTGGTGGTCACTCGGTGGTGGTGCAGATCAAGGTCTCTAAAATATTTTTGGTTTTAGTGAGCTGGAGTTCCAGTGAGCTGGAGAAATTGAATAAAGTAGAAAACTCCTTGAAATGGGGCAGAAGGGGAATCACTGGCATAGTGATTTAAAACATGATTAAACTTTCCCCTTGGTGCTTTCAGTTCCAAGATTGTCTGCCTTTTGGAAGACAGGCTGGGGTGAAGTGCCAGTCCAGATGCAGAGTACTTTTGGAAGTCTCTAATACGCATTTGTAGCATGCCTACACTCATGAATCTCAAAGCAGGCTACAGCAACAGAAGAAGCAAAACCAAAAGCAGTAAACATTAGCAAACTGCCATTTGCTCTATGGTATCATGGAAGTGGAAAAACTTGTTGAATACACAGCTTTGCAGCTTTTTCTCTGGGCGTTAGCTGGGTGGCAAATGTACAGTTTCGTTGATCATTGCCAACCTCAAAAGAGATAGCCGAGGAGAGGCTCATAAAAGCAGGCTACTGTTAATGTGTACTTAATGCCCAGGAACTGGAGTGCCCCGCCCCTGGAGACTGTGGTAGGTGCTTGGATCGTGCAGGCTCAGCAAGAAAGCATCAAAGATTTCCCAGTTGCATGTGTGAGTTTTGTGATGGGGCCACCTGGTGCAGGGGCAGTGAGGGTGACCAGTGCCTGGGTGTTGCTTTTGTTTGGCTGGCGGGCTCTGGTGGAAGAGTTGGAAAGCACTGGAGCACATCAGGGCATCCTCTAAGAAAAGAGTGTCTTTGGGAAGATCACTTTCTTCCCCCTCTCTTGCCCACCAAATCGTGCACACAGGGGCCAAGGGACTCTCGTATTCCATTTGCAAAGGGAATAGAGCATCCTTGAATGAGATACCAGTATAAATGGGTTCGTGTGTCATCTGATCATAGCACGACAGAAACAGTGGAAGATACAGGAGGCAGATTTACTGCAGCCCCACGAAAGAGAAGTGGTAAGCATAGGTGATGAGAATGGAGGGTATTCTACTATAGTAGCTGTGTGATACAGAAATTAATGTAGGAGTAGCCTGGCTTCTGACTGGAACAGATTTTTTTTTAACCTCTTTATAGGCCACCTGTAAGTTAGTAAACCTGACATGGAGAGAAATTTGAGCAAAATTCGCAGGTTACAGTGATGTACAATCCCATTAAGAAAAAGAACAGCAAACAGAATGTATTTGGAGATATAAAACAAATTTTGGTTATATGACCTTTGGGAACAAACCAAGGTCAGGTAGCTTATTTAAGTTCTCTACCTTCATGGGAGGCTGCTTCCTTACTGAAAAGAATCTGAAGCAGGATCACTGACATGCTAACAGGCTTTCCTATTCATTTGCAATGATCTGGTTCTGGTTTTTGTCCCTTAGTGACCACAGCCATTAAATTCTGACTGTTGATGTATGTGAACTGTTTAAAAATGTATTTGTATTTATGCCCTTGCTTGCTCCATTTGTCTGCCTGTCCAGAAGAGCTGGATGTCAATCACTGCTCTCTCCTCATAATGCTCCTTTTCCTTCTCTTGGGTCCTGTATGCAGCCACTTCCACCGTAGTCCAGACTCATCACCTTGTTTGTTTGGGATTTCTTCCCTTTTGGCATCTCCTGTTTTTTAATAAGTCCCCTCTGAGCAAGATTAAGCAGAGACTAGGACAGGCAACTCTCTTTGTATATGTAACACTTTAATGTTACACTTCCTAATCCTTTAGTCACCTGGTCTTCTTATACTGCGATGGAAAGTGAAATACTGCTAAGCAGTTTAGTATCCCGTCTAATTAGGGAGGGGGTGGCTAAGGGCAGAACGCCATCAGTCAAACCCTTGTGGCTGGAAACAAAAACAAAGACTCAGACTCTTCAGTTTGGGAGACTCAGTGGGTCCTGCCACCTGTTGAGAGAGACAAAGGGGCGTGTGCCAAGCGTGATGCTGTAGGCAGAGGTGGAAAGCCAGAACAAGCTGTCACAACCGTATTGCTGATGGGATTAAGATAAGCTACAATAATGCCATGTATTTTGTACTGCTTTGTGCCACTCCTGCTGATTTATGCCAATTGTTTTGGACTTGTTCAGAAGTGCAAGTGGGGTATCTGCAGGAAATGGCCAGAAAACAGCTGGGCTGCGATATTTAGTTGAGGAGCAGGTGTTGGTGATTGTACAGTTTTTGCTACATTCCTTTGTCCCATTTTTTCCACTACAGGTTTAGGAATGTCATCCTGCCTCTTAAATTTTGCCCACCTCAGATCCTGAAAGTTCTGACAGTAATTAGAAAATTACTTCCACTGGTTTATTGCTTGCAGTATTTCTCATGGTGTTTAATATACTCTTCAAAGACTTTTAGTTTGATTCAGGCCAGCGTGCCTCTACCTTTGTGTTTGAAAGGGTCTGCTTTAAAGATACTGCCTTGACTGATTTCAAGTAAAACAATTCTGGATTTAATGGAGAAGCTGTAGGTCACAGTCGGTGACATGGGAATTGTGACAGGTTGAAAGTACACAGAAATTTATTAGCAGATTATTCTGACGATTGAAGCCTCCACTGGAAAAGAAAAGCAAGAAACTCTTAAGTAAGTAGTAGTGAGGCTTAGTGCACGGAAATGCCATTTGGTAATGATAACATAATCAGCTAATGCTGCCTTCCCTGCCAGTGGACACATTGGACAAGTGGCAAGGCATTGTGTTGAAAGGAGGTAGCAGCATGTAAATCTGCCTCCTGGCTACTCTGAACTGCTTCCTGTTGTGAGTTTTGAGCTCTGCTGAACCACCTTTCTGTTTGTTCTGACCTGATTCCCAGTTGATTAAGAAGGAAAATGGCTGTTGGGCAGAGTGCTTTGTTTTAGAGTGGTAATCCAAAAGATTATGACAAGATTGCCCAATTTTTTGTCTGGATTTTGCCAGTTTCCTATCGGTCAGGAATTAGGTCTGGGTTCATTGCAGCATTAGCAGTCCATTAGCATCCTTTGTCATTTTCTCTCTCACCCGTAGACAAAGGTCACATGTCCTTGAAGATTTTATTAGATACATGAAGCAGTCCTTGACATCATGCATCAAAAAGTACTATGGGACCAGTCAGAGCAGGCAGTTGTTCTCAAGATGACCTGGTTTTTCTTCAGTAGGGGATGCTAAAAGATATTCTTTCATTTGCTTCTCCACCAAAATGTCCTTTTTTATGAGTTCCACTTGCTCCCTTCTCTTCCACAGGTTGCCTGGACATTCACAGGTTTTGAAAGCAAGACATTTTATTCCACAGTTCCATTAATGCAGTATCACTGGTACCGGTATCCCCTTTTAATCAAAGCTAGGCCACTAAATTGTATTGCTGGCTTGCTCTCATCCATGTATAGGTTTTAGGTCTTTAGGTGGGGAAGAGAAGGCAAGTAAGTGTGTATCTGCCGTGGTTTAGGAATGGTATGTCCCAATTTAGAATTCCCACTAAAACCTGCGCTCCGCTCACTCACTCCCCTCCTGGCCACTCCCCTGCTGCAGAGGAGAACTGGAGGCACCACAGGTTGAGATAAGAACAATTTACTGGAAAGAGCAGTGAGATAAGAAAACAAACGATAACAGCAACAATACTAATGACATAGGGTACAAGCAAGGAAGGATTCACACAGAAAGCTCCCAGCAACAGACAGGACTGGACAGCTCCCTCTGCCCTGCTCACTTGACCAAAAGGAACCACTTCTCCCTGGAAGAGACTCCCTTCCCTCCAGCCTCAGCAGTGATGTGTGGTGGTATAGAATAAGCCCTGGGTCCAAGCCATGCCCCGTCCTGGCTACTGCAAAATTAACCCTGTCCTGGCCAGAACCAGGACAGTATTCTAAATTATTATGCTTTTCAGGGATCCCCTTAGTTTGGTTTCCTCCAGGATAATTTAATGTTTTCCAGCACTGAAAGAGTTATGCGGTGATGCTTTCTGTAAGGTGATCAACATGCCCTGGCTGTAAGGTCTTATTTGTGCGTTACTTTTTGCTGTCCTGTTTCTAACACGGCGCTCTGCTCTACAGGAAAATCGTACATGTGTGTTTTGGCTGAGAATGCTCTCAGGGAAATCAGAACAGTTTTTGTTTGTGTTTTGCAATCCACTGACAGTTGTAGCAACATCATCTTCTGAGGTCGTATTGCAGAAGGCTGGAAGGGAGCAATGTCTGCTGGAATGTCTTTTAGGTCGGATAGATAGAGAAATAACACACTGCTTACAACCCCTGCATTTTCCATGTTTCATTTTGAATGACTGCTTTTTTGTTTTACTTAAATATTTTTTGAGATCCAGCAGACACTATTTCCCAGAACGTTTACAAACTGCCTTTGCAATGGTAGAGGAACTTGAGCTTGCCACTGTGGTGCTGAGGCTTTCCGCAGGTGCATGGGCAAAGGCAGCTTCAGTAAAGTATTCTTATTGATCTGTTACTTGAGTTGTGTTTTGTCCTGTTTAATAAACAACTATCTATCTGCTAAGCAGTTTAGAAAAGCAGCACTTGTCTATGTAAATAACATTTTGAGTTTCTTCAGGGATCTTCCTGGATCTGAAGGACTTACGTTGACATGCTCCTTTAAGTGTAAAATTACAAAATGTCATAACCATTGATTAATTTGATCAGATAAAGCAGATCAAAGGAGTAAGGCAGTTGGGAGATCGATTTCTTTTTATGCAATGTCTGTATGACACACCTCCACTAGCATCTTCATTAACTGCTTTCAGGTGAGAAGTAGGAACAAGCAGAATCCAGACTTCAGCTGGGAAGGATGTAGGTTAGTAGTCCCCAAGTTCACTTGCAGTTGTGTTTACTAGCTCCAGGTTTTTACTGTGGAGGCCAGAGGTTTACGTTCACATTGATGAAATGCAAAGTGAAAGTACTGTAGCTTTTCATCAGAACTGCAGTGCCTATGACCTACATTAGCTTTTCTGCTTTCTGCCATCTCTCCACCGACTGCCTGAAAGTCTCAGGAAAGCCTGGAAAAACCTGTGGTGGGTCCAAGGGGAATTGGGACAACCTAATTTGTCACCTGTTATAACCCCAAGACATGTTGTCAGAGTGATATCAATGGATTTAGCAGAGGCTCCCAGTGAAGGAGTTTCTCGGACTACACTGAGCTTCTGTAAAGGCTCTTAATAGGGACAGGGATGGTCATCATTTTTCCAGTAGGCTCCTGTGACTCCTCTGGGGCAGTGTAAATCTTGGAGGGGTTGTGCAAAAATGGTTGTTACATATGATCAGTGTCAGTAATAGTGAGGTCAGATGCCATCCCTGGGATGTGTGGTGGCATTGAGGATGGGGTGATGCAGGCTTTGACTTGGGCTGAACCGTGTCACTTGGGATGCCAGCTGGGTAGGAGGGTATGGTGTGGCTCACCCCGGTCACCCAACCCACTGGGCTGCAACTTCCACTGCTGTGTGTGCCAGGTGAAAACTCAGGGGTGGCTGTTGTCATGGCAAGCACACTGACCTGCTATCTCCACTGGGTGGGTCCCCATTCAAAGCATAAGTGGAGGAAATCTGGGGCAGAGCCAGAGATGAAGTTGATTTTCCTTCAGTGATAATTTTGGCAACTTGGTTTCAAAACTCAACGTTTTGGAACTCGTTTTGGGGTTTTTTTCTGAAGTTCTTTCTATTTGAGAGGTTCTTTTCTCTTGTGACATGGCTTATATTTGGGATTGTAGCTTATGAATTTTTTACAGGAATATGGTTTATTCCATCAAACCTATATGAGGCATATAAAGAACAGAGGACTGTGCTTCAGAGCCCCTTCTCTCTGAAAAAAACCCCGAAATTGTTCCTGGTTTAACTTTTTTTTCTCACCCTTATGTTGTTCTTCTATTTTCCCACTCACAGAGAGAAGAAGAAAAATTTGCTGCTGTTTTTGTCCCTAGCTGCACACATTTTCAGTATGTGGCTAATACTCTGTAACACTCTGTTTTACAAACATGAGCGTTACAAATTACTGGCACACATTTCAACAAAACAAATGCAACCATCAGGGAGGTGCAGGACATGAGCCACCTTCTCCCATGCCCCCACACTTCCGTGCCCTTGTTTCTCCTCTCTGTAATTTCAGGGCTGTTGGCTGCCCTGCCAATGCAGGAGTGGCTTCCTGCCTCTGGGTCTGACTGAATGTGGTGTGGGCAGAGGCTCAGGTGGGCACAGCCCCTTGCTCCCCTGGGACAGTGCTCATGCAAGGTGGCTGGTGGTGAACTGGGGCTATCTCCCCTGGACCAGAGCAGGCTATGACTGGTGATATACCACAAAAAAAAATAGTTGCTCTGCTCTTCAGAGCTTGCTGCCCCTGCAGCTCTCACCCTTCGCACCCTGACCTGGGCAGTGGGGGACCTGGGCTTCAGGCTGCCCCTCATCTCAGCCATTAGCACTCATGGAGCTGCAAGTGTTCCTCATCTTCCATCCTTTTCAGCAACGTTGTGCTTGGGGCAGTTCCCACAGAAGTCCTCCTGGCAGCCTCCTGGCCCCGTGTTTCTTTCCTTTCTGCGGGCTAAGGAGTCAGGGCAGTGACACAAGTACTGTCTGGCAGTAATGACATGAATTGGGTGATGGGAGCAGGACCCCAGAGAGAAGGCGCATGTTGGGGAATAACAGTCTCTGGCCCCTATGTGTTCCCAGGGCTCTGACTCCTCTTCCCTTGCTCCCAGACAGGAGAGAGGTGCCTGGAGAGTTGCTCCAGCCTTGGGGGAAGCACAGACTTGAACATCCAGCAGTACCTATCATGAGGAGGCTGAATGGCCTTTTAAGAGGCAGGCTTTAGAAATCAAGGGATCAGATGATGGGTATGAGATATGTCCCAGTTTACTCTTTGATAGCTTTTTACGTCAAAGACCATCATCAGTGATTCACCTACCTGTGTGTTGTGATTGTCATCATTGCTGTGCTAAATATAAATGTCAAAGGATATTGAGCTGTAGGAATAAATCAGATTGTGTTGGCATGCGTGTATCAGGCAGATCTTCCCCTTCTGTGTGTCCTTCTCTCTCCATTATGAAGGCTGATACGGTCAATGGGAAGCAGCTGCAGAAACTCAAATCTAAGCCAGGACTACAGGTTATATTTTCATACACAGATCTGGCATATCCACACGTTGGATCTCTTCTTGCCGGTTCTGTCAAAATTATATCAGTGAAGAGAGAGAGAAAGGTTTGCTTTCACAGTATTTCTGAGGTAGAAACACTGAGAGACTGAGAAGCGTTTTCACACCCTTTTTTATACAGAATGTGTGATTTTTAAATAAGCACCAGAGAGAAAGTAACTTTGCCAAGGCTACCAGCCCTGCTGGCTGATCTGTGGACATGGGTATGGTGTGTGATACACATGGGTTCAGGTTAAAGCACTTTAGTTAGACTCTCAAGTTACCAGTTTCAATTATAAACACAAGTGATTGTTGTTATTTTCTGTTGAAAGCTGGGAGAAAGCAGTAGGAAAATTCCCTTATATTTCATATAACCAAACATTCTTTTATTTCTTTTTTTTTTCAGTAAATCTATTTTTTTTACATCAATAAAATGGTGATGAAGAAGGCCAAAAGAAAAACATCAGGAGCCCTAAACTGCCTGTTTACTTTCCAGCAGCACTCTGCTCTGGCAACTGCAGTGGGGATTTTTTAACCTGTTGTGCTCCCTTTATAGCATATGAAGGAGTGGTAATGAATTTAAAAATGAGCTTTGAATGAGCAAAGTAAATATGTCTTGATTAAAAAAAGCTTTAAAAATCATATCGAATGTAGAAAGAGGGGGCTAACACCACTTTACTACTGAATGATGTTATGCAGATAATCCTGTATTTCATGATAAAAGATAAACAATCCTTGATGAGGTTGTCCTTTGGGCATTTCTGTAGGGATTTTCCTTAATGATTAAGGGAAATCTTGTGGAAATAGTCAATTTTATAACACACATACATATATATATGTCTGTTTCAGTTTACTCATTAACATCAGAGAACTCTACAATAATGACTCAGTCTGCTATTTTGAGGGGTAAAAATGGCAACAGTGCATCTGGGCTCGAAACCACCTCCTTCAGCAGTACTGCAGTATTCAGGGCTATTTCACTTTACATCAGAGACGGGGGGATGTCTCGTGCTGCTGCACATGAGGCTCACCCTCAGGCTTTGGCCCCTTATTTTAGAATACTGTGGTAATTCTTACATGTTCAGCATTTTATAAAGAAGTACTTCTGAGGGAGTCAGGATTTCTTACTCCTTAGCCATTTGTTTACCATTGCTTTCCTCTTTGGATTATTTGCTGCCCCTTCCCAGTGCTGTGTTTTCCTGCCTGAAGCTTGGGTGGCTGATCTCTTCTTGTCACTCCTTTGTGCCTGAGTGGGCTTTCCTGGGTGGGACTCCCTGGCTGGAAATGAGGAGAAGTTTTGTTCCTGTCTTCCTTTATCATCCTCAGTTTCTGCCTCCCTCTTCTCAGTTATACTTTTCCTCTTTCCTGTCTCTGTTCCTCTGCCATAGGTTTGCCCATGGATGCAGGAACCACCCTTCCAGGGGTTCCAGCAAAGGACTTCCAGCCTCCTTGCCTTCCATGCTATCCCAGCTTCATGTCCATCTCATTGCTGCCAGCTCCCCTCATTTGCTGCCACACTTACTAGTCATCCTTTCTCTTGTCTTTCTCCCATCATGGCTTCCAGCTTCTTCCTGTCCCTTTGCCTCAGGATACAGCCACCTCTGTGCTTCTGTCTTGGAGGATCTGTCTCACATCTTCAGCTTATAGCCCCTCTTGCCTCCCTCTCTTGTAGTAAGACCAAATACAGCTTTTTATAGGTTCTCCAGAAACCTATAAAGGGGGAAAGAGCTGGCAACTTTTGTCAGAGGAACATGGAGTTGTATTCAGTAGAGATAGTACTTAGTCCCTGAAGTCTGAAAATGTAGGAAGGTGGGAGACAACTGTGAGAAACAGAAATGCCAGAAAAATGTTGAGGATTTGGCAGCCCTGTCTTTATGTCTACTGTGTTACCCTGCAGAACAGAATTGAAGACAAACATATGAATGTGCTAACATTTAAGTTATTGGATGCAAGTCTGTTCCTGAATTACTTTGACGCATTTTATTTTTTTAGTTTCAAGGTTAATTTTTTTTTCATTGTTCTGCTCTATTTAGTTTCTCTTCAGGTAATAGTATTGAAAAGTTACATTGCTCCAGAACAACTCCAGACCTCCATCTTTCAAAACACTTGTTCAATATTACTCTCCTTTGGCTAAAATCATATCAGATCTAATTGAATTCTGTCAGATTGCAATTGCTTTGTGTCACTAGCCCAGGACCAGACTGTAGTCATGAACCTTTGGGAAAATCCATCGTAAAAAACTGGTAGGAAACTGGCTAATACCAGTCTAATGCAGTTAATCAGATTATCTTAAGAGTACATACCTCTGCAACCCCTTTGTAACTCTATCACCTGGCCTGCCCAGTTCTTTTAACCATTTTTATGGTGCAAAGTGGGAAAATTCCAAGTCCTTTGAGTGCAAAAAGTAGCAGGCATCAAAACAGTGATGATTTCAAAATCAGCCTAATCGTTATTCAGTATTGCGCTTACCTCTGATGGGAGATGATACTACTGTGTCCCTCCTTGTCTGAAAGTGCTTACAGCTGCTCTCTGCAGTTCACATCATGTGTGCTGTCAAATTTTGCCATGTCTGCCACTGCTGGTACAAAGCTGCATACTCTGGGAGTACAATTTACCAGCATTGTAAATAACGCTGTACTCGTTAGAAAGCTCTGAAGTGACCTAAAATTTATCAGTTCTAATTACTGTAATGTAACTATTGACCTCAATAGACTGACTGAACTCACAAAAGATAGTTTCACCAGTAAGAAGCAAAATGAAATGTTACTTGGTGTAGATATATAGATTATCTGGCTTAGGAAGAATTGGAGACAAACAGAACATAGACCTGAACTGCTGACTCATTGAGACGGCTTTTTTGTCTTGAACTGGAACTGAAGTTGAACCATTACTTTGAAGTCTCGGCTGTATTTGATCTAGAACTGAACTGCTTCCAGCTTGTCTTCCTGCAAAGTGTCTCTAGCTACTGCTCTTGAATCCTGGCATCCTCCCGTGCCAGCCGGCATGGCCTGTGCCGTGTCGGCAGCTGCATGGCAGCACTGTGTTGCATTCTTTTCCCCTGCACTACTTGGGATGTCATCCTGCACTGCTCCCAGTTGCTTTGGAGATCCATGCATGGATCACTGCAAGACAGACCTTTCCTGCCTCTGGCATGGGGGACTCAGACTGCAGTGTTGTCAAGTGTGGGTTTGCCCTTCCCTCGTGGTGTGGAGCTGCAGGGTCCCTCCTGTGTGGCACCTGCACGTGACCTGGCTCGAGTGGCCGTATGTGTGTACATGTGTCTCCACACCTTGTCACAGGCATTGCTGTCTGTCTGCACCGGGTGGTGCAAGCCCAGACTTTTGTGGGATTGAAGGGGCAGAATCAGGCTGAGCAGACATCTCTCCCAGTGCCCTGGAGCAGCCTGGACAGGACTGCAGATGGTGGGTCCATCACAGTCTCTTTCCTTCCCTCACCCATGCCCAGGGCAGCAGTGGGCTGTGCTTCACACTGCTGCTGAAAAGGCTGCAGAGGGAAGGAGATGGGAATGCAGTCCAAACTCACACTGAGAGCCTGCTTCTATCTTGTAACCCATAAATCTTGTCTAAACAGTTAGGTGGTTCAGTATGAGCAAGCCTGAGGTGGTTCATCATTACACAAACTGGTTAACAAATATTTACTGATCTCCAGCCAAGCTAAACTGCAGTCATGCATTGGTGATTCTGTCCCTTCCCTGACCAGTGAAGTAAAAATGAATGCTTTTTTCTGTATTATGATATGAATAAGGGCTGAGGCTTTGTGGTTTTCAAAACCTGGTCGTGATAACCATTGCCATGGTAATTAGACCATCTAAATGCACACGGTGAGAGGTTGCTGGCTCTGCGGTCGTCCTGGTCTTCCTGGGGCTTTTGCCAGCATGGATGCTAAAGCTCACCCAGCGGACCACAGGCACTGGGTCCTCCCTTCTCAGAGCTGGATTTTCATGCAGTTACCTGTATTTTACAACACAGAGATATAAATACATCAGTAGAAACAGAGGTTCTAAGTGGGCAGAAAATGGCATGCTGCAGAATGCATACTGATAGGCATCTGTCTCTTTGGAGTTAGTTTTTTCTTAGCTTTCAAACTTAGGTAAAATTCAATTCATTTATCTTGATTGAAGGTTGCATGTGCTTTCTTTGTATTTCCAGTCAGATGTGCTACAGCTTTTCTTAGTTTTTCTGAACCTTTCAGGAAGACCCTTGGCCATCGAGGGTCTCGTGATCCATTACCAGCTGCCTTGAGGCGGCGCAGGCACTTGCTGTGCTGTGCCCCTCTGTGCTCGGCCCTCAGGACCGTGCTGTGCTGTACAGATTCCTTGCCACGGGGTAACCTCTGCTGGCCAGTCATAATGGAAGGGCCTGGAGGTGGCACCTATGTGGTACCAGTAGTGACACCACGGCACATACTTGTCTTTCTCTTGAGGTGAAGCAACATACTGTCATTTAAATATCCAGTTGAAAATCCTATGAAAACTCTTAAGACCACAATATGGGTGAGCCTCTCTCCCAATGGGATGCCTGGGCAGTGTGCCGTGTCCTGATCATAGGCCTGCCTGCTGCTGCTGCCCTTGGGATTCCAGTGTCAGAAGGAACTAGAGGTCTTGTAGCCTGCTGCTGTCTTTTCCGTGATGTTAATCAAGTAGTTACCTTTCTTGAGAGTATTTGTCATTCTTTCTTGGGGTACAATAGGAACCAGAACCTCCTGGTGCAAAACCATAGTCCATCCTATATTTGTGCATGTAATGATAAATTATGTAGGGAAAATTCTGTTCTTGAATAGATACCCTTCCAGTTAGGCCACCATTAATTGTGTACACCATTAAGTCTTAGTGTAATATTGTGTTGTGTGGGAAGGAATCCCAGGCTGAGTCTATTTTTGACCTCAAATGGTTGATTTACAATGAGTTTCAGTAGTGGAGTTCAAATGTTTGGTGATTATTGCTGAGCTGGACCACTATCAGGCAGTTTTAAAAATAAAACTTGCAATTTGAAGAGTACAATTGAAGTTCTTTAAGAGCGCCCTGCCTGACCTTTCAGCAAATGCACTGGATTTCCTGAACCAGCACTCACAGGCAGGGCGATGGCCACAGGGCGATGCCACCCAGCATGGTCCTGCCGCTTAATGGGGCTATTGACCTCTCCTTGCGGGTTCTCTGCTTCTTGTGGGGCTCATCATGGTGTGTTGCAGTGCTCATGATCTTTTTGTGTCTTCTCAGAGGAAACAATGTGAAACTAAATTGCCACATAGGGAGGATCCTGTAGGAAACGAAAATTTGTATGAAAAAGATAAATGAGGCGCAAAATGTGTTCAGCTGGTTCAGGTACCAGCCGTGTTTTGCTTGCAGAATTGTGTCTGGGCTCTGCAATATCTATTTTGTTCCTCACAGAAGTTCAGTCTTCTGAACCTGGCGAAGAATGGGAGCCAAATTCGTCTGTCCTTTTCCCGAACTTCCCCGGGGTCAGTTTTGCCTGCACCCAGCCCTGACTGTGTGCAGGCCTGTAGTTTCATAGAGAAACTATAAGCTCAGCTGGGATGCAGGAATGTCTCCAAAAGAGTTTCCTTCCAAGGAAGCACACAAGCCCTTAGCAGTGATGTCCATATGTGACTCTGCTGTGTATGTAGTACTGATTAAACACTTGACAGGTGTTTTTTGGTTTTGTTTTGCAGGAAGAAATCATTCCTGTTTTCAGCTTTGTATGCTGCCTTTATATTTGGTGGTCGGCACCTAATGAACAAACGAGCAAAATTTGAACTGAGGAAGCCGCTAGTGCTCTGGTCTTTGAGCCTCGCCGTCTTCAGGTAGGCACTTCTTCACACCACCTGCCTTTGACATCAGGCCCTGAAGAGGTTTGGGGTTCTTCACGTACAGCAGCACTGGCAGTGCAACAACAGGCTCACACAGAAGTGTCGTTTCTTGGCTTCTGCTATTCAGGGTTATGTCCTGCTCCACTCCTTAACATTGAAATGCTCCCCTTTGAGTTACCAGATCGTAGAGAGTTTGAAGAGGGGAGAAATCAATAACCCTCGTGAAGAACAGAGGTGAAAATAAAGGAGGACATGAGAAAAAGCACTTACCATTGCAATAAATTCACCATGCAAGCTACAAATGGAAATAAACACATGAAGATGTTAGTCTTGTTCTCACTTACTAGTAGTATTGTGTTTATGCGGGGTGTGTGTGTATATAGAAAATTTAGTCAAGACTCTGATCTCCATTACAGTGAGGTAAACCAAAAATCAGTGCTTTGATGACAGGTAAATTAGACCACTGTAATTGATATCAGGAGTTGACTTGTGGTTATTCCATCACAAATTGCTTGTGAGTGTAGCAAAAAGGTGTCTCCACGGGAAAAGGCTGTTTTTTTAGTAATGCACATCTCTCGGCTGTGTGTTGACTCCATATGGAGTATGTGGAATGTCTGTTCAGATTGTTGGTAGTTGTTGAAGTCAGAAGTAAAATTGACCAACCTGAATTCCACTTTTTCTGCTTAATATGGGAATTTTTAATGAGGCTGAAGATAGATGAATGTCCAAACAAATGCTTATAAAAATAGCCCTTACAAGCACACGGATTTTGGTACAAATTACTAGTAATAGTACACAGATGGCCTGAGGAATTTCCTTCATTCCAGTGACTATTGGGACTGTAAGTTATAGCTCACTCAACAAGATACAGACCATCCACAAACTGTTATCAAACACTGCTACCTGTATCTTTCTAGTATCAATATAATAATTACTGATTATATTAGTTCACAGCTACATAAAACAGGTTTGCTTACTGAGCAGGTGTGAATGGTGCATTGTTTTTCACAGAATGGGAATTGTTTTTCCTGAGAGACTCTACAGAGTGAAATAAAGCAGGAATGAAGAAGTTTGGCTTTTTTCATAGCTTTTCCTTTTTTTTCTCCAATATTATGTCACCTTGAAACTTTCCAAAACTCTGGCAGGGGAAAATAAATTGTATTCTAATAGCTAGGACATGCTAACAGAAGAACTTTTAATTTGGCTTGGTTTTAATAGTTCATTAACACGATAAAGAATATCTCAGAGCAGACAAAACTCTTAAGTGGTCTGGATAACTTTGAGAGCAAGTTCTAACACTGTGGAAATTTGTAATTTTCATTTGATTGCACTTGGTGCTTTACTTCTGGCTGTGTGTCTAACATCATTTTGTTTTAAGGTCCTGCAAGCGATTGTCATTGCTTGTTCAGAAATGGCTGAATCTCAGCAGCTGTTGAATTGGTTCCTAGAGGGCATTTCATTTGTGGATCAGTTTGTAAAGTGGTTTGTAGCCAGCAGGATCCCAATTCTGATTGCACTTTCTTACTGAATGTGGACACTAGGAACTAGCTGGCTTACACAAAGCATTTGTAGTTTAATTCTCAATGTGAGGTGGGGAAGCATGATTTTGGAACTCCACTTTGCATAAAATGTCTAGAGCAAATTTAGAAATCAAATTACTTTGAGATGTGGCTGATATTCACAGTGTGGGGTTTTTAAGCAGTCTCACTAGCTAATTTCCTCCCAAAATCACAAGTGATCGATGCACTGATCAATGAATAGCATGAATTTACTCTACACTGTCTAGATGGAATTTGAAATTAGCACATTCGTTACTTGCTAATTGGAGTTTCCCATCATAATCATATGAAATAGCTAACTCATGGCCAGCATGAGGTGCTGAGTGATGCTGGGTGATATGAAAAATGTGTCCTTCATGTTTTCAAGCTACAAGCGGTCAGGATGAATCTGCCACAGAGACCACCTTGGTGCAGGCCCTTGAGGTGAGCTCTGCTTGTGCAGATGAGAAGCATTGGCCAGAAGGGCACAGTTAAGAGAGGGATTCACAAGTCCATAGTTTGCTTCCTCCATCAACTCAAATAGCACCATTCAGGGACAAGTGTTCCCCAAGCACTGCAGAGCTCCCCCTTCCCTCTGTACGTGAGGAAAAGAGAAAGCAGAGCGGAGGGGGCATGTGAGGTATTTGGCCTGCACAGAAGCACTGCGCATTTACCCTGCTGGATTTGCAGTGGGCACCAGTAGATGATGAAAATTATATTACTATACTTTGCTCTTCTGAGGTGCTGAGTAGTGTGCAGAAGAGTGAAACGGGGAAGGGGGAAAACCAGCCCAAAATGTTTGCAGTAAGACAGAGCATGAAACCTCTGTAGCTTCCGTAGCAACATGCAATCCCATACAAAACCCCTTGACTTCTTGTCTGGAAAACAGGAAAAATGGCAAAGAATTCATTAAAACGTGAGACAAAGACTTCTTATAAAAGTGTTGGTTGGAACATCCATTACCTGGTGCTTCAGCACCATTGTCCTTTCTGGGTCCATTGGTCACAGCCTTACTGACTCTCTTAGCAAGCAGCACTTGAAATCCTGTAAACTTTCCAAGTAACTTGGATTTGGGGTTTTTTTCTGGCTTCTGTCATAACTAGGTGTTGCATTTATACATGCTTGGTCTGAAAGGCATCCCTGCTTCCTCCAAAAGTCAATTCAGATACATTTAGAGGACTGTAGAGTTACTGTGGATTCAGGAAAATGCTCCTTAAATTTCAAAAGACTTCCTCTTTGGCTTTCTGGGATGCTAAAATGCTATGACTTCTACAATACCTTGCAGAAATTCTAAGTAATGTATTTGTCTGCCATGAGTGGTTGTACTGAGGAAGAAAAACCTGCCCGGAGAGCCCTCAGTATTCTGCCTCAAGGTCAGTGTGAGGCTTTTTTCTGGACTCCTTGTTTATCTCCCTTTTAGCACTCCTACGATTTTACCTGCTTCAAATATCCTCAGATATAGTAACACTTAGCAGAGGCTGAAAAGATGTGTTTAGGGCTTTAAAAGAAAAGGAAATTGCCTGCCAGGCAATCACATGGTCTTTCTTGAGAATGTATCCTGTATGCCCTCGCTCTTGCCAAGATCATTTAAATGTGGTAGCTGCTACAGTAGGAAACTTGCCACGCTTATGAATAAACAGAACAACTACACCACCCTGCCGAGCTTGCTGAGCATTCAGGAGCCCGGTCAAGAGCGAATTTTGTGTCAACACTGGCAGCCAGCAGGATTTCTGAGGAAAAAAAGCAGCTTTATTTCCCTTTGAAAGCATTGACTAGTTTTGAACATTTTGTCTCTGAAAACTTCAGTAGGAGCAATGACAGTAAATCTTGCTTTTCACTTGGAAACCACTGTGAAAGCATCATCTCCTGAAATCTTTTGCTGAGAAATCAGTTGGAGATACTGGGGTTGCTGGGCTGGTTTGGTTTTTTGGTCCCTAGCAGGTCTGTTGACTTGTTTCAGTCATTGAAGATTGGTTCTGTTTTGTTTTGTTCTCTTTCGGTTTGTTGTCTGCACTTTAATTAAGTGTGTTTACCCAGCCTGGTTACATACTGAGGTCATGAGGGAGCAGTCCTATGTTGCTCTCTGTTAACAGGAACCTGGTGTTAGGAAGCTACACAAAAGGTCTTTCTTTAGTCCCATAAGACCCCAAGGAAACCATTGCTGTTTCACCTACACAATCAAAGTGACAGTCAGTGCTGTATTTCTGAATATTTCTTGGGGTTAAAAATCTGCAAAACATGTCAAACCTGAATTGCCAGTTTTATATTTATGACACTTTGAACGTCAAGTTGGGGCTATTCATTGAATGTTTTACTTGGAGTCTATCAAGTGTCATGCTGGCATCCGTAGAAATCAGCAAAGCTGAGGCCAGGACTCACAGAAGGATGCAAAGTCATTAATTCATGTTTTCATTACATCTGAGATGGATTTTTGTAATTCCTTCTATAGGCCACAGACTCTGTGTATGGCTAGCAGCATTTCCATCAAGGAGCTTAAACGTGCTTGATCATCTTGTCTTTACAGAGGACAGCAGCATGGCACCGGTTTCCTGTGCATCCTTAAGGGGCTGACAACGGAAGTTTCAGGGTCAAGGCTCTAACTAATAATAGTAAAAGGTTGTCTTCCCTAGGGAGTACTGTCACGTCAATACAGGAGGCTAAGAAGCTAAAACATCTAACGTGAGGCAATCATTTGTAGGCAGAGGCTAAGCTTGGCCAGGGCTGGTGGGTGCGGTGAGAGGAGGAATATCTCTTCATCTAGCCAAGCCACACCACTATAATGCTCTTATCATCCCCTGAGATCACTTAGATTCTAATCCAAACCCAGCTATGCTTTGTAGCAGTGGTGGAAATGAGTAGATGTCAGTACAGGGCTTCCAAATGTCTTTTTTCCTGGTAAGCACTTTCTCTTAAGTAGTAGAAATGCTATCAAATGTAGCTAAAAGGTCACTAGCTGCTTGCCACAATACTAACCAGGGCCTCAAAAGCAAAGTACTCCCACAATAACAGGTCTTATATTTGAAAGACAAACCCAAAAGACTCATTAAAAGAAGGTGACTCACTTTGCCTTTACAGGACTGGTGTTGACTGATTTGCTACTGGAAGCACAGCAGCACTCATTCCACAGAGGGCTCCTGACAAGGTAGTCTGAGACATGTCTTTATGTGAAGAGCTCAATTCTGAGCTGAATTAAGCAGAAAAGACAAAACATATGTTTAAAGAAAAGATTTCAATTGCTTGGATTTGTGACTCTGAAGTGCATTCTAGTTATCGTGCTTATAAGTAGGAAAATCGATGAAACATGATTGAGATTTATGTCCCATTGCAAGAGCTGCTATTCACAGATACTTGCCATGGAGATTTAAACACAACTTAATTTCATATGTTGCTGAGCAACCCATCAAAATCCTAAAATACTCTGAAATTTTATAAGGTCCTGACAGTACATTCAAAGAGAAAATTAATTACTGAAAAGAGTAATGTTTGCCAAATAACATTAAAATTAATAAGAAGCATTTAAGGTGAATTAATAATCTTCTCACTTATAAATTTTAAAGGAAATTAACTCAGAGTGAAACATTCCCTATATTGGTAAAGCATTAATGCATATTCTCAGGACATTTCTCAGAACCCAAGCCAGTAAAAGGCTTAATATACACCTACTTAACAATTTATATCTATAGGATCATGTTCATCTTTACATACTTACCTGATTTTCTTACGTAACAGATAAAGAAACATCTTTTTAATTAGCATTTTGGAGCTGAAGTTGAATGTTGGGTGAACAGTAGAAATTCAGAATGATTGGAGAGAAGACAAAAATCCATTGGATGAGATTTAACATGAGTTTAAGAAGAAAAGTTTCTTTTCTGTAAGTTACTGTAATTCCAGTAGGAAAATACAGTGTTGGGTAGAGTGAATTCATACAGTGCAAAACAAATGCTAGCTGGTGTTAAAAAAATAGTGTAGAGGTGATAAAAATATACAGACTGAGAACAATAAAGTACTGTCAAGAAGATGTATCTCAAATATCTACCTTATTTATTCTAACTGTCCTTATTCCCAGAATTGTAACTGGCCATGTGACAAAATACCGTGCCCATCTTCTAAAGTCTTACCTCTTTGTTCACTCTGCTGTTACTCCTGTGGATTCCTGTGTCCATCAAAGTAATTTTGAATGTAGGCTGGTTTTACTGCTTTTGCCTACTCATGCCTAATTAAAAGTAAACCAAGGAGTCACTGTGAGATCCAGCTGATTCTACTCTACAGGAGATATGGATAGGACTGTCTAAAAATTATTATGAAAATCTCTTTTCTCAGTGTTAAGCTGGGCCTCCTTTCTTTAAAACCTTTTCTTTCTCTCTGACTTGGCTTGCTTGTCTTTATTGCTGGAAAATGAACATCTTAGGAAAGTGAATTCAATACATTATTTGAAAAGCTGTTGTTGTGCTCATTTTGCCCCTGTTCCTTCTCCTCTCTGGCTATCAATGAGTGTGTTGACACTCAGTGTGTCACCTTGAATTACACCTTTCTCGTGAGCTCACCCTGTCCCAGCCCATGGGAGCCTTTGCAGGTCACCACTCAGTGTGAATGGTACCCAAAGCAGGGTCCCAGGAGTGAAACTTTGCCTCTCAGTTTCATACAGGGAGCAGACTGAAATGTGTATTTGAGGAATAAAGAACATCTGTCTGGTGACTTAAGCAGGGAACTGTACTAGAGAGAAAGTAGATAATTAATTCAAAAGGAATCAAACTTCCCTTCTCTCCCCATGTGGCGGCACTTCTGTATTTTACTCAGCCTCAATACTTTGTTCGTGAGCATGGTAAAAGGGCCTCCTCCATGCAGAAATCCCTGGGGAACTGGTATCTCCATGTATTTTCACCTGAGTAAGTCCCCAAGAGCTTGTGCTTGTTGGAGACAGCGGGAATACAACACTGAGAGGTGTTAACTTGCATGACCTATCAAATCCAATGCCTCGTCTGTGGACGAGTTGTTAATAAACCCTGCCAGACCCAGCAGCGCTCGCACGCAGGGCTTGGCTGCCTTCGGGTGTCGGCCCCTGGCTTAGCAGAGTCGCTGTTCTGTCACAAGTTTAGCTTCTTCTAAACAAACGTGTCTTCTTGTGCTTGTACCAGTCAGGAGCCTCCCCCTAGGTTTTTGAATTAAAAAAAAAAAAACAAACAAATTAGTTGCCAATTGTAGGCGAATCCCTGGACTTCTCTTGGTGCTTGCAGGAGTATTGCCCCACTGAGAGCAGAGTGAAAAAGATCAGTGCCTCCAGGCCTTTAATTGTTACTAAATTTATGGATCTGAGCAGCTCATTACAGTTGTATTATAACTTTTAGCTTCTTTAAGCCTCCTTTATTCTGTCAAATGCTAGTGTTTCCCTGTAACTTAGATTTTTCTTACTTTGTTATCTGCCAGTTTTTCAGCTTTACTGATGGCTGGCTTCATTGGTTGGCCTGATTCTTTGCTAAATCTTTTACTTTATTACTGTTTGGCTTTATTTGCATAGGATAATTTCAAACTCCTGAATACATACATTTCAGTGTTAAACATGACAGTTACTCTGCCAACTTGATACATTTGATCCTGTAAGTATCTTTAATTTATCCTGCAGAACTAGATAATGCCACTTTTTTGGATTATCATTTAAATCACTGCAATTCTACACTTACTCTAAGGTTGCCTTGGGATGGTGTTGGATGCTGAGAATAATTTCAGTAACAACACAGGAACAAGTGCAAATGCCCCTGACACATTCATTAAGGACTGCTTAAGAGGCACACTGTGCTTATGAATTCTCATGGGCTACTTTAGAAATCCTCAGATGGATTCCTTAATTCCTGTGAGATTTTGCACCAAACACAAGGCTTAAGTTGAAAATTGATTTTTTTTCCTTTTTAGTAGTTTAGCCGCAGTTCAAATTTGCTGAAATAAATATCTAAGAACTAGGAAATACTTCTTGAAAGGAAGATATCTCATTGAGTATGTGGCCTTCACAGGGTGCCAGGGAATTTCAGCTACAAGAAAGTCCAATTATTATTTAGTGATGGTATTGCTTAAGAAGTAACAGCTTTTATCAAGAAATATTGCTCCTGCAAGTTCCTGCCCTCCATGTGCCAGATTACCAGGAAGCAATGTCAGGTAGCAGCACACTGCAGAGAGTAAAACTAGATGATAGGTAATTACTATTGATTAGCTTGTAACTGACTTTTTGGAAATCAGAGGAGATACAGGGATGCATAGGTAGAGCTGGAAAAGTATTCTTCGTTCTCTGTAAGAAAACAGCTACGTGTTTTTCAGCAGTATATGGTTGCGAGGGTGTCCCTGTAAGCAGTTTATGCTGTTCTCTGGTGTTCCTCGGGTGATGATTGAGTGCAGCTGCCCTTCAGCCTGACCATTGCTCTGTGCTTATCTCTACCAAAACCCAGCGGGCCTTGCATAGCTGCCAAGTGCCCTGGGTAAGGCTCTCCGTGCAAGTGTAACTCTTTTCACTTTCACCAATTACCTTCCCCTCTGTTGCACAGACTACTGGTAGGGATGTACACCCAGCATTTTTTTTTTCTACTGTGCTTTGTAACCAGTGCAAGTTCTTCCACCAGCTCACAAAAACTTCACTTTATTGATTTTTTTTTTTTTTTTTTTGTGCTTTGCGCTCAGGATTGTCTGAATATAGCTATTCCCAATCATAAGGAAGGCAGGCCTGGGGGATCAAATTGCATTTCCTGGAGAGGTAATTCAGGCTCCATGAGGAGAGACTGGAAGGCAGTACCTGTGGTAGATTGATTTTTATCCACACAAACAAATAAGCCTTACGAGTAGTAGTTGCTGCAATTGGCACAATTGTTGAGTTTGCCACTCTAGCAAGGGAGAGTCAGATGGATTTTCCTCTGCTGTGGTGTTAATGTGATTAAAATCTCCAGATGACAGTGTCCATTGATCAGGAGCCCTGCAGAGATGTCACTGTTTGGGTGTGCTTAATGAGGTCCCTGGGGAGGGAAAGAAAGAAGTTAGGTCTGGCTTTCCTTGCAGTTCTGTCAATAAAAAGGACAAAGAAATGGTTTGGGGAGCCAGGTGAGTTGTGACTAAGAAATCTACTGACAAGAGGGAAGGGCTGAAGGGAGTGGCCCCACACTGAGGGATTTATTGCCAAGGAGAAAAAAAAGGCTGATGCAAGACGCACAGTATCTGCCCTCTCTTGGAAACCACAGAGCGAGCCCTCACTTTAATAGACCTCATTACCTTCCCCAGAATTTATCACATGGGATCCTAACACCACCCAGGCATGTATGCATATGCTTGTGGGTCTATAAAGCTGCATAAATGATATATTATTTCTTAGAGCCATGTAAAATATTTGCACAGTTTCTAAATCAGTCTTAGCTGGCCTGACTTCAGGTTTTGGTCCCAACTGAAAACTCAAATGATTTGCATTGAAAAGCTTTCTAGAAAGGCATCTGGACCAGTGCAGTAGACAGGTCTGAAAAGCAAGGCTTGTGTGCTTGGTTCAGTGATGGGGGTCTTTTTTAGAAATGGAAGGGGAATTCTCTCAAATTTGCCTTGGGATTTTGATAGGACTGAGGCCAAACCTCAAAGTATGCTTGAATTTATGCAAAGAAACGTTTTCTGCCAAAAAGACTGATAATAACTGCAAAGATCAGCACAAGTTGTGCTCACATACGTGGTCCTGAAAGCCAAAGAACCTCATTATAAAACACTTCCAGTACTTCTAACCAGCAGGTTTCAGGATAAGCAAGCACCATACTGAAAAAAAGTGTTATTCCTCATCTTCCCTTATTCCTACCTTTTTTTTCTTTGCCATTACTGTGGCTTGGACTCCATCCTGAATGAGTCTTCTTCACTTTCAAGGACAGTAAAGGAGGACTGTGTGGGTGAACTGCAAGATCCATTTGTTTTCCTTCCCAGTTAGGAAGTGGTCAGGGGGAGAGGCTGAGGAGCAGCTAAGCAGCAAAACATCAGAAGGAAGGTTTTACTGTTGGGGCTTGTTAAATTCTTGGTGTTCTCATGCCCTGCATTTGTGTATGTTTTGGAGGGACCCATTTCTGTTATTCAGAGCAGTGGATTATAGAGATAGAATTTGTAATAAACGTAATGGTACCTAATACAGCATTGATACAGTTCTGCTGCGTTCTCAGCTGTAGCCTGTGTATTTCCGAGCTTTTGAGCCAGTCCTGGGATTTTCTGTCACCCTGTAAAGGACTGTATTTGGAACAAGATCCAGCAGAGATGCCAACCACTGACTTAAATGCCTTTTCAATGGCTTCCTGGAGCAGAGTAGCTGCTCAGAGCACAGTGTCACATTTTGAACTCTCTAGTGCCGAGGCTGGCTGGAAAGGCTCCTGCCTTCCCTGCTCTTGGTTTTCCCCACTATGAATGACAGCAATGAAATAATGTAATTAAAAAGTGGAGGAGAGAGTATTTTAGCTGCATCATTCACCAGTCCAGGTAAATGGTGTGGCCGTGGAACCAGGCAGAGAAGCACAGCAGCGTGGGCAGCGGGCACTGGAGGCAGCAGCCTGCTTGTGGGATGGGTGGAGGGGTGGGATAGCTCTAGCATGAGAGGGCCAGCAGAGCTCACTGTGGGGTGCCTGGATACAGGAGCTCAGAGCAGAGAAGAGCCACAGAGAACGCCTGTTGCTAGTAATCACATTCACCTCCCCAAAGAAAGCGAACGTTTTCAAATAGTGCATTCCCTCTCCTCTCTCGGCTGGAGAGGTAAAATTGCTAGTGGGAACAAAGGCATTAGTCATTACAAGCTTTCAGGCAGTTCAGGAAGTTAAAGACATTTTCTAGTCTGAAACATTTGTGAAAATTGTGCTCTTAATTACTATGGTTTAGTCATTTTATAGATACCTTGCAGCCTTTCAGACACATGAAGAGGCTGAAGAGGATGAGTTCTGTGTTCTTTTTAAAGAATGAGATTAACATAAGTGCTCTTCAATGACCGTTCTGTTAATTTTTTGAAAAAGTGTTTTTAAAGATGTTCAGTTATCATAGGAAAAAATTATATCATGGAACCAAGGTGCTTTTTCCATAATTTTTTCTTTTTCCTGCCTGTTGTAAGAGAATAAATAATGGTCCCAAATAATTTTATGTATAGGCTAGGCCTTGGAGGACACAGGCTTGAGGGAGTTCCTATGCTTTGAATTATCTGCTAACAACTGAATTGTAGTAACTGAGCACATGGTTGTCTAAACACAGTTAACAAGGGGTAAAACACGGTGGCAAAACCCTCCTTCTTTGCTTTTACAGTTTTACACTAGAATTGCTAAATATAAAGTGAGCATGTAAGTAGTTACCATAGTTCATCGGCACCAGAGAAAACTTGGTAACACTTTTTCACATCTGTGCCCAAAATTACTTTTCTTAAAGGAAAATGTGAGATAATTATAGCCAGTGTGAATTTTTTTCCCCCGGTGAAATGCAAACAATATAGAGCAGAAAGGAGCTCAGTAATGTTATGATAGTCTTAAATCCCAAACATACAAAAAGAAGCATTGCAGTCCTCTGAAAGATTGACTTTGAAATAATCAGATTTTTTCATTTTACAGTGAGAGTACAGGGTTCTGGTTTTGTCCGTGGTTGACTCACTGGTTATGTCTTCAGGCTTTTCCTTCATAGAACTTGGCAGGATAGAAGCCTTTTAGGATGGATTTCCTACAGACTCTGTTGCTGCTGAATAGGATTAAAACTGCATTTTTGTAGTTTTATCAATTGAAGACATAAGTAAAGGAGAACAGGAATTTTTAAGAATATTGGCATTGAATTTTCCACCTCACTTTTGTATGTGGTCATGTCGCAAGGAGTTAAGCACCCCATCGTGGATTCTGATCCATACCTGATTTTATTCTGGAGTTCACTGGTGCAAAACAACTACAATAGTTATAACAACTGCTAAATTTCCATGAGGGAGAAAATCCATATATTTTCTCTTACGGTTAAGGTCAGTTGCTGCAGTCTGCAGCTGTCTATGCAAACTCAGGAGGTGTGACAGTGGGGAGTAGGCAGAAGCATGGATGCTCTTGAAACTCACCTCGTAGGTTCACATTCTCTGTCACTTCTGTCCAGCTGTGTCAGGCCAAATCTACCCTGGTGTTTGCCTAACACGTTTTCCTAAGGGAAAACAGAGGGAAAACAAGGGTCTGACTGCCTCTGTGGAAGGCACATCTGGTGTTCGGGCTAGGTCAGAAAGTTTTCAGCTGTTGGTGTTTCTAGAACAGCACGGCTTTGTAAACTTGCACTGTATGTCTCTGCACATCACTCTGTATTTTTAGATCTTGAAAGTGTGCTGCCGAAATATCAAATGTACAAGCAATGAAGTGTTGTTAAGAGGTGTACCAATAGCTTTTATGTCTATAAACTATTTATCTTGAAAGATATAGGTGTACCTTAGGTAATTAAGATGAAGGACTTTAGACTTGAAGGTTTAGAGAGCGACTTTAAAAAGTGAAAAGAAAATCTGTAGTAGGTCAAAGGACTGAAGAAAATTCCTCCTACTGCAGAGCGTTTACTGTTATTTCAACTATACTGTTTTCAGTGATACAGAGCGAGATCAGACCTCTTTCTGCTTACATCAAACAGACCTCATGGATGGGGCACTGAACCACAACTCACAGATTCACACAATATCCTGATTGGAAGGGACATCGAGTCCAACTTTTAAGGAAACAAGGACACAAGGATCAAGTCCAACTTTTAAGGAAATGGCCCATATAGGGATTGAACCCCCAGCCTTGGACTCACGAAGTTGCACATCATTTCTTATCCCAACTCAGACGCAGATTTTTGTCTGGACAATTTAATTTCAGTTTGCCTCACCTGTCTGTCTTTGAAATGGGTTTTATGCTTAACCACCTTACAAGGCTATCACGTGAGTAAAGGCCATAAAGTTCTGTGAGGAATTCACAAATACAATGTTAAGGGCCTTGGAGATGCCAACACAAATGGAAGTCTGAAGGAAGTTACCTGAATAGACCCCAGCTTATGAACAGCTTTGTGCTTAGCAGTTCTTCACACAGCAGTGTCTGACCTAAAGCAGTCGCTGTCCTGAGTATTATTTAGGTTGGTAACTCAGGGATAGCCCAAGCTGGAAGTGGTAGGTCTTCACTGTTGGAAAGCAGAGGAGACCAAGATTTTGGTACAGCAGAGGAAGATCTGCTCTGTGGAGAGAATGGAGATGTCCTTTTCATCTGAAGTGGATTCAGTGAAGAGACAGAACCTTCTGGGGAGGTACCTAGATCGGTTCTAGGAGGTAAAACAAAGTGCTGTACAAGTATCTTACAATGGTCTTTCTGCAGGAACAAGTCTCCCTCCCCATCACTAACCTTGGCATTGCTTGAAAGCACTTTGGAAATGTTGAAAGGTGATGAAACAATAGCCTAATGACATTAATTTTCTCTGCCATTTCTTATAAAAATAACAGTTGGGCTGAGTTCATTGGCTGTAATTTGAACAAGTGTCTCTCTAGAATTTCAAGGTAACTCACTGTTAAGAAGACCTGTCTTTTAAATGCTTTTAAAACACCTCAAAAATATTACATTTAGCATTAAGAGTGACCAAATCCATAGTCAGTACCATTCTTTTTCAAACATTTTTTTATCATTTAGGTAAGTTCCATATCGCTGTGTATCCTTCACTGAACAAGCGACTGATTAATTTAATTAGGAAAGTTAAACCTCTTCCACAAACCTAGCAAGATATTTTTAATAACTAGGTGCAGACTTACAAAGCTAGTTCTTCTAGTTAGTTATTAATACAAATGAATATTCCATATAGGTCGCCGTTGTGTCACACTGACCATTTCGGATGTTGAGTGCCAGATCCTTTTCCAGGCTGCTTTTCTGTGAGTTTAGAGGACTCGTTATATTGCAGTGACTTGACAACAGGTCTCATTAACTCCGTGAAATCAAAATAATAGCCGTTAATTCCATGTCTGTCACTACATGGAACAACAGCCAAATGATAGCTTTCAGTCACTGGTCACATTTCATTTGTACTTAATGATCGGCTTCTCACTGTACAGTACAATTATCGTGATTTTGCAGTCGAAGATGATGAGGGCAGACTCCCACAAGCATTCTGATTTAACTACTAAAATTTTGTTTGACTGTCTTCTCTTTTTGTCGTTAAGATTAGCAGTTTCCCAGAGTACTCTGCTCCTAGGAGACCTGAAACCACCACAAGATATAAAGACAGATTTTAGATTAGGAGCAGGCCAATGGTTCATTAAATCTTCCATCTTTCCCACTGGGCTGATAGTATTATCACCGTAGCAATAGCAACGCAGCCAGCACACTGTGATCTGACTACCTCACCTGTCCACACAGATAATAGTTTAGGTTTATCTTCCTATAATACAGCTGTAAGTATATATTTACTGTGTGGTTGCCATACAAATGCATGTTCCCAGAGCTCCTGCCCTGTTTGCTAGGTAGGACCTATCCTCATGTCCTTCCTCCCTGGAATAGGCCATTTCCCAATGTTGGTCTGCCAACTTTATCTGAAGTCACCTAGGAAAAAATAGTACAAACTTAAAAAAACCCCTTTCCTCTGCTGGTTGGCAAGTGTCCTTTTCAATGCCTGCATCCTCTGGAGGTGCCTCAGTGTCTGTTGAGTCAGCCAAAATTACCATCCTTTCTCACTTGGCCAAAGCAGGGTCTTATGGGAGACAGATAGAAATTTACAAACAGCTTAATTTCCAAACAACAAAATCCATCAGTTTCTTAAGAAATCTGTCACCTAGCCCTGTCTCTGCTGTGTTATCTTTGTGGTGCACATCACTGATGGGCTGGCACTCTGGGACCAAGTTTCAGAAGACTGCAGAAGATAAGGGTGATTGGAAAGAAATTTGCCCTTACCAGGTGGAGAAGAAAAACTGTAAATACTTCCAGAGAACCAGTAAACATACCTACCACTCATGTTGAAAAACTGCTTTGTTACGAACTTATTTTTAGGAATGAGTTAAAAAGCACAGCAAGGGAATGACTGAATGATGTGAGATGTTCTTTGACATGGATATGCACCCACCTCAGTACATGGCGCTTGGTAATACCAGGAGTTTCTGAGTTTCTTTACTGTTTTGGCAACTGTGCTGTTGGGGGAGTTCATAGATGTTTGATGAAGCTGCATTTCTTTTCAAGAAAATGAATTCTGAGAGTTGTTTCTTGTATATGCCTCCTCCCTGCATTTCCCCAGTATCAGTTCATAGTTTGCATGTGTTCTGCTGCTTGGCCAAGCACAGAAATGTTCTGCTGCCCCTTTTTACAGAAACTGCTGTCTCTGGGTGTGCTCTCGGGACTGCCCTGCTGCTCAGACCTGACAGACTGAGGGCTCGCTGTACTCCCGAGCTCCCGTGCCTCAGCATTAGCAGCGCAACTCGTTCCTCTTTCCTGAGGACTCTGGGATTTAAATCAGAAGAGCACAGAAAGGCCATCTTACTATGTTAAGAGATAACTCTTCAGCAGCAGAAGGGAAGCTTGGAATGACTGCCAAAGTACTGCTGCTGACCAGAACAGGAAGGTGAACGTGGTTTGATTTGTCATGAAGGAAGGTGTAGGAAGCTCCACATTCTTCACCTGCTGCCCTTTAGACATTTCCTTTGAATTCAGAGTGCTCACTCTGTAAATATTTCACATGCTAAAATGAAAAAAAAAAAAAAAGAGTCAACAAACAACTAATGAACCTGCTTCCCCTCTTTTCTTGCTGTTACGGTACAAGCAGGCTGCAGTCAGTGTGGTCATCTCTGCTGCTTTCCCAGGACCACTGTCTGCTCGATGTGGCTTTCACAAAGGAGGACGTTGTGCTTTTTGCCGTAGCCTTGTGCTGCCGGGGCACAGACTCACCTGCCAGGACTCCTGTGAGTCACCATTTAAGCAGGTTGGGGCAGAATTAATATTTTTTCTCTTTCCTGGACTGGAAGCTGGAGGTGGACCCGTGGGAGCTGTGTCTGGGTGGCCGGCTGGCCTGCTGCTGGACTAGCCCAGCACACCCACAGCACAGTGTAGTCCAACACCTCAGAGACTGGTTGAACAGCCTGTGAGGCCTGGGAAAGGAGGGTTCTGCTTGAAGTCCAACAAGCCCTTAATTTTGTGCAGCGCAGCTGGGTCTCGTCAGAGGGCTCCCTGCTGCTCTCTGCTGGTGCTGGGTACGGAGGGTGGCATGCTTTCGAAAAGGTACTCCACTACCAGCCTCCAGCTTGTAGCTAACATATTTTTCATTCATCCATAGCCATAGTCAAGACTTCTATCCCCTTCAATGCCATCTTTACCTAGTTCTGCATATACAGATTGCATGATTTGGTTAATTTTTTTTAAAGATGAAAACAAGAGTAGAGACTTTCTGCTCTGTAATTATCCTTTAGGACATGTTGCTATATTCTATGCTGAAATTTTAAATTCGTTCTTACTTGGAAGTCACATTCCCTGCTCAGTTCTGCAGTGTTGATGCTGGACTGGGGTGTCCAGAGGTGTCAGGAGCCAAATGCAGGGGTGGGTGTCCATAGAAAGCAGCCCTAGCGAAAATGGGCAGTGACCTCCACTGTGAGGAGGAGCTGAGCCTGCTACAATGCCAGCTGGGGTTGGACTGAAGGCTTGAGGTACCTGCTGCTCACTTGGGCTTTTGAGAAATAAATACTTCAGTCCCCTCTGGCAAGTAGGATGGAGACAGCAGAAACTAGCAATAGGCTTCAGCCAGTAACACCTGTATTCTCTTCCCATCAGCCAGCTCTCCAGCCCTCAGTTTGCCTCCTTCTTAATTCTGCGCCTAACCCACGCATGGGGTGTGTTCTGAGGCCCTCTGAGTATTGGATTTCTCTGGCCAGGTTTTGGTAGCAGGAGGACCATTCCTCATCCCCCTCCTCCCCTCACCACTGGGGAAGAGAGGCAGAGAATTCAGGAGTAAAGTTAAGCCCAGGAAGAAGGGAAGATGGGAGGTATTTTTAAGATTTAGCTTTTGTTTCTCTTTACGCTACCCTAATTTGGTTGGTAATAAAGTCATTTCCCCAAGCTGACTCTGTGTTGCCCATGCTGGTAACTGGTGAGTGATCTCTCCGTGCCTTTATCCCAACCCAGTAACCTCTTGATATATTTTCTCTCCCCTATCCAGGTGGAAGGGACTGATAGAACAGTTTTAGTGGGTACCTGGCATGCAGCCGGGGTCAACCCACCAACCTCTGTTTGAAAACAAATTTGAGAGGGAAAAATATTGGTTTGTATTTTACTCATGGATATATTTTGATCATACTATGGACAGTAAAAATATCAATTGGGCATTTGTTAACCTACCAGAGAAGCCACTGCCTGAAGGGAGGAGAATGTAGGACATTTTGAGCCTGAATAGATGAGAAAGCTGCATTAGATGGTGCAGTTTGTTTCTGATCGGTCTCTCTAGTTGTAAAAGACTGTAATTGTACAGTAATTCACTGCTACCTTACTTTGAAAATCCCTGCAGATGATTCCCACCAGACAGACTGCTTTGGTAAGCAGTTCATTTCAATACCTCACAAAAGCTACAGCAGAAAGCAGGGTGAGCACAGAATGAAGCTGAAGTGATTTACTGAGTAAGCAGTGTCATCACTCTGCTGCACATCATGTCTTTGCAAGATAGAAATTTGTTGGTTGATTTTGCCTTACAGAACAAACAAGATTAAGTGGCAGAGGCACAAAAAGCAGTCCTAGCTTTCTGGCTCCAAGACACATTTCCAGGCATGCATCAGATCTTTTTCAGTCTCGAGTGGCATATACTTGTTGGCAAGGTAGTGTTTTGGCATGCAGCACTTCTTATAAGCAGCTACCTACTCGTGGTGTCTGTTTAGGTAATTGAATCAGTTACTTGGAGTTTGCTATCCTTTTTCATAAAGCCTTTCATCGTGAATTATGTGAAAATGTAACTTGGTTTCTACCAATAAAAACCCACAGATTAGTCTGACTCACACTGTGTAGAGCTGTAACTGGAGTCACTTCTAGAGTCATGGAAGAGGAAGTCACCATCCTGTGGAACTGTAGAAAAGTGTGTGAGTGTGAACCAGTGTCTGTGTGCGCTCCAGGAAGAGCTCTGCTGTAGTTGCTAAGCAGAAGGACAGGCAGAATTACATCAATATAATCTCAAAGACAGCAAAGGGACACTGTAATCCCCACTGGGAACAGACTCTGTGGCTCTGTTATCAGTCTAGATTAAATCCCTGGGTGTCCATACTCAATCACAGTTAGATCATTGTTTGCCTGTTGCTCTAACAAGTGTTCTTCCCATTTGCGTTTGTATTCATGGCACAGAATTCTCTTTGGTTTTAAAACTTCAGTTACAAACAGTTTTTTAGAAAAGCAGTACAGCTTCTTTATAGAGAAAGACGTATTGCTTGCAGCTATTCGATTTCATAACTTAAAATTTCCTTTTTCCCCTCCATTTCAATGTCAGCACTGACTTGCTAATGGGAGAACCAGTGTATCATTAGGTATTCTGCCTGATCTTCCTCCACCCAGTTTTGCAACCACCCAAAACATAGGAGCAGGCAGCAGCATGCCCTGGCTAGCCTGAGGAGTTCACTGCCTCGGGAAGTGATCAGATCACATCGCTGTCAGGATCTCTTGTCTTCTTGGGAATGAGAAATACAGCTCCTGAAAAAAAAAAGGGGGCATGTTTTAAACACCAAAGAGAAGACACAGAATGAGTTGCACCTCATTTCAAAACCCCCCCTGCAGGTTTTGGCACTCTCTGCTGAGTTAAAATGACCGATGCCTGAAAGACATGAGAAAAGTCTGCTGAGAGAGCATTTCTGGGAGGAAACAACCTTACATGGAGAGGATGCACTATGGGCTGTGTAGCTGCTGAGAGCACTGCGCTGTCTCCTCTGCGTGCAGGGGTGGATGAACGTGAGAGACTGCCGTGGCTCTCTTGCCCAAGCCTGGGAGTATGTGCCTTGCTTCGGGCAATGCTAATGGGAAACACAGACTCAGCTAAACTTCTTCAGCACACCTGTACCACAGCAGGGTGGTTTTTATTTGCACATAGCACAAGAGGACTCATCTGGCAGTAGAGCCCATGAGCAAATAGCCCTGTGCAAATAGCAGATAATAATAGTAGCTTGGTAAGTGCTCAGAGTTGTCTGAATTTCCTGATGGCGCAGTGAAACCTCAGGCATCAAAGGTAATGGTGCAGGCGCCAGGATGCAGCACTTCTCCATGGGCATGACCTGGCCGTAGAGCCCCATCTGTGATGCCACTGACAGCCCGAAGAGCAGCAGGCACTGTGGCACTGCACTGGGCTGCAGATTCCGTGCAGTGGACAGGGGAGAGCACTCTGCATTGCTCCTTAGCAGCAGGCACATTTCACTGGGTGTATCAATGCTGCAGATTTGGAAATCTATATACTCTGTGCCTATTATATATAAGTTAGGTCAGCAGTTTTTATGTTCAGTAGGCTTACTAGAACCATCTAGTCTGACCAAGTACCATAGAAGCTGCCATAGAACTCAGCTTCTGAGGCTGCCTTAATGATTTTAAAACGTGTCCTTTAAAGAATACTGACTTCACAAGACAAGGACAAGTAACAGAGAAATCCGTAACTTCGGAGGAACTGTTCCTTCTTTCACACATTTTGCATAAATGGTAGCTTGCATTACCCACCTGTTTATACACCAGTTTTAGGTAGCTTGTTTTGCCTGCTGCCGTGTAATAGTCACAAAAGACAACGAGGCAGAGTGGGAACCAGGGATGGTCAAGGTCACAAAGAAGTTAGAGGGGAGATAGGATGGAGCTGGGTAGAGGGATGAGGACATATGATGTAGGCATAAAGTAAGATATACTCAACCCCAAAATAGATTCTGTCTGTCTTTGCTCCTTTTTTTTTTTTGAAAGCTACTTCCTTCACCCAGTATTCATCACACCTTATGAAGGGCCACCAAGCTACAATGGTAGACAATGGGCAGGCATGTTCTTGCCATAGAGCAGTGAGGCGTTTGCTTCTGCAGAGCTCCTTGCTGGTGAGACAGAAGCCTTTGTTCCTTACATGAGCTGGATGTCAACTTATCCCATCTATAATTGTACTAATTAATACCACTACAAATCTCTTGATGTTTCTCATTTACAGAACACTGTTACCTTGCATCTCACTTTGATGAGGTGAAGGTGAATCTGCTGTGTACAGCTTGATTTAACTACTTGTTTCCTCTGTTATCAATGACCTGTTGAGGGATGAAGTCCAGCATGTACACCAAAACACTGGCTCTGACTGAGATTCCTCATCAAAATCTGTGTGCCCTACATGGGTCTGGCTGTGCTCAGAGCTCCTGTGGGTGTAACAAATACAGGGAGAGATGAGAGAAAAGTCTGAGGAAACCAGAAGAGGGAATGAGTCCTGATTATGTTGCTAATACATCATTTTATCAACTAATTTCTTGTAGTTTCACAGCCATCAAAACTCTGCCTGTTGTTTTGAGCTGAAATAGATGTTTCCCTGCTCCTGAAAACTGAAGGATCATTCCTGTAGTAATGAAATAAAAACCACTGATGTTACCATTCCAGACTTTCACCAGGGGATGTGGCTGCAGTCCAGTTTACAAGTCTGAGTTCAGAGTAACTTCCTAGAAGACAGCAGAATTTCGCCAGCTTTTAAGCTGTCTCAAGTATTTCAGCATAATTACGGCCTTTACCTCATAATGATTTGAAGAGATGGCATGTAGATTTCAAATGTCCACTGACCTTTCCTAATTTTCTGTTTTTGTTTTAAAGTATATTTGGTGCTGTTCGAACTGGTGCTTATATGCTGTACATTTTGATGACCAAAGGCCTGAAACAGTCAGTGTGTGACCAGAGTTTTTACATTGGACCTGTCAGCAAATTCTGGGCATATGCGTTTGTGCTAAGCAAAGCACCCGAACTAGGTGAGTACCGTCTCTCACTTTCTCTCATATGCATATGTGTATTTTTAGAGAAGAAATGTCCATGCAGGAAGCACAAGAAGGGTCTCGTCACTGTCAAAATCTCATTTAAGTCTCAGAAAAACTGAGTAAGCGTAACCAACCCCAAACTACATGTTTTAGTCATTAGAGGTTAATTCCAGCTTGGCTGAAGTTAGAACAATGTGCAGTTGAATAAGGCCTTTCCCAGCCCGGAAATAAACTGCAGTGATTATACACAGCAGGGCAGTCAAGAAGTAAAAGCAATCTGGTCCATACCTCTTCCTGAGCTGCTTGTAGGCAAATAGGAGTGGCATAATGGGCAGTCACACGCCCCATGGCTACAGAAGTGCAGGGTGGGCTATAGCAGCTGTGTCAGCAAGAAGCTTTGAGTCAGGCTCTGCCTCCATTCTGCAGCTTTCGTTCTTGAATACACATCCAAGTGTACAATTAGGAACAGTAAGGTGCTTCCTCCCTAGACTTTGAAAGCTGTGGCTGTCTGCTTCCTCCAAGTAGAAACCAATTTCCCATAATATCCCTAGCTTTTCCAGTCCTGATTTTTATAAACTTATATCTCTCCAGCAGTTTCTTCATAAGGATACTTACGATACACAAGTGAAGGCCAATTTGAAAGTCCGTCTTCATGTGCTGACTTTCTCGTCCATGGCTTATTAGTGTAAGAAAGGGTTGTTTTAATGGAAAGGAGCAGCCCACCAACTTTCATTTCGGAGGATGCCCTTATTAAACCTCAAAGGACTGCAGCTCTTACTGTGTTCAGGTGTACAGCAAAAATAAGACTTTACCTTTCAGCAGGTAATTTGATTCAGCAAATCAGAGGACAGCAATTTATCAGCATTAAAACTAGAATGAGCCAGACACCAGTTGCCTTGCTCTGTCAGAAGCCCTTGGTTTCCTGCTGCTTAAATTGCTGCAAACCCACAGAAATTTAGTTGCTAAAACTGAGGAACATCAGCTAGAACTGCACAGCAACAATAAATTGAACATATGATTACTTATTAATATATGAGTCAACATCTTGCAGTTAATGAAGTGAACAGTTGCATTATGGTTTATTACAGACCTTGTGAAGACAGTGCAGTTTTGCTTCCATTCATGACTAATATTCATGACTTAGATTTCCTGGGATACTTATACATCAAACTAACTCCCCAGGTTCAAATCTCAGGGATCCTTTTGGAAACACTGTGTGTATAACAGGGGAAAACAAGTAGCATATATATATATATCCATATATCTAATTGAGATGCTCATTGCAATCATGAGAAGCAGAAGGAAGAAAAAAAGCAAGAAAGAGGAATAATATTTACTTTTCTACAATAGTAAGATGGATTTGCGGAAAAGGGATGTGTGTTTCAACATAACCCAAATTTCTTTCTGGAAGCTTCTCTTTCATTATGGTAGGTTGCCTATGCAACAGCTTTTTTGTATATTAGCTCAAAAGCCTCTAGTGATTTTTAACTAGGTTCAGTTTGCATGTAGACATTTGAATCAGAGGACACTGTGCTGCTTTCTCTAAGTTTTCTGCTCTCTGTCAAGCTGCATTTCTCCTCCAGTCTCACAGTACATAATGGACAGTCTCACAGTTAAGGATGATACATGTACATCCACCTACCTCACCTCAGACTTTTGTGGATAATGTTTGCAGCGAAGGGCTACCAAGTAAACCTATGGAGTTTCCAAATGGAGTTATCCATACAGGAAAATGTAGATGCATTGGTTTTCTAAAGATTGCATAGAGATTAGGAGCCAAACTGGCTCTCAGATTAGACAGGCTCTCAGATCTAGAGGTGAGGTGGATTTCATGCTCTAAAGTAGTGTATTCTCCAGTAACAGCAAAGGGAAGAGAGTGCTGCATTAATTATGCAATTGTTTGATATGTTTCTCATTGCCTCCCCTCTTCTTTCTTTTTTTTTTTTTTTTTTGTGTTTTGTTTTTATTACAGGTGATACAATATTCATTATTCTTAGGAAGCAGAAGCTCATCTTCTTACACTGGTACCATCACATTACTGTGTTACTTTACTCTTGGTATTCCTACAAGGACATGGTGGCTGGCGGTGGCTGGTTCATGACCATGAACTATGGAGTACACGCCGTCATGTACTCGTACTATGCCTTGCGGGCTGCTGGCTTCAGGGTCTCACGCAAGTTTGCCATGTTCATCACCTTGTCGCAGATCACTCAGATGTTGATCGGTTGCGTGATCAATTACCTGGTCTTCTCCTGGATGCAGCAGGGCCAGTGCCATTCCCACGTGCAGAACATCATCTGGTCCTCTCTCATGTACCTCAGCTACTTTGTGCTCTTCTGCCATTTTTTCTTTGAGGCCTATATCGGCAAAACCAGAAAAGAAAGAAAGGTTGACTAGTGGTAGAAACGAGAAGCCATAGCTCAGGGTCATCAAGAAAAACAAAATTATAAGAAAAAAAAGGCACAAGGAAACACATATATGTATGGTGCAGCTAAAACTTGGCAGCTTAGGGAAAGTTAGCGTGGTTTAACCCAGTAAGTTTATGATCCTATCATGGTGAGGACTCACTGAATTCTACTCTATCTCAAAGGACTGCTGATGAAAGACAGCTTCCTTCTTGTACCTGTCTGCTCTAGAAAAGAAGGAGAAAAGAAAGAAGAGGAAAAAAGGAAAGAAAAAAGAGAAGAAAAGAGAAATGGAATAATGTTAAGGGGGGAGAAAAAGTACATTAAATAAGCAGTGTGTTTCCCCAAGGTGGAGGAGAGACTTTTATTTTAAAAAAAAAAGGTTTCTAAATCCTTTCTAATAATTTCTCTGCGTTAAACAAAAAAAAGCAGAGGTGACAAAAAAATCTGTCTATAATAACAACAACATTGCAGAATTAAAATCTTTTCCATAGAAGGTTGATACCTTTAGCCAAAATGAAGCCCAAAAAGATGTTTCCTGCATGGAAACTGGCTGAACTCCACACTGTGGTTATGAGTGGAAAAGAGAAGAGATTGATTTCTCTGCTATGTACTCTGCCAGGAGAGCAGATCTGGGACACAGAGTGACCTCCCTCAGAAGGCAGAAAGGAGCAGTACTTTTACAAGAGTCTAATGTGAAAAGATGCACTGTTGCAATACATATCTCAGAGAGCGCATTTTCCAAGTGCATTTTTCAGTTAAAGGCAAGGAATTTCTGCAGCAGGATAAGTCATAGAGGGTTAAATCAATCAATATTTGCTAAATTACCAGGGGCTAATAGCGGAGGGATGTTCAGGAAGGAGAGGGAGACAACTCCCCTCATGAGATTTTTAGGAATTATCCATTACTCTTAATTTAGCCTGCAGCAACACTGAATTAAATGGGGGAAATCGGAAGAAATCGCAGTTAGCGAGAAGAGAGTGATTTATCTGCCCACTGTTGTCAGAACACAGCCCTGTGGTACGATCGGGATTCTGTGTTTTTGCAGACACAGGGATGCCTGCCTGAGTTGGGAGAGGTGGCAGGACTGCGCGACTTTGGGTATCACTGTGCTTCTGCATCTGCCTCCTGGGCAGTGCAAAGATGTTCAAAGTGCCCTCCTCTGGTCATGTGGAGATACTACTACAAAACATACTTGGAATAGGTTTTTCTTGAGATTTGTGTAGAAAAAATTAGTCTAAATGAAGTAATTTTGCTGCAACAGCTTGACTCTAAAGTCCAGAGAGAATTATCCTTCATTAAATAAATATATATCTCTGTGGAATCTGTACTGTAACATCAGACTGACCGCTTAAGAAGACACTCTTTCTTCTCTGAAGTCAGCTACAGATATAAGGAGAAATGTATTTCACTCTGAACCTTAGAGAGTTAGTTGAGAACAGCCATATTCTTTCAAAGACAAGTAGATTGCATTATCTGTGATATTCCAGTCCTTACAAAGCCAAATAAAATGTGTAAAAGTTCCTAGTATTTCAAAGACGCAAGTATGTAAACTTGATGTTAAATGTGTTAATGTAGTATTCTAAATTGTAACAGCTAGGTAGTTTAACTAAACAATTAGAAGAACTAGATCAACAAAATAGGGACTGCTGTTCTGCATAGAATATACACACACCTATAACTACACCCATATACACATTCTGTGAATTGTCAACAAGAAAAAACAGCCCAGTGGCAGAGAATCACATTTCCTGGCTAATGCAAAAGATTGTCATTATCTTTCTTGCTTTAATTTGAGATTGTACAGTACAAAGGGGTTTTTTTAATTATGATTTTTAGCTTTAATTGTGCTGTCATTCATGAAACAGAGCTGCTTTAGTATCCTGTTAAGAGATGACAAGGGCTTTCGGTGTCTCATTATACACAAAAAAAACCAAATAAAGTTACATTCCATATTATGTGAATGGTCTTACAAATCAAAAGGCCTTTTCAGGCTAAAATCATAATTATAACAAGCAGGAAATGAGTTTACATTTGTGTTATTTAAGTTATTGATGTGCTGACATTATTTTATGGTACAAAACATAGCAAAATGTGATATGCAGTAATGAAGCTATGATATTCATTAATAGGACTACTGTATACGTGGAAATATTAGACAAAACCAATTAAATGTGTAAACCATTTTGTTATACAGCTTGGGAGTAGATAATTATAATGCTGAATAAGCCTTTTTCCTCATGTTTAATTTTGCCCTGGCTAAAAAGCGGGTTAAGAAGACTGGTTAAGAGAGTGGAAAAGGCAAAATTACAGTCAACTGTAATTAGCTGATAGGCGTTAGTAGAAGCCCACCATTGTGCCATTTAGACCCTCAGTCCTGTGTGTCTTAAGTCTCTCAGACAGAGCAAGAGGGGCTGGAAGTGGTCAGTGTCTGGAGCTGAAGCTGGAGCAGAAATCTTGGACTCTCTGAAGTCAGTGGAGGCTTTGCTGTGTTTTGAACAGAGCCGGTGTGCCTGACTGCCTTTATCTGAGAAGAGGGGAAGGAGCCCTGCACATCTCTTGTGAATTTGAGGCTTATGGCTCGTGACTTAAAAGTCCCATAACCTCTATCAGTGACAAGTGACATCACAGCATGGCAAGGACACGCAGCCTAAGTTTACCATGGGCCGAAGACCGGCTGGGTTGCAAACAACCGCCTACCCTGTTTCATACTCTGTCTTCCTTTATTGCACAGGATTAAAACTCCACATTTCTAGGTACTGGATGGCAATGCTGGCAATGCCAACACTGACTTCAGCAGAGCAAGAAATTCACCTGCTCTTTCCCCATCTCCCAAAGCCCTCGTGGGTACCTCTGCACTGTTGCCAGCACCTGTTCCTCGCCATGCCCACTGCCCTCCCAGACAAGGCTGGGTGTGGGAGAGGCAGCTTCCCACAAGCTTCCCAGATGCCTGGGAAGCAGCTCCAGTGCAGTCACCAGCCCGAGTGACCTCCTCAGCAGGCAGTGTAGGTGCACCCCTGGTGTGCGGGGGGAGCTCAGCACCAAATGCAGGGGGCAGCAGGATCGGACGTGTAAGGTACAGTGGCAAATTAGGGAACATTTACTGTCACGCTGGGAACTGGCTGTGACACTGCCATTTGCTTCAGAAACTGTAACATCACACACGCATTTACACAGGTCCTGTGGCCCTACGTACCATTGGGCTTTTCCTCTGCAGTTTTCCACTGGAGCCAAATGTGTAACTGGCATTAAAGAATTCAACAACAAGACGAAAAACAACTGACACGGTTTTTCTCACTTTTTTTCCCCTAAAACATTTAGACATCCCATTTAACCCACTTGCATATACTTAAACACTGAGCTTGTCAACCCTAATGTAATGACACCTCAACAGTACTCCAGCTGTTCCAACCTTTGAGCCACAAGATACAAACACAGCTAATTGGGTCCTACTTATTTCCCCGGGTTTGAGTCTTGGAGTCATATTTTCAGGCTTTTCTGTCCACTATCAGAACCCTTTTTCCCCTAATTATTTTAAAGAAATCTGTAACTATTGCATTCACACATGCCATGGGGAGCTCGAACTTTATATAAATTTACCAAGCATCGTGAGACCTGTGACAGCCATGAGAGATGCTGGAAGTGCTGTTACGGGATCCACTGTTAAAGTCAGGAAAGTTCCACTGGTGATGAGGTCACTCTACCAGGGTCAAAGTCTGTGTTTTATGTTTTGATGCATTAATCCAATGTACTGAAATAAAACCAGAAAGGTCAGTATGGATTTACGCTTAGGCAGCTGCCAGCAGAATTTGGCTCTTCCTTAACACTACTTCTGTGTAGTGAACACTTTAAGGAAAATATTTTCAATTAGTGAAAGAACAAAAGCTTGGATAATTCTGCAGCCTCTTTAAACTGTGCCTGTGATAAGGAAACCCCTCGTTCTTACAGACCTTCCATAACTCAGAGTCACAAATGCTTTGTGTCTGGGCTCACTGATAACACCCAACTAGGAGCAGCTGGCTCCAAAAGAGGCCTCTCACCAGCATCTCACAGTAAAACGATACGAGTTTAACTTGCAGGATAAGGGCTGAAGTGGGCAAAAGGAATTACTCAGAAGAGCCAGGCAAGGCAGTAGGAATAAAATCTTGAGCACAAGTTGCAGGAGAGACACAGAGGGAGATTTCTTCCGTATCCCAGGACAAAGTATTTCCAGGCTGAACGCTCACTCCTTTCCAAGATGAGGAAAGGCAACGTGGAAGGAGGGTGGGCTGCACAGTGCCAGGTGCCCAGGATGGGGTGACTGGTGGAATAAGGCTTCCATGTAGGGGTCCCTCCTGCAGAAGTTAATTAGGCAGTCGGTCCTTGAGTGCAAACATGGGTCTGTGGATATTTTTGGAGGAACATCCATGGTCTGATAACTTGTTCAAAGCCTGGGTATACCTTAATTTTTTTCTCCTGAAAGTAAAAACTTGAGACGTTTTAGTTGAAAACGATGGCACCTCAGGGATCAATATTCAGGTGGTTTCAGGCAGCAAAGATTTTAAGAGACCAATTATTGTGACCATGAAACAGCAGCCTTTGTAAGCAGTGCCAGATATGATGCATTACTGCTGTAATATCTCTAGTAGTTGTAGCCTATCCTGTACTTCAGAACCAGAGCAGAAGTGTAACATCTTTGTATAGAAACCATGAACACAGACATAAAGTAATGAAGATGGTTTTGATCAAGGAAGAAATCAAAGCCAATTTCAGAACATACTGCAAAAGTTCAGGATTTGTTCCAATGCCTGCTGAAAGTGAGGTTGTTGGTGAGATGTCCAGTGACTTCAGGTAGCTTTGCTTCAGCCCACTGGAGCCCAGTTGCAGAGGGTGATGCAAGTCCCAAATTCCCTTTTTGCTGAGTGGTGACATGAACCATCTGGGGCATTACTCAGCTCTGACGTGGGTCTTCAGTCATGTTTTCCAGCCTGGCATCAGTGAGCCCTCTACAAGGGAAGAATTGTAACTCTGAATTGTCGGTGGGTTTGCACTGGTTTATTTCAATGCATTTTCCATTCCATTTATTTTATTAAAAGCAAGCTGAAGGGCAAGTCCCTGATCCTGCTCTCGTAAGCGCTCCATTGCGTCAGCGCACCATACACAGGCTTTTGCTTACAGGGGTAAAGGCAGCACCAGGGTCTTGTTACTGACTTAATTTCTAGCAGAGCAAACACCACAGGGTAGGATTTGATTTCTTAAATTAAATCAACTGTACCAACACAAATAAGATTGGATCTGCACATTAACTTGACAGCTAAGGGGAACCAGGGCCCTCCCCAGGACATCATAATGTAAAATGCTGCATGAAGAGGGGTTAGAGTGTATTTCCCAATGGGTATAAAATAATACTCCCCTGAAACAGTGACCTTCCTGAGAAATCTCCCTTCTGTCCAGTCCTGGACAGCTTCAAACAGGCCTGTCTGCTGAAAAAATGCAGCTCTGATTGACTTATCTGCTTTCTCAAAAGGGCCACTACATGCTTTAGGCTTTTTGGAGCCTTAAAGCTCAAGCTAGATTTATATTCAGAAAAAGAAAAACAACCTTAATATGTGTACAATAACTAGAAGAGAATAGTATGATAAATATCTTTATTTTACCATTTTCAAATGGCTATTTCATTACATAAAAGGAAGTTTTTATTTTTATTTTTTGGGGTATATTGATATTCCAAATAAAATTTTAACTTCTGGTTCAAAATAAAATCTGTCTCTGTGTCTTATTAATCTGTAACATGTATTTTTTTCTCTCTACTGCCACCAAGTCCATCTATTGAAAAAGAGAAGTGGTTCTCCAGATATGAGACCACAGTATGACTACTGTGTCACTTCCCAGCAGATCTCCACCAAGTTCATATTTTTGTGCACCACACAGAAGTATCATGTGGTTTTTTTTCTTTTCTTGTATGTCACATGCATCTGTATGATGAGAGTGCACATCATACAGGTGCTTAAATGTCCTGATTGTACATGCTGACATTTTGGAAATCCTAATCTTTGCATCTCTGGTAAGAAAGAGAATCCCTGTCCATCACGGTACCATCTGTGCAGGGAGACCTTGTGAGCAGGGCAGCAATTGCCAGTGAGCCCTGCCAGCACTGTGCTGTCGCTGCCATACCGATGGCACTGACTGCTCTGCAATGTCTCTGCACCAGCCATTTTCTGGGCAGTCCTGTGTCCATTGTTCCCTGAACATCCCAGTCACCCATCCCTCTGCTGGCAGCACAACTTCTGCAGACAAGCACCCCTGCTAAATGATGGACACAGCCATCCCCGCTCTGCACAGCAAGAGCAGTTCATGGTTTGTTTTGCTCTTACTCTTTTGCAGTTAAGCTAAAGCAGGCTATAAAGGAAAAGAAAAGCTTTGTTGCCCTGTGTACACAAATCAATGAAGTGGCTTACATCTATTGCAGGACTAACCAAAATCTGAGGCAAGATCCAAAGTGAGAAATGTGTGGGCTGGATCATATCCCTGCTGAACCCCAACCGCTCCCCCCCTGGCTTCCAGCCCCACAACAGCTTTCTGAGCAAAGACAGCAGAAGCTGGAGGCGGGGGGAGGAGGGTAAAGCAGAGCGGGAAGCCCACAGCAGGGATGCATGGGGCTATGAGAGACCCTCGTGACCTTCCTGAGGACTGGCTTGGGAATCAGCCCAAGGAGCAGTCTGAAAATGAAACAGCAAGAAGAGGGAATTGCATGTATTGGGAAGTGCTGCCTTCCATTGTCAGTATTATCACAGGGAGAGTGAAAGAGCAAATAATGTAGCAAAACGGACGGGGATTTCCAAGGTCGGTGCAGCTCAATAACTGGTTCAATAACCAGGGAGAAAAAAACAGGATGTGGACGGTATGGGATTGTTTCAGGTTTATGGCAGAAACTACATTTCCTTTCCTCCAATACCCAGCTCTCTATGCTTCTGACAGGTACCTGTGACATTGTCTATGCCCCCAGTACAAAAATCAGCTCCTCTTTCTAGTGTCTTCTGTCAAGCTGCCCTGGCTTGCAATGAGCTTGTGCTCAGAAGTCCCCAGCAGAATCAGTCATCCTGGCATCCCACTAAACGAGGGCTGCTGCTCACCCAGAAAAGCGATATTGGGATGAAAGAAATTGTGTTGTGCTTGTCCTTCAGCACTGAGTGGACAGGAAGGCGTCCATCACCACGTGGCTCTAGCAGTGCTCTGTTTATTGCCATCCCAGCAAGAAGAAACGTTTTCCTAAGCTGAGTGCATGCAGGAGCCCACCCACAGTGGAGGGGAGCCGTGGAGCCGTAGCTGATGCTCTCCTGCCAGCGTGTGCAGGGAGTAGGGTACAGCCCCACCTTCAGCTGTGCTCTGTCCCTCCTGCGCAGCGGCTGCCTCGAAGACAAAGATGAAACACTTCACAAAGTTCATGGTAAGTCCGTGCAAACAGATTCTACAGTGATGCTGGACTTGGCCAACAAGTTTCTTGAGTCTTTGCCACATTGCCTAATGTCGAAATGCTGAACAAACATTCTTCATCCATTCTCCTCCAAGCAGCTTGGTGACCTCTGTGCTCCCTGGGAATGATGTGCCCACAAAATCCCTGCCAGAAACCCCCACATAAACGCCTTAAGCTGTGCATGCTCTGCCACCTTCCAGCCCTTTGGAGGCCTGAGAACTTGTCAGGGAGCAAACCCGCACTGCTGCTCTGTCAGAAGCTCACCAGAGAAGGCTTAAAAAGGGTTATTTATCATGACTTTCACAGCGACAGAGCAGGCTGTGTTGCCTAAATTACTGATCTGGGGGAGACAGGTGAAGCCAGATGAACTCTGCTGGGGCACAGTGCTCTGTCTTACCTCTCATCTACACCGCTCCTCACATTTCCTCTCTGCCTTACACAGCCCCAGGACCTGCTGCTTCAAGGATTTTGACAGTCTGTCTGTTCAGCCCAGGCTGAATTCCATTGTTTTGCTTAACAGAGGAGGACTTTTCCGTCCACCTGCTCCAGTCCCCATCCCACTGTTGCCAGCTGCAGTTTGCAATTCATTGCTCGAATTCTTTCTGCTGCTGTGGTCACTGTAATTCCTCATATTCTTCATGCATCACCAGTGCATCTCAGCTCTGCCCCCCAGCACTGCTGGCACCTCCACAGGGCGAGTGATGAAGAAAATCTAGCCACAGAAATAGCAGGAGGTGACATTGCAATAAAGGAAACAGTAATAGAAAATAGCAATTTTTGAATGTTAGAATAATTTACTTTTGCTGAAAGGACCTTAAAGGTCACATATAAAGGAATTATTTATGGTCAGTATTTTTTCCTTTAAAATTTTACTAGAAATACCAGGGATCTGAGGTTTGTCCAATACAATGCTGGCACTTGTATACAAATGGTGACACTAGAACTGCTGAGAGCATTTGAAACCTTTTTCCTAAGTATTTGTTAGACAGACAGCAAAATACGGTGAACGAAGGCTTTGCTGTTCACCTCTTCTGCTTTCTCACTACAGCTTTTCTTTCAACATGGCTTTCTCCATATTAGATAAACTGAGCCCAGGGAGGCAGATGACCATTAAGGGTGTCTGTAAGAGAGGTAGGATCACAGCTGTTTGGGGGTATGCTTTCTGCTTGGGAATGTTCTTTCTGTTGCGTAACAGAGTCTTTTTCTAGGGAGATAAAAGCTGTTCAGGCCTGTTATCACTTAAGAGGGTTATGCATTTCATGATGGCAACTCTGTACCATTTCAGAATTTAATTCACGGCTATTGATGTCTATAGATTTTTAGGCTGGAAGGATGTTAAACCACTTCAAGCATATCTCATGAAACTGTTGCTTCACGTGGAGCTTTTTCAAGCCCCAAGCAGAGCTGAACTCCTTTGTCCCACATGTCAATCAGCCTGATGCAGGCATGGGGCCTGAACCCACACACAGCAGCTGGAGAGTGCATCTGCAGGTGTGCTGGGCCTGGCGTCCTGCAGCCGTGAGAAATACCCGTCCCAGGGGGTCCCTGGCCCTGTCTGTGGGCAGCGAGTCTCCTGCAGAGGGGACGCCAGTGCTCCCAGGGAGCCTGGAGAAGGCCTGGTCAGCCTGGGTGACCCAGGTCAGACCTGGTCAGACCTGGCCAGCCCAGGTCAGGTGGGCTGACCACAAGATGCAGTCTGGGGGCTACTCTTGGTGGGATTTCTGTCCCTCAGCTTGCCCCAGGCAGCTGTTGTTTTAGAGGACCTTGACCCAGCCATGCAGAGTGCCTGGAGCTGGTAGATGCAATCTGAGCATGTGTGGCTGTTAATTCTGGTGGTATGTTGAGCATAGTACAGAAAGTCATACAAGGATATGGCTAATAACTTCACAGGGCTAACTTAAAACAGAAAAGGACAAAACATACAGGAAACTTGGCTTCTCAAAGACATCTGCTGCTTTTAGCTGATGGAACGTCCAAGAGAAAACTGGGAAAACCTCAAAGACTCCAGGTTAAGGTCTTGGTCCTCTCTGACATCCTCTGTGAACTTCTAACCCACTTTTGCAGCCAGCCTTGTCAGTACAAAACCACCCAGTGCAATACATCACATGGGCTGGAAGAAAAATTTGCATGAGTTAAAGAGTTTTAAGTATGTACTATACCCAGGAACAAAATTCCAGAATATCTGCTCCCATGCAACACATGTCTCTTGGAGAGAACACCTCTGAGCTGCTATTTTCTCTGGCTTATCCTAGACTTGTTTGAATTAAATCAGGACACCTGTTCCTTCAAGCAAAAGGAGAACATGAGAAATGAGATGTGGCAGCTGGCCAGGACCATTGCATGCCCTGTATAATGTTGGTGGCTTGTACGGATTTGCATCCAGAGGCTGGGAACACCTGGCTTGCTCGGTGTGAGGAAACCACGTAGAAATCTGAAACAGACAACTACCATGGACTTACACAGCCCTGGCACTGGGTTGCTCTCTTCCATGCAGCTGTAAGCACTTCTGACCTTCCTTTATTAAATCGCCCCTCCCTGGTGCCATAGGAGGTGGTGGGCAACGAGCAGCAGCACTCTGGCGCTCAGGGGCTGCTCACTTCTTGCACTGCCTTGACAAAATGCTGCTTACTCTCTGCTTGGCCACCCCATGGTGTGGCCTCAGTCTGTGCATCAGTGAGTGAGGCAAAGGGCTCTTCCCTGAGCAAAGGAAATGGTCCATTTGTAGCAGGGAAGGAGGCAGCTGCTGTGTTAAGGCTGTGTGCTGTCCTGCAGGGCAGCAGGAGTGCCGCTGGCAGGTCCTGCATGCTGCCCATGGGACTGGTGTGGACTCCAGGCCACCACACAAAATGGCATGGCTCAGAGAGAGCAAGCTTGGCAAGGCAACACGGCATGGGAGCCTCAGGAACAAAGACATCTCTGTCTTCTGAAATCATACAACACCACAGGGAGGATTGAGTGAAGGAGCCAGCAAAAACTGGACAACAAAAAGGCTCCTTTCCCTTCCACCTCCCTCAATAGGGCAATGCTAATGAACTTGAGGCTCTTATGTTGGAAAATAAAAGCATTAGACTTCTAAAAAATTAGACAACTTCAGATGTAAAACAAAAAGAAAAAGTCACTGGTGTCTGAAAGAGGACAAACTGGTTGTCATCATTCCCCAGACAGACTTTCCTAAGCCTTTTTATAACTGCAGATACTGCACATCTGACCAAAAGCCTCTGCCAAAGCCTGGCAAACCAGGACAGGCTGTGATGTCTGTGGTACATCAGCACAGCCAGAGCCACCTGCTCACCCGTGAGCCCCAGGGAGGCTGAGCAGCTCCTGAGCTGGGCTCTGCCTGCCCAGCGCTGGTGGACACGCGTCGCTCCGTGGCAGGGAGAGCCTTCCCCTCTTTTAAAGGAGGGAACTTCAATCATGTACAGCTTCAGTAAGTCCAAGCTGTGCAAGTGTCTCTAGAAAATTCATCTGCTCACAACTGTGTGGGATCTTTTTAATTTTCTTTCTTTTTTTTTCTCTTTCTCAAACTCCTCTGTGGATGATACTGGCAGTAAGAGGAACCAGGAGCTAACTTTGCTGCTCAAATTCTGTAGAAATCTAGAAAACTCATCAAAACTATGTGCATTTATATATAAAAAATACCAGTATTTTAACTGCAAAGGTCTCATAGGTGAATATTTGATGTATAGAGCTTCCTGGATTTATTTTCTTAAAAGGCAGCAACTGAATTTGTTCTTAAAGTCTGGAGATTTTTAAAGGAACACATAACTTTCATTATGAATAACAGCTCACTGCTTGAAAGTATCCCATGCAAACTTTGAACTTGCAGTGTTACAAGCAGTGCTGTGAAATGGCAACCAACTATAAAGTAAGTTTAGAGAATACAGTTTTGTTCCTGATTCTGCCTTCGAAAAGGGCTTGTATAACTCTGTATGCAGCATGCACTTACCAGTCCTTCATGAATTCATTCTTCAGTGGGAAATTTCTCAGTAGGCAAAACCACCCTGGTCAGCTGCCTGCAAAGTGAAGGGTATCAGACACCAACAAATTGGTAATTCTGCAGCTGTCACTTTTTAATTCCGAAATTAAGCAGTAATGCTTGCAGTAAACTGTTCTTCACTCCTACTGATAAGCTTAATCCTTCAGTATGGCAGACACTGGGTTTAAGATCTGTATTGTATTTTTGTAGATCTTTTATTTGTAAGCTCTCACCTGCTGTGATTCTACACATGGCCTCCTGTTCCTGAGTCATCCCCTCCTGAGCTGGAGCGAAGCACACAGGTTACACCTGGCTTTGAGTCCATTACTTTGAGCAAATCCTCCTCCTTGTGCAGTTCCTCTCTAACACACTGGCAAGTCTAAAAGAGAGGAAAAGAGGGAAAGGACATGGATTGTTTTTCCAGAATGATGCCTGGTGAAATAGTGAAACCTGAACTGAGGAGGTGCTCATGGTCACTTTGTTGCCACTTTGTTGCTACTTTGTTGCCAAAGGCTCAGGCTGGCTGGGCACTTGTGTCCCTTCTGCTGCAAGAGTTAGAAAGTGTGAGTCTCAGGCATGTCCCCAAACAAATCACAGAAATGGAAGCACTAAGAATAACAACAAGGAAAGGTTTTGGACGTGCAGTAGCCTACAGAGCTGTGACCATGGTATTGTGATGTACTGAACCAGTTCATTTACCAAACTCTTCATTTAGGATTGTTTATATCCATTGCTTAATGACTGACTGCTTGGTGAGATGCCTGTAAGTGCTCGTGGCCGGTCAGTTGTGAACCCGCTGTTAGCCACAGTATGTTTGTTGATAAGTTATTTTCTTTCTAGTTTTCCTCCTGATAGCACTGGGCTTAAGTGCAGCTACTGATGAGCTCTCAACAGCGATGGTCCTGTTTGTATCTTTGTACTGAACCCAGTTACCTTTGCCCTCACAATCAGTGTTAATTAGACAGGTTAAACTTCTATTTTTTACTGAGATTGCCTAGGTAAGACAGACACCATCTGGATAAGGCACTGGTAGTCATTCTATGTGTCTCCAGAGCTTAAGCTACTTATTTAACTTCTCCCCAAAGTTCTGCTCAGGTGTCTACAAGATACCTCTTTGTTTCATTATTTGTTGCTCTTTTTGTTGGCATGCTCCAATTAGATACCTTTCTCTGGTTCCAAAAAGTAAGATAATATTATTCACCACCTTTCACAATTCTTTACAACAGCTGCAAGCGTGAACCTTCCAGTCCTGCTCGCTGTTTGGTTGAGCTATTCCATAGCAATAGTCATAAATTGTGCAAGAGGAGTACAAATAGTTCTTCTTGAATTCACAAAGACTATTTATGCTGTTAAGCAATATGTACCTTACAGGGATTCCAGCTCTGTAGAGGGTGGAAGAGTTAGAATGAAAACATAAAGTTAAACTATAGATCTTTACCTTTAGAAAGTAGCATTCAGTAAAGAATGACTCATCAGTTCTTTCTTTAAGTCCACATTTACAGCTTGAGCTGAATACTGCTGTAATTAACTGAGAAAGCTTCCAAAACAAATATAAAGAAAGATCCAGCAAACATATTTTTGTATTTTAGCTAAACCTAATTTCTCCATTGGTCATGTCAATGGTAGAATGGCAGCCAATGTTTTTCTTAAAAATAGGTATTTCACCAGCAGGACTGTTAGGAATTCTACACTTTTGGGTAGTTATTGCATCAGGACCCTTGAACTTTGAAAATGTTTTCAAAGACACAAAATGAAAATCTTGATGTCATAATTAGAGGGTAATACATAATTACAGGATTCGTGTGACCTACTCTCTAGGCATGAACCATCTTTTAACAAAGTTCTTGGCACTCATTACTTGACTCATATTTCACATGGATATGAATGCCCTCACTGACAGCTCTGTTTGGAGAGGAGTTAGAAGATGTGCATAAGAAATGCCTCAAAGAGCTTCTCCTGGTTTATGAGGGGCCATGCTGGTATTACCAGTCTCTGCTCTGCAGTACAACATTACCACAGAGGCACAGTCCATGTGCAGACCCTCTACTGATCTGCCTTTCCCTGTTTCTTCCAGCCCTCCCAAGGATGGGATTTGATAGGCAAATGCACTGCGTATGTTCCAATCTGCCTGTTCACATGCTTAGCAAAGGGGACAGAGTGCTGCAATGGCCTGTGATCCTACAGCTGGATTGCACCTGGCTGACCAGTGACTCTTGCTCTTCACAAGTTCCTTCTCTCCCGAGATGGTATTTTGGGGGATGAGGGGTTATTTACCTTCCTTCTACCAGCTGGACCTGGAAAACGTTAAAGAATTTTTTTTTTCCCCTTAAAAATTTCTGGAACCTGCCATTTCAGGAAAAATACTTCACAGCTTTCATCACAATCTTGGATCCTAAGCTACTAGGTTTTCAGCTTTCTCAGCTTGAACTTTACGAGAAGCTTAGTTTTGTTCTTGTGCTCCTCCTGTTCTTGTGCTAACTCCTCATTCCCCTGGCACCAGGATTTAAAGGAAACTTTGAAAAAATTATCTTTGTTTAAAATTGAAGGAAAAACTGTTTCTACTCCTGCTTGGAACAAACTTTATTCCCATGAAGGAAGCCATCAAGTAGCTCCTGGGATTTTCTTGCCAAAAGAGAGCATGACTGGGTGATCAGCTAAGCAGAGCAGTGACAGATCTGTAGACAAAGGATTCACTTCAAACACAAAGTATGTGGAAGAAGTTGGCCTCCAAGATTTTTTTTTTTCTGAATTGCTTTCCAACTGAGAAATACCATGCCCTTCCCAGCATCACCTTCCTTTTTGCCACACAGCATCAAGGTGAAACCTCTGTGCCAGCCTTCCATCATCTGTTGGCAGCACATGGATTGTGTTGACCTGGATGAGCAGGTCAAAACAAATACGTGCCTTGGCACTTGGAAAGTTTTGCTTCTTGGTCCATTGCCTGCAAGCAGAGCCTGTGTCATCAAGTCCCTGAGCAGGGAGAAGCAGGAGCAGCAGCAGCTGGGCACCTCGCAGCTGTGGGGATCGCTGTGGGCTGGAATAGCAGCCCTTGCTTTTAACAGCCAATACTTTTTCTCCCTAGAAATATATTTTGCTGCTAAACTCCTGGCTAAAAGCAGAGAGCACTGATGCTAAAATCAGTGTGCCTAGGCTTTTGCTGTTGCAGCTCAGCAGGAGAGGAAGCAAATGCTCCAGCCAAATTCTGGAGGTAGTTACTTTGCAGGAGTTAGGAGGCCAGGATTTGCAGGAAGAGGGAAAACTGGACAGGCCAGCTTGGGAGGAGAAACCAAGCAAGCCCATGCAGAAGCCTCTGGAGTAGGTAGCAAATGGGCTTTAGTTTGCCTGCCCTGATGCAATTTCTTACTCTGTCTCATGATACTCAGTTACAGGATGGAGGAAACAAGATTTCCTCAGGCTCCAGAAAGGGATTGTCATATGTTTGCATCTGCACAAGCTTTCAGGAAAGGGATATTCATGTGAAAAGTCAGCCCTGATGGAAGGAAGTGTGGATACTCCCTGGGAACACAGCAGGGAAGAAGGGGTGTTTTCTCCTGTATGTTCCTTTTCTTCCTTCACATGTAAGCCTATCTGAGGTTTTCTGGATAGAATCTGAAGGAAAGGAAAAGAAACAAGTTTCCGGCAGGACTGTGTTTTGATGAACCTGTCCTGCATGTGTCCACCATGCAGCCATGGCTCTCTGTGATCCATGAGCAAAGCCTACTGTTAGGTATGTGAAAAACTGGGAGAGAAAATGGCTGTGAGGGTACCTCACTGCTTAATGCTGTGTAGCTTCCAGAGGAAAAATACCTGTTTGACAACACTCTCAGTTGGTCTAATAAGGGGAAAAACCTCCCATTCCCAAAAATTCTTGCTTTCTAAACCAGAGAAAAACCAGGAGGGAACTAGGAAGCAACTGCAAATGAGTGAATAACAAATGTATGTGCCAAGACATATATCACGGGAAGAAAGTGAATGTCTCCGGGGCTGTCTTTAATCATCCACCTATGTAGCCCTCAAGAGGAGCACAGCAGACATTTCAAAAGAGAAGGAATCTCTATTTCACTTTGCCGTGGAAATTAAGAATGGAAACCAGTGGATGATGTACGCTGCAGGTCTGGACTCCTGCCTTACACAGCTTGGTGGCCACCTGAGGGCTCTCCCCAAGAAAGGTGGGAAGCACCCATCTGAGCTGCAGTGCAGCCACAGCCCTGCTCTCTTGTAGCAGCACAGTTGGTCAAGTGCAAAAGAAATCACAACAGTAATTTGGATGCTCCATGGCACACCAGCCTGAGTGTGGAGATCCTGCTAAAAGTAACGTGGGTCTGAAGAGTGACAGCTGCTCTGTTTTTGTTTCCCACAAGTGAAAGGCTCCCGAATTTGCTAATCAGGCTGCTTCATTACCTAATAAAACATCAGACCCTTGAATAAAAATTTACAGCCTTCAAATTAAAAAAAAAGTCATGTTCCTCCTCCTGTCTGCAGACTTCTCTTAATGGAGTTTTCAGATGTTCTGCTGGAAAAAAATGGTTAACTAAACTGATTTTCCTCTGTAAATCCTCATGTAACAGTACAAGGTGACGAGCACTGAACACGACAAATCCGCAGAACAGAACCAGGCGAGGGCTGGCTCAATGCCACTTGTCCCACAGTTTCCCTAAGCACTTTTGATTTCCGTTTTTTTACACACATTAACTAGCTGCTTCCTGCTGGATAGTTAAAATTTGCTTCTAGGAAAACCACAGAGAATTTGCAATGGAACGGCTCACTCAGTAGCCTGGTGGATCTGGTTTTCCTGTGTAAGTGGCCATAGTTCACATTCCTGCTCCCATAAAAATACTTTGTATATAAAAGGGAATTCAGGAGCTGTGAAGAAAACTTTCTCTCTTCCCTGCGTCTTCAATTAGTAGAGCTTGTCTGATTGATGAGCAGATGATTATAGACGCCTTTTCTTATCAATCCTGATATAAATCAAGCAGAGCAGGGTGTGGAAGCAGCGTTTCCCACAACTCTGGGAAAGCCCTGCCCAACGTGCTCTCACCCTGCTCAGTCACACCAACAGCCCTGTGTTACCTTTCTTTGACAGATGGGAGTACCAGGAATTTCTCTCTGCTGGTGCCCCTGAGGAGCGGGATCACCCGGCAGAGCTCTGGCAGTGGGAAGCATCCCTGGTGCTGGTCCAACCAGCGTCCTTGGCCTATTAAGGAAAAGAGCAGTACGACATGGAAGAAAGTGTGGCCTGCTTGCCCGTAAAGGGATGGATAAAACCATTCTCCAGAGACAAACATGGCCCTTTGATTTCTTTGGCAGCATTCAGAGCACCAGAGGGACAACTGCAACCCGTATCAGCTTAGAGCTGGCAGCATGGTGAAACACTCTCAGGTGTGTCAGAGCCAGGTCCCTCTACAACTCCTACTAAATCTGTGCATTTCAGATGCACGTCCTCGCTCCCACCTGTTGCCCCTTTCCTCCCAGCTCCCTTCTCACTCCTCCTATCCATTGCCCCAGGCAAGCAGACCAGGGGATGATTTCACATACATGGTAGATGGGTCAACCCAGTGGTTCTCTTCTTTCATCTGATGCACGAAACAACATTTCAGACATCGCTTGTGCTTTTAAGTTAATCTTCCTAATTAATAATGTTAATAATGAACTAGCCCCAGGGTTTTCTCTACATTAAATGTGGTGTTTGTGTGATTTGAGGGAATGTTTGACAGAGTAGGAGATGTTCATATAAATAATACGGGGCACCCACAAAATCAGTGGAGAACTACTCACTCAATGCAAATTTGCAAAGATGGCAGCATCCCCTTGAGAAGAATCAGAAAATTAAATTGAGACAAAAAGCTGATCTTCTTTCCCTTCACTAGGGACTAAGTGCTCCAGTGTCACTTGCTCTCTTAAAAAGTTTTTAAAGCAAGACTTCTTGATATTTCATAGATCAGTATTACACACTGCTGTTAATAAGGCCTTGTGAAACTTATGTCCTTGAAGGAGCCATCCAGAAAGTCAGCAACCCAAAGGGACAGACTAGCCCTTAGGAAAGGGTGAACACTGAAGTGGCCTAATCCTCTAGGACTGAAATCCTGCACACCCAGTGGGAAGACAGATACACTGAGGCTGGAATAAATGTGAAGATGGGTGGTGTGAGGAGCAAACAGAGGCTCTGACTAGAACTTGGCCTTCAAGAGAGCATGAGTTCATCTCACAGCAGGGAACCAGTAGCACAAATTGCTATCCAGTGTTTCCATTGCTTTCCATAGCAGAGGCGAGCAGTTATGCAACGACGTAAGGAATTTTAGCAGGATTAAGTAATTTTTTTTCTGAATTGAGAGAGTAATCTTTGATCTTTCCCTCTGCAGAAAAGATCAGTACAAGCATGGTGATCACGTGGAGTAGCATGAATGGCTTTCTTTGCTGTCAAGCGATGTATCAGCCAGGAGACTAACCTCCTGAGAAGTTAAACACTTGATTTCTGCAGGTCTGTGCTTTGCCATGAGAAGAACTGTCATAATCAAATTTTTTTTGCTTCAGCTCACAAAGCCAGGAGATCTTTCAGCATTTTCTTTCCTTCTCATTTTCCTTCTTCTCCTTTTTGAGGAGTCTTTGTTTGTCTCACACAGCTTGCAAAGTTGTTAAGGCCAGAACAAAGTAGAGCAAATCAATCATCTCTCCATCTTTAATGAGGTGATCAAAGAAAGAATGAACATACACAATCAAAGAAAAGGGGATGCCCAGAGGTTTCAACAAGACAGACTCTTTTTTGGGCATAGAAGCCACTCTTTTTCTTTCTTATGATGCAGTTCCTTATTTTCCAGGAATCTGACATAAAGCATATTGAAGCAAATATATCTTTCCTAATAGCCTAACTACCACAGGGATTTTCAGCAGCTACATACAAAAAAAAAAAAAGCTATATTATTGATCCAAAAAATTGCTTAAAATGGCAACGCCAAAAATTACAAAGGAATCCTTATTCTGTGACAATTCACTCAACTGCCCTTTAGACTGTAAAAATCTTGCCAATGGAGAAAAATTAAAGAGCATCACTAGAATTAAAATCACAACATTAACTACAGTATCTGTGTGTAAAACACAGCAAACTAGATGTGGTTTGTTATCCTTCCATTTTTAATCCAGAGAAAAAGAGTGAGAAAGAGAAGGAGATCTGACTCCTAGGCCTGTCCACTCCCCTGCTGTTACTCCTAGCACACGGGTATTGCAGCACACTGGTGTGGGAGCTTGGTGGGCAATCTGGGGCAGTGCTAATGGGGGCTTCTCTTCAGTTTTAATCCAGCCAGGCAGTGCATGAACAGCAGCACCACACTGCAGGGCTGCACCAGCTCAGCCAGGCTCTGAGCACGTGTTTGGCAGTTCTTCCTCTGCCGGTTTCTTTGCTCTCGGTGCCAGGCTGGGAGGGATGGTTTAGTCAGAAGGGACTTTCTGGCCCTAGGCACACTGCCCAGAAAACCTTGAGGTGCTGAAGATGCCTCGTGCCTGCATTGAAATAGCATTTGCAAGCTTCACCTAAGCTGTAGGGCTGGTTGGGCTTTGCTACAAGGTCTTTAGTTGCCCAAATGTAGGCTGTCTGGTTTTACAGAAAACTTTGAGGGTAGGCCATTCTCACTGTTGCATCCTTTCAACACATTTTTTTTTACCCCTTGTCAGCGTACCAAGACATAACACAGCCTGAGCTCTTCTCTTAATTCGCTGTGGTATAATTCTTCCCTTAGTGTATCAAACCACAAAAACAGCTTATAGGAAATCTTGGCAAAGTTATTCCCATTTGTCCAAACACAGTCACTCCTCAGTGTGATAAAGAGCAAACAAGGATCAGTGGTTTGCTGCTCTTCCTAGGTTACAGATTAACTCTGTATGATTAACTATTTATGTATCAGCTGAGATTTGACATTTTTTTCCATAGTGATCCGTTTCCTTTAATTTTTCACAAACTTGTTCTGGGGATAGGCAGAATTTTTCAGGGGCAGCAGTAATTTTTAATATTCCAGTGTCTTTCAGTCAAAATGGTTGGGCACAGAGGGACATCTTGTTCCATGCTGTCGAGTAATTTCAAAACTCTGTGAAAAATCACTCACAGAGCTTTTTCTGAAGCATGCAAACCACAGAGCATCTCCTTCTCTTGAGATGAATAGGAAACTAATCCTGTTTTCAGACAGAAACATGCACATATATGCAAGTTGCAATTCTGCTTTTCATTTCATGGCAGGTACAAAGGCATTTTTTTGGGGACATTTTTCTCTATACATATATATTTCTCTATACACACTCATATCATATGCTAAAATGAAATCATGTTTCTTGATTATACTCTTGCTTATTCATAAATCAGAAAACCCCCACAGTTTCAGTGATGTTGGTTTGCAAAACCACCATTTTGAGGAAGGTCATTCAGAAAGTTTTGTTCTAAAACAGACACGTGGTTTGACCTTTTAGGGCTCATCTGTAATATTTCAAAGCATCCACAGACTGAGTGAAGGATTTATAGCACACACTGTCTCAAGGTGAGACATAGGGTAGTGGGAAGAGGAGAAAAGTAACTGCAGTGTGTCCTGCAGGATAGGCTGTGGTGTGGTGCTTCCATCACTGGAAGTATTGAAGAACGTATTAGGAAGATATAATATGATAATAGAAAACAATATTTTTTATAAAGGTAGTTGTTCTTATCTTGGAGCAGAAAGAATCAGGCAAGCTACTGGATTGCTTTTCAACCCTGTTCTGCTATGATTTTTATTGCAGCTCTCAATGGATTTTCCTCAATTATTTTTTCCAAGCTAGAGCTCTACAAAGTATTTGCTGAGAAACATAAAACTCACAATTACCAAGTTGTATGGTCAGTAATAAAGCTGTAAAAGCTCACTTTCTAAAAAGGAACAGATGGGTTTTATTCCAGAGGATTAGATATGACCAAGAAAGTGTACTTAACTAGCAGAAAAAGGCCAAAAGAAGACCTCAAGCAGCTACTAGGCAAAATGGTATTAAAAGCATAATCAATCATTCTGTCATATAGAGCAAATCATAGAAATCTACAACTCTAAAAATCAACTGATATTTTGCCAGTGGTCACCCTTGGCCAATGATGGTGGCAGAATTTATATGGATTTCCATAGCAAGTGTTAAAGTTTAAGATCAGTGTCGATTTTTTTTTTTAACATAATGGTGTGTCTTGTGTCTTCCCACTGAGATTTATCATGGACACAAAGGAATAAATCACAATCACAATTTAGATGGCACGGGACTACACATGAAGAATTGGTTCCAATATCAAATTACCATGCACGGTCTTTGTTCATCACTGAAAACTTGCTATATCAAAGAAACATGCCAAATGAATAAACCTCAGTTACTTATTTACAGACACAGGAAGTTTTGGAGTTTTGCTACTGATATTGGACGTGCCTGAGCAGGAGGGGAAAACTTGAGTCATTAAGAAGAAGCTGAGAGAAGCACTGTTGGATTTGGATTACTTGAACAAATTATGCTGTGCTTTGTGATTCTTTGTGGCTGGGCTATAATTCATACATACAAATAGGGATTCCACTCTGTCACAGGGAGCGAAATGCTTAAAAGTGTTCAAAAAAATTCAAATTGCTCAATTGTTTTTCCCAAGCAAGCATATTCCCTCTCAGTTGAGACATCATATCCTTTCTCCACTGTAAGCAGCTCACAGACTCAACCTATTTCACCTGCATTCCCTTGTATAAAGCCCTCTGCCTTGCAGAATCCTGGGTCCAAAGTCTCGGGTAGTTTCCTGGATTTTCCATCAGTATATAGACTTTATGATTAAAATTTTTGCCAAACTGATAGTAAATCAATTTCACCAAAATGTTCAGGAAAAAAATGGTCACTCTGAAAGGGAGTTGCAGAGGGAGGTTCTCATGAAATGCAGATTTCACCTCCCTATCAACTCTTAGACATTGCAGGAGCCATGGCCTTCCTACAATGCTCTTGATACACCTTTAAGGATGACCCACACCTTTCTCCTTCTCTTCCTCCTACTTGGTTGCCAAAGTATATTTTTCTTAACACTTGTTTCTTAAATCATACTTTCTTCTTCTTGAATGTTATTTGGCAAAATTCTATTTGAGGAATCAGTGCAGGTTGCAAAACAGTTCAAGTGAAAAGTCTGCATTTACAGCAAGGAAAAAAAAACCCAGCAAATCTGAACTATCAAGTACAAAAAAATTAACAGTAGGATGTTGTGATGAGTCTACCCACAATGCTTACTGCTGTACATGCAGCAGTATATAGAAATCTCAGAAGATTAATCACTTACAAGCATCAGTAGATTAAAACACACATTGCACAGGAACAGCCAAGCAAGTGGATGTCACACCTGGATTTCAACAGCCAGGGTTGCTCCACTGTAGAAACCACCTTAGCAGAACTTTCATTTCTCACTCTGCACCTAAAATTAGCTATAATCAAACCTTCAGCCATGCTGGAAATATCTGAAAATTAATTTTTTTGGTCATAACTCAGATATGCCTCTGCATTAAAGAAAATAACCAACTTTAAAAAAAAATTGTTAATGGGTGAATGTCTAAAGGCAAGTCATAACCAAGGAAGAGCTTGGTCATAGCTCTGCACAGATACTATCTGACTGGACGGGGAACTAGGAGCTGCTGTAAAACATCATTTTGGGATGTATAAATGAAATCTGAGGACAGTAATGCACCCATAGTGGGGCTGGCTGCAAGGAGTAGGGCTTAGTGGTCAAAAATGAGGCCATAAAATTCTCGTATTCACTGAGGCCCTGCTTGCACAAATGACCAATTTTTATTGCATGGAGTTTTAATTTTCCATGTGTAGGAATCTAACTTAACAATCAAATAAGACGTGTCAGAGCCACAAATAGAGCTTTTGCTTTGTTATAAAGGGTCAATTCTAGGTGCTGCACAAGTGTAATTCTAAAACGTTTTGAGGTTTAATATAATTGCGTCTTCCAAGATCATATCACTACTGCTACATTTCATCAGTGTGAGCACATTTTATAGCAGTTGTTGAAACATCCGATGATTGGGAAGGTGGAGCGACAACAGGGGAACATTTTGTTAACAGACATAACAATACTGCACCAGATGACTGGTCCAGGCACAAATGAAAATGGGAAATGTTCCCTGCATCACAAATTTAATGCAATAAACCCATGCCTGTGTTTACATACTAGATGCTGTAAGTGGATTCCGGGCAGACTGCTGTTTCCTGCTGCAGGAGCACTTGCACCTGAGTGTTGGGAACTGCACACACAAGGCTGCCTGTCCTCTGTGTAAAAGCCCCCTCTGCTGGACCAGCCTGACATGGAAACAGTGCAACATAAAGCCAGCAGATATCCCACTTCCTCCCCAAAAATGGATGAGTCAGCAAAGTAATTCTCCATCAGCTGGCCCTTCTATAGGGAACCCTTTTCCAGACTGATGCGATGAGAGTCACAGGAGTGGTTTCCTAAAACACAGCGTGCTTGGATGAGCGCACACCTTACTTGTCCCACACAGGAAGTGGATAGAAGGACTTTTCTCCAAAGTATGGGAGGCTCCTGAGTTTCAGGCTGTTTTCTGATGTCCTGTCAAGGCAGTTCTTACCTGGTGGAGGGCAATGCTATTCCCCGAGAGATGTCTTGTACTGCCAATCCTTTCATCTTTATGGAGAGGATCCTCTTAATACTGCAGAACGTCTAAACTGGGTGAGATGTCAGAAAGGGGAGGAGTAAACCCAAAGTGTCCCAATGAGTTGAGCAGGCTACTCTGACACCTTGAAACCACTTAGCATCAGAGAAGCCCTGGAGCAAATGTAAAGATTATTATTTTCCTAAACATGATGTTAAAGAGTTATGTACTCTGTTCAGAGAGAGCTACAAAGAAATGGATGGGTAGCACTCCAGTTTCCTTGCTCTGATTTGACTGAGTGTTGTCCTTCACGCATGAGCTGCTGAAGACAAAGCAACTCCACAGCTACCCTTGATATGTTCTCACGACTCTCTGATTCTTTAGACAAGCGCTATCATTACGAGCTGCCCAATTTCAGCTGGATCTTGACTCCAATGAAAGCTTCCCAATTGCTCCTTCTCCTTTCTACGTCACACCCAATATCTAAGCTTCACCCAGGGATGACCCCTGTCCAACTGCTCAATAATGCATTAGGACATCAGTCAATATGGCTTTTGTCAATGAGCTGCTGTCTACAGCAGGAGTACCTTTTAACATGCAGGAGGTAGAAGAGCTGTGGGTGCTTGCTGGAAAAAACTGGATGCTGTTCTCACCTGACTTCATAATAAACCAAGTTGTGCTATGCTGTCAGTGTGGATTTTCCTGCCAGGTACTTCTGCCTAACCAGTTAACAACGGCACAAATCTGTGGGTTCAGCATCCAGGCTGGCCATAACAAAGTCATTTATACAACTTATATGGGGTTCTTTCTGGTGTCTGGTGACAGGGGTTTCACGTTTCAGAACTAACAAAATGGATTATCTTCACCACGCGGTGCTTTATAACACATGCTGAAAATGACATTTAACACAAGCTTGTAAGTGAGAGGCAGCAATGCAGCCACTCACTCTGCCTTGATGGAGACTAAACATGACAGCAACTCAAATAAACACGGGGACTATCAATTGTTTGCAATGAATCTCTCTCACACATGGCTTGCTGGAGCTGTGTGACAGCATCTCACAAAGACAAAAGAGAAAGCATCCCCAGTGAGTTGAGGGAAGAACTGGAGGGGAAAGGTCCACAAACCCTTGAGGGGTGAGAGTAAAAAGCAGCTGAAACATGACTGAGGGGAAAGGAGCCCTGTAATTTTGTGAGGACTCAAGTGAAAAGCATGTGAGGCAAAATACTCAAAGGAGAGGCTTACAATTATATTTTTGCAAATGGAGTAATTAGTAGAGCAATAAATGTAACCAGCATTTTCAGTGCAGATAAAAATGTCAGAGAGGCATTAAGAGGTGGGAGAAGAGAGAGATATAAGTGTGGAAGAGGTGGTGTAGTTTCACGGAAGAGTATCACAGGGTTGGAGAAGGAGCAGTCCATGAACTGTCCAAACTATTCACTGTGAACCAGCACACCTGGCAAGCAATGAAAATAAATAATGTTCCTTTCTTTTGGAAAACACATTGTAAACCAGTATATTAAACTGAGCCCTCAAATGACTTATTTTCTGGAATACGCATTCCATGTGGGCAAACTGTGAGATAATGAGACTCAACTTCCTGCCTCAAACATGCTTCTGTCACACTACATTCTCTTCCTGATTCCACCACCTGTAACATGAGAATAATAGTACTATCCTGCTCTATCAAACCTTCTCAAAGATAAAGGCTCTGATATTGCAAGGGCTCAGGTACAGTGGTGTCCTGAAATAGATGAACACAGAGCAGTCTTAGCAGGCCTTCTGCCCCAAACGTGAACACCCTACCCCTCTGAAACAAAATAAGAGGCAGAGTTTGCTGCTTTGCCATTGTAATCACGGACTCTCCCTGATGGTCGATCTTTGAGCCCATGTGGAAATCAAACAGATCAGCAAAACCCACTTCAAAGAGTACTTTTAAAGTTCACCAAATTTTTGACCAAAAAAACCCCACAAATCTTGGTCATCAGGGTCAGCTAACACAATATTTCCAAAGTTTCCTCTTTAAATTTCTTGAAACAGGAGACAAAAGAAAAATCTGGCAGAAGAGGGTGTGACCAAAGTTTTCACAATGCATCTCCTTGACATCCAGAGGTTCTGCTGAGGTCTGAAACAGTGCAGTTAACTTTACCCTTTTGTCTTTTCCTTCTCCCCATGCACTCCACAAATTTGTCTCTTTCAACCCCTCTGAGCAATTCCTTGCTTGAACCAAGGTGTGTCAAAGGGATCTCATCACTAGTCATTGTCTCAATTCAGCCATGTGGAAATGGCTCTTTTTCATTTGTGAGCTTCCACCTACTTGAATTTTAAACCTCACAGTTTCAGTTCTGTGTAATTTTTGATCAGTTTAAATTTTCTCTTTCATCCACAACTGGAGCTGGAAAAACTGATTCTCAACAAATAATACATCCTACGATGTGAGAGTCTCTTTCCATCTGCAGAATATCTGAGACCAATTGTAATTTCCTCAAATGTATTTTGTTTTCTACCACTGCCAAAAGAATTATCTTGTTCTGTAAAACTCTAGTAACAAACACCATTCTGCAAACATCTAGGCAGCTGCTTAATTTACCAATTACTTCAATAAGTAAATTTATAATTATCTACTAAGTCAGAATGTAAAGAAATACTTAATGTTCCAGACTGAGGTTTGCTCAGCTATTATTGGCCATGATTGGGACTGCTTCCAGCCCTTGGCTGAGAGTGCAAAAATAATTGTGTAGCTTATGCATATTTCTGTTTCACTGAATACTTCTGCGTTTAGAGTTTGAATGTAACTCCTCTCAGATATTCCAGATAAAGTTTTGTACCAGAGAACCAACAAAACCAGACATAAAGTAGCTGCCAAAATTCACTCCAATGTTAACTCATAGCAAACATATTTCTGCAATACTGACTTTCAAGCATACTCCTATACACCCTCAGCCAGCAACAAGGAGTCCCATTGATGGGACTAAGGTCAAAAGCTTTATGATTAAATTACAGTGTTTATGACCCCCCTCCTTCACAGAGAATAGGAAGGCTTGTTAACAGGTTCATAAACCCAGGTGTAAAGATTAACCCAGTCATCCAGGCCTGTATGTCATTACTGAATATATATGTTTTTAGAATATGGTAAATAACAAAATTTGTGTTTACTGCTATGTGCTGAATGCAGATTGAAGTAATCTTTTCCCTTTATATTAGGGGATGTATAATAGATCCTGAAAAACTATCAGCATTCTACTTCAACAGAGCTTTTATTCTTCTGGGCCTGGTTGAACAGTTCCTGTGTTCCTGATTATACTGAGCAATGAGTAAAACTAACACAGGAAGAAACCAGCCCTCTGTGTTAGCTTGCAAGAGAACTTGCCTTCACACTTATCTGAAGTGACAGCCCCTCTGGATGTACACTCTTCACTGTCCTTCATTTAAATATTACAGCTTCTTTTCTTTAAATGCACTTATTTTGAACAGAAGACTAAACAACTGTTATATCCTAATTTAATCCATGTAAAACCTCACATCTGAAAGGGCTGGACAATAAAATGAAAGGTGTTAACACTGAGTACAAATGCCCAAAACCAGACTCCAGCACACAATTATCTTTTAAATAAAAACTACATGACAATCTTCCAGTGGAGTTTAGAGCCCAATTCCTGATCTCTCTGTAAGATACTCTGAAAACCAGGGACACTGAACCCCTTGGCAATTAAAAAAGCTAGTTTTATGAGAGTTACAGTTAATTCCTGGCTGTTCATGGACAGATTATCCAGGTTGCAGCTCAGTGGTCTCCTGCTTTCCCAAAAAAGTCTTTGGCTACCATACAGAGCCCAGCAAGAATCTTCAACATTTCCTGTGGGAAAAAGAGCTTCCTTCTAAACCACACTCTCCAAATCCCCCTTTTTTATTTTTCTCCAGTTACACATTTCTGTACAGAAATTAAATCAGTTCTTTATCTCTTTACCTTCATGCCTGCCACATTAAAACAATAGTTCTAGTTTCTATTCCTCAAGTGCATATTTTATCAAACTTCTTCCCAATTTATAGTCTGGGGAGAATGTAAAGCAAAGCAATTTACTGTAGATACTTCCTTTCCCAAAAGGAAAAAAAAAGTGCAAATTCCCTAACATATTCAAGGCTGTTGCTATGCATTTTCTCTAATATATAGTCATTATTATCAATTTCTCCCAACACATCCCCAAAAGGTTTTATATGAGCTTTAGGAGAAATACTTCCAAAGTTTTTAAGTGCATACAAATTAGTTCACATCTTTGTTTAGTGGCACTGTCTGGCAGCAGTACAGGTTGGGCTTTTAATAACATCTTATTTTACGGCTCCAAAGGAAAAGTAAGCTCCCTGGGTTGGCAACATGCACTTGTGCATTTTGACATGATAGCTGCCAATACCACGAATAGGGAAAAATGAAAGTGAAAACAAGGGACAGAACAGTGTGTAGCGTAAAGCCAAGGGGGAGCTCACCTGAGATGCCACAACTTTTATACTGATCCATCCATCTGCTGCCTTGGAACAATGTTTCTCATGCTTGAGCTGTGTACCAGGAGCTAGAAAAAAAATAGACACCTTCTCAAAAACACTGGTTTACAAATTATTTTCTTTCTGATTCCCCAAGGTCATGGAAAACCGCCTGCTGGAAGACAGCCTGTACCATTCCCCTGGCAAACAGTTCCCCACAGGCTGTGATCCTGCCATTACACCCCAATCAGCTCCTCTGTACACTTTGAGAAGTTGAAAAGAGTCGGACACCAGGAGGATTCCACTCCGATTCAGGAAGCTGCTGCTGAACTCTCTGACTTTGCTTGTGCTCTCTGGCACACGTGCCCCTGGCATGGTCCAGGATCATGTTGTCCTGGTGATTCAGGCAGGGACCTGGTGGAGGCTGTCACAGCTCCTTTCTCTCCTGTGCATTGAGGTTTCCATCACTTGGAAATGAGGTGCCAGCAGTGGCAATATGTGCAGGTGTCATTGAGTGATGGCGACAGGTTTGGCCAAGGCAAGCAGGTGACCTGGAAGCTGGGAATTGATCCCAGTTTAGACACAAATCCCGGGATCATGAGCTATATTTTTCTACTGTGTCAATTTGTGGGAGCTTCCACACAACCAGAAACTACTGAAAGCAACGAAAAAGTGCACCAGGAAATCTGCAGAAGCAGCAAGACCTTTGAAAGTGTTCGGCATTTTAGCTTTAGGTGTGAGGACACTGAGGACAAGGAGAGAAGGACAGAGGAGGGCTAATGCTGGCACCATCTATGAGGGTGCTACTGAGCCCCAGGTATCAGAAGCCACCCAGCTTTATGAAGTGCAGGCACAGAGGAGAGCATGTTGCACAGCTGGATGTAAGTGCCTTTCTGCACTCACAAAAATTACTCACTCTCTGAATGCCTCAGGTGCCCTGTTCACAAATACAAATAATGTTTCTCTCCAGCCAGGATTCATTAAGATCAATGAAGCACTTAAGACTTTGGGTGGAAGCATTTTCTCTATAAATATGGCCAATAATATTACGCACTGAGCTATCATTCCTTCAAGAAACGTAACTAAAATATATTTAGTGATGTGGAAAGGTTTCTGGGGGAACTCTATACTTCCAGGAATTTCAGAATGGCTCAGAGAGCAAAGGTTGTGACATGGCTCTTCTCCATTGATGTAAGTCCTGCTCCATTAATTTTGGTCTCACTTTTGTTGGGCAAATTATATAATTTATCCAAGACAGCACTGGACATGTAACCGAAAATTTTACTTTCTGAATTTTAACAATAACAGTCCCTTTTGCCAGAAGCCCCTTACAAATGCACACTAAAGAAAACAGCAACCAGTAACTTAAAAAGGGCTGTTAGACACCTCCTAGAAGCTATCCCTCTCTGGGCTGCAAATCAGCTCTGCAGCAAAACTCACCAGCAGCTCGCAGGACTCAGAGAAAGGCAAACCCTTGTCCAAGCCTCAAACTCAGAAAATGGGGCAGGATGGGGTTGTGTGTCCCCTGGTGCCCTAACCCCAGATTATAGGTGAGGATGCTCCTGAGAGCCAGCACTGGAAGGTGCCTCCATGTGCTCAAAACACTGGAGGAGCTCTCGGTTCCCTCCAAGTTGCCCAGGGCCTGACTGTGGGATGAACCTGCAGGAAGGCATGATTAGACATTCAGGCCCTCAGAGACCACCCAGAGTCTCCCCAAAGCTTTTGCCTCTCTCACCTACCACTAAACACAAAGTTTCTTTTCCTAATGCAAAAATGATAAAGAGGTTAAGCCAAAGAAAGTTCAGGTGTCCCCCTCTCCTCTGTGCAGAGGGTACAAGTTTCTCCCTCCTCTCATCAAGCAGACACCTTTGGACAGCTGAGCGGGTTAATGCGCATGGCTGAACCACAGGGACCGTCCACCTGGGAAAAGTGAAAGCAAAAGCTTTTAGTGTAAACCTTGGTGAAGGAGATTTGTCCTGCCAATGAAAACTTTAAATGTGTCCTACTGTCTTTCCTCAGTCCCTCATTTCGCTGCCAAATCAGCATCAGTTTGGAGCACTGCATAAAATATTGGTGCAAGTCACTGATCTCTGGTTGTATCTCTGCATTAATACACACAAGGAGCTCTAGATTTTTTTTAACTAGAAATTATTTAAGTAACTGAATTGATAGCTCATCAAGGGCCAAATTACCTTTGATACTAACAGGATCATGGCTTCATGATATGATATGTCTTAATCTGTGATAAAGGTGCATGTTCTAATGAAAGAGATCAGCTAAAGGAGTAACAGCTTATCTCAGCTCTCTAAAGATTCCTTAAATATGCTGTTTTGTGTGTTCTCACATTAGAGGACTTTGCTATTTCACCTCCCTCTTCTTTAATCTTCTGACAGTGAGTGTAGTGTAGTACTGCGAGGTTTTGGGGTGAGTGGGTTGTCAGTCTTTGGGCTTTTTAATTAAATCTAAATAAACTTTAAATGTATTACAATCTAGGAATGTCTAGAAAAGTTATTTAAATATCCTTGCTCATAAACAACTCAAGCACTAAATTCAGAACTTCAGATTAAATTCTGCAAGATTCCAGGGAGATTTTCAGTTCTGCCTGGCTCCGTGAGCTGTTCTGCAGAGCAGATCCCCAACTCAGAGGCACAGGTTCTGCACACCCCAGCACACCAGCTGGTAGCAGCACCCCAAATACCCTGCACACGCTATTTCAGAAGTGAGCCAAATCCTCACGTAGTTTCAATGACATGATGCCCCAGTCAGAGAAGGATTAAATTGTGTCCCTTGGTCCATCCAGAGAAGAAATGACCTTAGGTGAGTTACACCAACTGCGCTTGAACAGGCAGACTGAAGATAAATGCGCACTCTATCAAAATATTTTAACTGGGTTTTACTCTTTTACTTACTAAATATTTCTTTCTAAATTAGTGCTTATGTAAACAGTTTCACATTCCCTGCTCTTTTTTTTTCCCCAAATCAGCAGGAAAGAACTTGATTTAAAATACAAGAAAGAAGTTTCATTTTCTCTTGCTTATGGCAGAGTTACATGGTTTTTATTCTTCTTCCAATTCACTCTTCACATTTTCATTTCTTGAGAGTGACTTTTTCTGAATGTACAAGTATGTCTGCTTAGAGAAACAAAATCATAGAACCATAGAATACACTGAGTTGGAATCAATTTTTGCCTTTCTCTCTCTCTTTCCCATTCTTTCTTCTCAATAGGCCAACCAAAACCCCTCATCTTAAGACTCTGAGCCGGCCTGCGGCACCACTGAAGAAGCTGCTGGCAGCACACAGAGTTGAACACCCACATAAACCTCTGCAAGGCTGGGGGCTGAGCCCTCCCCAGCTCCTGGTCTTCCTCAGTTCAGCCTGGCATTGGCCATAGGAGGGACGGCGAGTGATGGATGGAGGCTGACAGGAGCATGGCCCTGTCACTCTCCTGGGGGCTGAGCACTGGTTTCAGCAGGATGCTCAGCCACTGCTATGCACGAGGCCCTTGGAGAGCTGCTCCTGCCAGCGAGGAGTCTCCTGGCTGAACCATGCTCTGTTCTTAACAGGGCCTCCCATGTAATACTAGAAAGTGCCTGTCAGCCCTCTCCTTGCTCACAGCATTGCGTGCCTCACACTTCCCTTCAGGATGTTTCTTACTCCTTGTCACTGGTGGGAGGTGCAGCCACATCACTTCAAGAGATTGTTTACCAGACACCATGGGGCAGTCTAGAGGAAAATCACGAAAAATTGATTTTTGTAGCTCAAAAGCAGGTCTGTCCAACTGAAGCCTGATGCTGGGTTTGCCCCACTAGAGTGGGCAAGAGCCCTTCAATGCAAATGTACATGCAATGTGACACAGGGTTCACCTGCAGTTTTCCTCCAATACGCTCCTTTCAGTTGCCACAGATCTTTGCAAAGCAGAAAGGAGATGGATCAGACCTGCAGGTACCATCCTGGTGTACCAGGCACAAATCTGGTTAACAGGAATTACCCACTTACAGCAGATTTACACCAGCACAGGGGAATGCCTCTGGCTGCATTTCATATGATCTATGGATACACATTATATGCAGTTAATCGTGCTTACAAGAGCTTCAAACTCACTACTCAATGATATATAAAATATATTTCTTTATCTATTAAATCTTCACTATCTGTAATTATTCCCCAGGGCACAATAGATAGTGAGTCAGCAGGCACAGATTTAATTATCAGTTTTTACTGTAAGATGATGATGTTTATTGATATCACTATCAGACAGACACTGAAATGAAGCAGATGTTAATCTGAGGTTAAGCTCCAAGAGGCGCCTAGCAGTCTGACCAAAGGGACTGATGTGCATCAGATAATAAAAGAGGAGACCTCCCTCCCTCCTCCCTCCCTCCCTCCAGAGGCCTGCACAAAGCTCACAGATGTACAGTCTTCTTTTTGCAAATTCCTCCTCACACCATTTCCAACCCTTCTAACAAACAGCTTGCCCCTTATTGCAGAGCTTTCAATCTGCTCTAGCAGACAGTTTAACCCAGCATCCTATTCTACTTACACAAGAACTTTATGGTTGGGTTTGGTTTATTTTTCCCCAGTATATCTTAAAGGGTGATGCCGGAGAAGTTGCAAACAGAAGTGAAGTGGTGACAAAGTTGCAGTGACATCACAGCTGTGAGCAGAGTCTGTCACTGATCCCCATCACACCAATGTCTGCCTTAAGTAAGAACTACTCTCAAGTTCAAATGGTGGAATGTAATGGAACAGGACCTTCTGTGGGGAAGGATAGGGTGACAAAGTAACAGCAGCCATGTGTCTCAGAATGCCATTACTTTCTAGTGTTGAGTGCAATAATGTGACAGCCTATATACTAATGAAAAATATGCTGGCAGCTGATGCTCACCAAAATATATTAATGTTTAACATTAGGACTTGCAAAATGACTGATGAGCTGGTGCAAATTATCTTTTTATAGGTATTTCAGTGGCACACTTCTTTCCTGGCAAGAACGTATCTATCAGTTTCAGGGAGAGATGAGTGGATAACAAAGCCCACATGATCTCTTTTCTATATAGACACTAGTGCTGCATCCTATAGCAGCCCCATACTTTTTATTATTACCATTTGTGGATCAGCAAGGACATTATTAGGCCGTGCCATGTTGCATTCAGATCCTCCCGTTCTGCTTTCAGCCCAGAAGAGGCGTGGTCCACCCTCTTGCCCTGCTGGCCACACCAGCTGGGTGATCTCCCTCTGGCCCTGGCTTGGGTTGACATGGGCAAGTCTCTGGGCACAGGACTGCAGGCCATGGCACAGGCAGGCTTTGCACAAGAGCTGATTATCTCAAGAGGTACAAACCAGAGACACAGAAACAAAGCACCTCACTGACCAACATCAAAGAGCAGTTAAGTGGTGAACCTGGAACCAGAAGAGAAAGTTGCTAGATCATATTGATTCATGCAGTCCCTCAGGTCATATTTGCTCTGTTAAGGTCAAAGTCAGAAAGAGTTTGACAGAACATGAAGATCCTCTCCTTCAGGTCCTGCTCCTAACACCACCCCAGGTTGATACCTGAATGCAGGGTACCTCAAAAAGTTGACATTGGTATATGTTTAAGTTAATGTAAAAAGGTTGCTTTAAATTACTAGGAAGAGAGACTTAGTACCCTTGAAGACTAGCAGAGTTAATGAGATGGGGGAGCAATGACCCTTTTTTTCAATTAAAAAGGAAAAAAGAAGGAGAGAGACCAACCTCTGCAATTTCAACACGTGAGAAAAGATCATTTGCAAAAGAGTCACACTCAGTCTCTGTGCCTAGCTGAAAGGAATTTGTGGTTTCATTTCAGGCCCTTTTGGACTGTTTTTCATGTCAAAATTACATGTTTGCTATACTTTGTCGCTCTTCCAAGATTTACTGAAACAAAGGAAACATTTGAATGAGATTTGAGACAACTTCTTTCTCACCTGTCAGGAAGGTAATCCCCAACCTTCAGATAAATGTGGGCATGTGGTTTCCAGTATTCTCACTCCATATGTCTTCATAAACACCAAATAGATCTGAAGTAAGAGGACAAGTTTTTTCCTCCATAGATCAAAAGGTTAAAGTGATGGACCTCGCCCAGGATGATCCAGACTTTCTTCCATATAATGCCTTCATTTTCACTCCCTGTAGAAATACAGACTCCCTGGAACAGAAATTAGGAGAAAGATTGAAGGCACCAACCCGTTCCAGCATTACTGATCTCAGCCATATCAGCAATAACTGGAACAAAAGTCATGCCCAATTTAGGAACTGATTTTACAGGTGAATCACTGCAACATTTTGACTAGTGTAATTCTGAAATGAGGTTGTTGTTTTGTCCTGACTCTCATTCCTAAAGAAAAATGGTGTTTAATGTTTTGTGTCAGCTCTCTTCCTCCAATATTTTAGAGGAAGCACTATACAGTAAACACTAGAGCTCTAACATCTCCTGCTTACATGAAACCTTGTGGGTTTGAAATCTGCCTTCATATGCTCATGTTCACACTGGATTTGGGGAAATACCAATGAAAGCTGAGGGAGTGGCTCCAGCAAAACAGCAAAAAGAAAAGGTGGGCATAGAAAGTGTTTGCACCACACCACACCTCCATCTCCAACTAAAGGAAAGTTTAGTCTGTGTACACGCATTCACATCTGGAATTTTTGCTGGTAGAGCTGCTTCAGTCACAAATTACACCTCTTGGCTCTCTGGCCACTGTTTATACAGTAGGTCCAGCCCTTGCCTTACCCTAGAGGCAGCAGTTTCCTGTGCTATAAAATATAACACAGGGTGAAAACTTGAAGCACCAAGCTCAGGCAGCCTGGATACAACCAAAGCCTCCTTGATTCCAATATGAGCTATTGGGTCTGGCACTGGCATGAGCAGGTCAGGCAGGGGAAACAGCAACTGGATTGACAGCTGTCCAGTTGGCTCCACCACTCACTGGCTGGGAGTGCATCTCTCAGTACCTTTGCTTTTATTGCTACATGGCTGGACAGCTTTCCAGAGCAAGGAAATAGTGGGGGGAAAAAAATAAAGGGGAAAAAAGTGCTTCACATGGGATTTTTCCATTGGAGAGGGATGTGGATGTGCAGCTAATTCTTTTCAAGAAGGCAAACACTGAGCTAGACAAGACTTTCTTTGGAAGCCCATTAAAACACCAATACAACATTTAGGATGCAATATAGGAAAGTCTGTATGACACACTGCGGTGTTTCTTTCTGTCATAAATGGACAGAAGTTATGCATAATGCAAAGCCCTAAATGCTGACAGACATTTGCAAGAATGTTTAAATTTATTTTTCATAGCCCCAAGAAATCGATCTTTAAGGATGTCCCATGAGAGACTGCATTTGGCCCTGAAATATTGTCCTGGGAGACTGTGTTTCGATCTTGCATCTGACACATTTTCCAGAGGGTATCAGTGTAAGGATTTGCACCTCAGCTATATCGTGAGCAAAAAATTGCTATTGTTTTAATATGCTACGCTGAGACATTTAAACATTGATATTGTGAGGTACTACTTTACAATTCCCACTAGATTTGTTGTAAAGCACACATTTATGAAACAAAATATTTCTGTATTCACCCATAAAACTCTATGTTATAACAGTATGGAGCATCTGGTTTTAATCAAAAGTCAGGAAATTCAGTGTTCGAGCTGGAACTCCATACTTTCTTAAACTCACCGTGCTGGACTTCTGCGACTCAGATGTGAACAGGTTCTTTAAAAGTCTCACTGCCCCTACTGAAAGATAAGCACAACAGGCATAAGGGTTTGGAATTAAGTGACATTATCAGGGACATTTCTGCTTTCTGGGTCTTTCTGATGGAGCAGCTTGAACAGCGGCAGTAAAGCAGGACAAAGTGATCACACAGAACATCACTGCTAATAGCCTACACAACGTATTAATGTTCAGAAGCAGGCACATTTGAAGTCAACTTTCAAATCTAAGCTCTATCTGAAAATGGTTTAATGCTTTCAAAGATTCTGTTTAAATTAATTTAATTCTTCCTTTCTCTAAAACCTCATTAGGGATTTTGCCAATAAAATACAATCATGATTGAGAGCAAAAATAATCTTTTTTTAGAGCAAATCTATTCTAAATCATTTTGTTCATGAGTGAATCAAAAACCCATAGAAGGAAAGAAAATAAATGAGTCTAATGCACATAAATGAAGAGGTAGAAATAATGTTGGACAAAGAGTTTTGCTGCACCATTTAATAGTTTTCAATTGATCAGCTTTTCTAGAGAATAAATGAATTTTCATTTATGGGATTTTTGTAAGTGTTCTACAATATATCTGGTATTCTCTCACTCATTTCAGTCCTTGTTCTTGAGGCTTTTCTCTGCTCCTATAGCTAAGTCATGCTGTCAGCTACAAATTTGACTAAAAATTGGGCCCCAAAACCCTTCCCAAGAAAATAAATGGAGTATCTAAGTACAGTTGAACCTTCAAAGGTTCCTTTCAGCTGTGATGCTACACATTCACATAACTCTTCTCTGAAGCTTAGCCAAACTCTTGTGATCTGCAAAGTTCTGCGAGAAAAAAACTTGTCAGAAAACCTGAAGGGGCCAAAAAAAGCCCCTGCAAAACACCCCTGAACATCTCATATGCTGCAGGACTGGAGCTGTGACTGGAAATCTTGCAGAAAATTAGCCAGCCTCTCCATTTTCGTAACATTGATTATAGGTGTTTATCAAGAGGCAGATGCTGCCTCAAACTTGCTATCACTTCTCAGTCCAGCAGCCAAGAAGGCAAATCACACACTCACAATTATATTTACCTCTTGGAGTTTTAAAGAGCAATGTCTCAAACTGCTCAGAGTACCAGTAGTTGGACACCGCTTTCATCTAACATCTGAAACACTGAAGCAGTTCACTGCTGTGTCCCTTTCACCTGAAAGGACAGAAAATTTAAAGTTACACATTTAAACTAATTCATAATGTGGTAAGGTAAAGATAGAAACACACAAACATGCATACAGAAGAGCCGCAAAACATTGCACTAAAAATGGTAGTTTCACAAACAGAGGTAATAGGAGAGACCTGCAAAGAGGAGTTTACATTAATTTATGTCACATGAGATATGATCTAGATTTGTCTTCAGGAAACGCTGTTCTGATGAACCACTGCCTTTAACCACCATTTCTTCCTTCCCTCTGTCTCTTCTAGAGCACTTACAGAATAAATAAACTCCTACTTAATTTTTATGATGAGGAGATTCAAAACCTGCCAACCATTGCCATTTGTTTCCTGTCCTCGTGGGCATTTGTTTGGCTTTTATGTTTTTGAGCAAGCAGACTGTGGACGCCTGTTATCTGTGCACAGCATGCAGGATAAACACAAATACTTACTGGTGCACCATCTATGACCCTTTGATTTTGCACGTGGGAGGCAGAGGAATATTACACGTGTGACTAAGCCATCTAAATGCAAGGCTGAATGACCTGTAACAGAACAATAGATGGTGGGAAAAAAAGTAGCAAAAACCAAACCAGAAGAAAAAATACACATTAAACTGGAAAAAGGTGAAATGTGAAATCTATCCCTTTTCTATAAACACATGTGGAAAGAATAACACCTAGGCTTTTTTATTCTTGGCTTCCCCCTGCCACCTCCTTTACATTCCAAGAGAAGATCTGCCAACTTTTGGCCATATCCATTTCTCTTCTGTTGTTTGCCAATATTAGTGCACTCTAGCACACATTCTTTCCTAAGACTTCAAAACGAGTCATTTGTTAGGTCCAACTGTTTAAATGACCCAGCCACCCTTCCCTCCTTTGCTTGGAGCAATCTGGGTGGCTCACAGGCATGCACGTACCCCGGCTGACACCCTTGGGTTTGGCTGGGACCTCTGACTGAAAAGACTCCCAAATCAGGCTTCACAGTGCATGCCTTGTGTTACTGGAGATCAGAAGACCTCGCACCAACACATCCAAATGCTTCTAATGCTCCCTTTGTCCTAAAGTACACACTGTGGCAAGCATACCTGTGCTTTGCTTTTTGAAGCTGCTGGTGCGGGACTTCAGTGCTTCTGTTCTGTAAGGCATTTCTAAAATCTTACATCTGGATCTGCTTATCATTACACACATAAACAGAGGGTGGATTCACCTCTACACTACAGTTTAGCACAGTCGTAATTGTTGTAAGATTTAAGATGGACTCTAAGGCTCTAAACAAAGGGCTGAGTTTTTACCAAGAGAGAATAATTAACATAATTAAAAAACAAAATATTGAGCAGGTTAGGGTATACAGTAGTCATTCTTTGAATATAATAATGGGGTGAGAATGGGGTAAGATTCAGATCTGATATAAAATGTGCCAACACAACATTGCTAAAGCTGCATCCACTTCAAACAGGTTTTAGTCTGTCTCTGGAGAAGAAAGAAATATAAATCTCAATCAGCTTGATTCCAAGTCCACTGATTTTAATGTTAGCTTTGTTTATATGAGTAGCCCTTCTGTTGGAACTTCTTTAGAAGATAAAAAAACCCAAACTATCATACCAAGAGCTATTACAATATAGGCAACAATTCTTGTACCCTGCTGTCTCTCCCTCCCTCCACCCACCCCTCCCATCTCTTTCTTCCTCTCTTTCTCTCTCTCTCCTTCCATCTCTTTTTTTCTTCTCTTGCAGAGGAAGCTTGCAAGGACCTGCTGAGTTATTTGCCTGATGTCATCCCACGAGCAGTGGAGTGAGGAACAGAACCAAGAGCTCCTGAGTGCTCACCACCACTCTCTAAGGTAGCAGTATCCTCAGCCACAAAGCCTTGAATTTGCATTTTGAGGGAACTTTATATGGGATGCAGAAGAAGAGTAGTGAACCACTGGCTGGACAAAGACTTAAGGTTTGGTTTATTACTACATTCAGCCACAAGGCACCTCAGATCCAGATCCAGCTGCCTCAACATTTGGTAGTGTTCAGCTCTGGGGTCAAGGTTCCCTCTCTATTATGAAAATGGGCTCAGAGTGTGTTTTGATGTACTTCCTAAAATTCTTACAGATTATTAGGTATGAGAAAAGAGGAAAGAACTATTATGATTACAACATATAATAAGCAACAGGGGTGCCTTGTTATACATCTCTGTCTACTGAAGGTGGTAGCACATTTCTGTGTTTAGGCCAACAAAACTCTCTTAAAGGCAAAAAATCATTGTACAGTGATTAAAGACACTGACAACCCCCCAAGAATGGACAGTTAATACCATGTTTAGGCTCTCATTTAGGAGATTTTGCAGAGAGGAGTGTTACTTAAAACTAACTGCTGTTGACCATTGGAGAAATGAGGAAAGATACTATAATCTTATGCAATCCCAGTTTTGGTCTGTTCCCTTGACCTGGATTAACCTTTTTCCTTTTATCTGTAATTTAATTCCAAACATCTCGCTTAAATGCAACTGTATCCAGGTCTCTGCTAAAAGCTTTAATGAGCAACTCTAAGGTCAGCAGAAATGTTTGAACTTTATTATTATTTCATACAAATGCTGCAGGGATCCTTGAATCTCCCATAGTTATTAGTTATTTTGGTCTCCAGCGAGATGTTCGGCATCTGACTGTATTAGTTTATTGATTTCTTTTTAAAATGGTTGTCTTTCAAGAGCCATTTAAAATACATATTTCTTCTTCTTAACTTACTTACAGGCACACACACTGAACAAAGGCTGCATGGAACTGGGCCCAGCTTTCTTTTGTAAAGAAGAAATAAAGAGTAAAATTGTCTTTATAATCTTAGTGTAAATATTTCCATTTCTTTCTTGAGTGAGGAAATTACAACTTTATACACAGCACACTTTCAGTACTTTTACTACAGTATGATTAACTACTGTTAATAGACTAATGAAATATCAACTGCTCATTCTTTCAATTTATTACATCACAATCAAATGTATTATTTTGTGCAATCAATATTAAAAGATCATGTCCATTTAAGTGTGCACACTGTTTTGTAGACTGAATGCAGCACATAAAACTTGTTGTCTTTAATCAATAGAGATCCCAGAGCAGCTAATTATTTTATAAATTATTAAGTATTCTTTTCATTCTTTGCATTCTATCAATACCTATGGAAATTATTACTGGACATGGGTTCCAGCTGTTCTGTTTCCAGTATCTGCTCACATAAAAGTGAGTAATTATCTTTCACGGTGTTTTTTGACTTTCTTTTAAAACCAATCCAAACTGGTTTGGATAAGGACCACACAGGTGAGGCCAATATTGCAACATGGACTGAAAACTGGCTGTCAGACAGGACCCCAAAACCCACAATGAGCATACAGTGAGGGTCAGGCTGATAGGGACAGATCCAGGGTAACATGGACAAGACTGCCTGTGAACTGAAGCTCCAGCAATGTATGTGGCATAAAACCAGATACTTGGAAAGGTAACTGTGTCATGCAGCAGTGAGTGTGAGCAAAAACAGTTCTAGGACTCAGAACGTCCTTATTTTTGGAGATTGTATCTTAACTTCTTACCTGGAAAACAGACAGCTGCCGGCCTACAGGGCCTTGATCTGTGAAGTGCAGAAATTCCTTCTAGGCCTTGGGCTAGCTTCAGCTTGCACCTAATTAGAATGGAAGAGCCACAACCATCCCCTCCAAAGAAAAAGTGGGCAAGGAGAAGACATTTTGGTTGTAACACCTACAGGTGTTAACCTTGAGGAGGAAGAGATGATAGTGGCCAGGCACCCACTGCAAAAGGGCTTCTACATCTTTATGCGTGATTATTGCAGCAGTTCCCTCAAAAGTCAAGTTCCAAAGTCTTGGAGTTGCAGGATATTAAGGATCCCTAAGTCTGGTTAGAAGGTACTAAGGCTTCTCACAAGTCTGAATCTAGTCCACCTCGGTACTGAGGAGTGCCTGAAAGTTAATCCCATGATGAATGGTCTTCACAAAGTTAGCCGGTTCTGGTCCGCATCAAAACTGGCATTAAACAGCAGTCTCAATAAAAGATCAGAGGAACATAAGCCAAATTAGGCTATCACCCTTGCAGATTGTGTTTGGGGTGCATTCCTGGGCGCTGCGGGAGGCTTCTAATGCCACTAACTTCTTTGCTTTTCACATGCACAGAGATAAAGATGGCCAGTTATCAGAGAGTGAAGCAATAACACCAAGTGTGTCCTGAAGACTAATGGAACTCTGTAGGCATCACCCTGAAATAACATGAGATAAAATTACTCTCAATAAGACAAAACCACAATATATATTAAGAAGGCATAGGCTTCCCCTAATTAATCCCATTCTGAATAACTTTTTGCTTTTTCCGTAGAATTTTTTTTGGGGGGGAAAAGGTTTTCATCCTGAAAGAGATTACCAAGATGAAAATTTTTTGCCTGAACAGATAAATCTCTGCAAAGCTGCAAGTGACTGCAAAAGGGGTGCAAAATTAGATGTGCCATGCAGTTCTATGACTAGGAACCATGGCATCCCCTGTGTCCCTTATGAATGAGCATCAGTCATTCCTCACTTGCTTACAATGTAAATATAGCTTTAGAGAACTGAAATGCTAATTTCAATAAAGTCAAGATTTACTAAACTAAACAAAGTCACTTTGCTCTTTAAAATGGCCCAAGGTTTTCTCATTTTGGACTTGTCAGGATTTTCTTCCAATATGTTTCTAAATTCCTCCTTTACAGCTTAATATAACACAGGACAATTTCATTTTTAAAAGTTAGAGTACATCAGTAGGATTTAAGATCAATACTAAGTTTGTTACGTGCGCAGAAATTCTAATAATTTAAAAAGCATTTTTGGTGAATAAAGTTTATCCAGAAAAACTGAGGAGCCTCTAGGATTCAGCTATTTGACTTCGATTGACCTGCACGTAAAGCCTGACAAGAACATCTTGGCAAGCAACTTGGAAACATATATTGTGAAGCCATGGATAATATTTCTGGATGACTAAGTAGCAACATTCATAGGAGTCATTTAAATGTGGGCAAAAAGGTTTATATGGCTTTTACTGGTTTATGGGAAGGTATAAATAAAACATAAATAAAAACTTACCGTATTCAAGGTGGGATCTACCTGCGAGCTGCAGCAGATAATCCTCATTAGTATAGATTCTCTGGGTGGAGAACGAGAAACCCATGATACCTGCACATGCTGCACCAACACATTCCAGACTGTGGCTGTATGAAACCAGTGGAGCATTCAACTTGCCTGACATGGGTTAACTGAAACCAGAATTGTGCGCTCTCTTCTCTTAAAACAAGAGGGACAGCAGGGATTTTTGTCTGGTATTTTTTTATTTATTTTATAAATCAATAACTTTATAAACATACAAATAAACCAAATATATTATATTTGTATTGAAATTTCATGTCAAGTTTTTACACTAAAGATTATTTTGAGTTTAAGCTGATTTTAGGAAACATTTAAAACTCCAAACACTCTAATTACAAAAATACATCTTCTTGGTTTCCCTATCTTATTCTGTAAAGAATACTACCAAATTTAAAATTAGATCCTTGGAAGGAAAGCAAAGTAAACAAAAAACTCAGGATAGAATACCAAACTAATTTTTAAGGAGTCTGAAACATCTTTATTTAGGCAAGGTTCAAAGTTACAAATCTTTATTTCTTTTGACTGGGGAAACTTCCAATGAAATGTTGACCGTCATTCAACACAACACTTGGATTTTAAGCACATAAACATACGTACCAGAGAAACTCTAAGTGCAGGGATCAAAGTCTTTTTACTGGGTAGCTCTTATGGAAACAAAATGCTTTTTTGTACTGGGGTCTTTAGACCTGGACTCTCTTCCTATTATAATACAGATCAGTAATGAACTGAAAGACCAGGGAATCCAAACTAGATGCTTTTAACAATTTTAATGAAATTAAAATCAAATCTACCAAATCCAACAGTTGTTGCCTGTTCCTGAACACAGTTTGGTATGCCAACACCTCTCAACTATTTCTCTTTCTGCGGAAGTACCCTTGATGCCATTCACACAAGAGAATGAGTCTTCACTGCTGGTAGTTCCAACTAAGCTTTGGAAATGCGTATTTTACAAGTTTATTCTGAATTCAGAACTGATGTGGTTAGAAAACAGACTCAACAATTCAAAACCACCAGCAAAAAATCACTTTAGAAGTTAAATAAGTGACAACCCTCTACAAAACGTAGCATTATAGTTTTTGTAACTCTGACAACTTGGGCTCAGTGTTCTTTTATGTTTCACCAACATAAAAAAAAACGACTTCACAAAGTTACTCCAGTGTGTAACTATTTTGGATAAGAGGTAAGAGCCTTTCAATACTCTTTCCCATATCAGCCTACAAAGCTGGTAAAAAAACCTACATCGTTCCATACCTTTCTGGCAGGATTCAAAAAGAACCCAGAAAAGCAGAATAGTAAACACACAAATTAGTAATATTTGCCACTATTATCCATCTTATGAATTACAAGGAACACTAGCTGTGGGCACTGTAGGAGAGCTTAAATGTTACAACAGCAGGCTTCAAAAACAGAGGACTGAGAGATCCCCTACAAATAATAAAAACATTATTAGTAATTTAGCTTGTTTCCAGGTGTCTTCCAAAACATTCTGAAAACAGCCTTAGGAAGTCAAGACAAGTTGGTGAAAATCAGTTGATATCACAAAATCACAGAATGTTCTGAGTTGGAAGGAACCCACAAGGATCACCAAGTCCAACTCTTTAGTGAGAGGCCCGTACAGGGATCAAACCCACAACCCCGGTGTTATCAGCACCATGCTATCACCAACTGAGACAATCTCTGATAAACAACTGACCTCATCTCTGCATATAAAAGAGCTTTATAAGAGAGTAAGTAACTGGAAGGGAACCTGGTAGGTGCTAGAAATCCAGTTACAAGAAAAATTGGTTTAGTTTTCCAGTTGTTCCCTCAGATTTAACAGGCAGCACAAATCAGTTGAGTGGAAATCAGTCCAAACTGAGGTGGCTTTTTTGTGGTTTTGTCCCACTCCTCCTGTTCTTTTGGAACAGCAACTGGCTGGACTTCTGTCCTCACACTGAATCCTATATAATGGGCCAAGTTTTGGTGCCAGGCACATCTCTGTGAGGCAAGGACAGCTTCAGCACATGCCTCTCCACAGAGCTGAAAACAAACACAAGCCTGCTTCCTCAGTCCAGAAATAATCCTGTTATGCTCTGAAGGATCAGTGCAGACTGGGAAAAAAATAGAGGCATCACCTTTCCCCTCAAATGCTGCCCATCATTAATAACATATGCCCACAAACCATCCTCCAGTACACCAAACCTGAGAAATGCAAAATTCTATTTGGTGCTTGCTCGCAGAAGCAGATGCAAGAACATCTCAGGTGAAATCCAGGAAGTTACACTGCTCTGTCAGCAGCACTGGGGAGAAGCATATAGTGTCCACGAAAATTATTTTAATAGTAAGATTCATTTTGAACTATTTTTCTGCGTTATCCTCCATTCCTGTTTCTCTGCAGCTGTCCTTGTGTCCCATTTGCTAGGCAGTTTCTAGACCGTGTGTGTAGGTAAAGATCACTACTTGCAACAAGCTCCCTTAGAAAATACTTATCACTGATAAATCACCCACTTGTCTATTTTCCTCCCAGTGACCTTTTAGCAGGCAGTTAATGAGGTTAGCAGCAGTGATACTTATAGAGTACTCATTGCCAACATGTTGCTCACAGTAATTCTTCCAAGCAGAGATGACAGGGAAGGAGTGGCAAGGACTTCCCTGTTTTGTTTTGAGTAAAGGCGGGTTTTTCCTAAGCAGATTTTAATGAAAAAATGAGTGTTGCTTCAGTGTTTTGTGAGTTCCCATTCTTTGATGACTTCCTCCTTTTCTCATTCAAACACAGGCTGCTTCTAGTCTGGCTGCATCAGCAGGCTGGCAGGGGCAAGACTGCAGGGCTCTCTTTCTGGCAGGGGCTTGGGAGGGATGCTCCAGGGAGCCTGGGGAGGGCCCTTTGCCGCTCCCGTGGACTGACACAATTTCTCACCAACAGGAACCTCTTTTCGATGGCCTTGTTCTTTCTCCTCTTCTGCCAAAGTCTCTGCTGCTTTGTCATACGTTACAGGCTGTTCTTCCACTGGAGAAAATGGATATGCATTATTGAAAGCCATGTGAAAAGATTCACAACAGGTAAGCTAAAAGAAATGTAGTGGCAGCTTTGAGAGAAGAAAGCAATGAAAGAATGCACAGAATCAGGTTCAATACCAACTCATGATGAAAGAACAAAAAACCAGGCAAAGTCAAGAACTTGCTTCAGATTTTAAGAAAAGTCCTAGGCTAGATTCATGGTTTAATCTTTCAATGCATAACAGGGAAAGGCATGCCCATGACACGAAGATCACCTGCCTGGCAAAACTAAAGTCCCTGCTTCAAGGTCAAAAGATCTTAGAATTATTCACTGACATGGTATAAGAACTTTCTGTACCATCTTAGAAAAAAATACCACATTATTTACTGCTCTTGTTGTCTAAGATGGTGGAACCACTTCTGCTAAAATTTTCAGGAAAAAATCAGACACCTGTCATGGGAAATTTCTGTTCCAATACCTGCATCTGATAATGCTGTAAATGAAAACAGAGACTCCTAATGGGAAACATCAGTCTTCCTTTGCTGGACAGTAAAGTTCTACACATGTTCCCAATATTAGTCCATCTAAGTAAATGTGACGCACATTTTCTACTGATGGATAAAGCGACTACTCAATGTATGTCTAAGGACAGGACTGGCAATTTTGAAAATCTTGCAAGATGCCTGGCTACTTGTATCCTCAAACATTTGCCTTTGCATATTTCTGAGTGACTGAGGCAAACTGGCTTCTCCAGTAACTTCTGCAGTTAGGAAGTATACATGTTAAATACAACAAATGCCTAAGGGTATTACTCTTTCTCCATCAGTTCTCACCATCTGAACAATTAAGAGATTCAGTTGCCACCTAGAAGGCCATATTTTCTAAAATTCAGAGTGGTCCAGCTGGTAATTTGAGGGCCATGGAAGTCTGTTGTGTGCTTCTGTGCTGCCTGCTGCCTTTGAACCAGTGATGAGAGGCACATCTCCTCCATTCATCTCATCCTTTTTTAAGCACCAAACACTCCCCAAGCAGTCAAACACCTCTTAGCACAAAAAGCAGAACTGCAGATGCTGCCACGGAGTAAGACCTGGATTCCTCACACCTTTCCAGTTATCTTGCCTGACTGAATAAGGACTGTCAAAGTGTACTGTTCCATGGATATTCATTCTCCAACAGTATGATGGGCATAACTTCACTTACAAAGCTCTGGAGGTCTATATTAATGCAAACAGCCTGTATTATTTCATCACAAGAAGCCTCTGGCTTCTTCTGAGTGTGAAAGCACTGTTGTAGTGTAGTTTCTCATGACTAATCTGCAAAATGAAGGACTGAATGGTCTCTTCACAGCAATACAAACATGGGTTCTGCCAGAAATAAAATCTGGATTTCTCTGTCTCCTCTATATGCCACTGCTCCTGCTGGTACAAGGTGAGGAGAGATCTAATAAAGAAGGACATCCTACTCACCAGATTCTGAAGGACAGGCAGGATGAGGATCTGCTGTCTCACACTCAATTAGATCAACTGCTTTAGTCTCCAGAGAACTGTTACCCTCCTTAAAAACCGCAAACTGCAAATACATACAATATGCACAAAATATGCAGAGCCCAAATTAATATAAAATGAATTGGTTTTCTGAAACCCAAGAGGCAAACTGAAAGGGCCACAGACACCAACCACAGAACAGGGAAAAAGGTCATCCTGGCTTCTGGGATGACCCTTCCCTTGAAGGTAATTAAATATTTGGGTTGATGACAGCCCCAGTCTTTCTTTGGAAAGCACACAGTCCCAGTCTAGTTAAGAACTACCAATTCCCTTGCCTTGCAAATCAACATTTCCAAGGGCAAGAACAGAAGTTCATGAAAATCAACCCTCTCTATAGTACTGAGGGCCATTTTTAATGTGTTAAAAATATCAGCAGGAATCCAGACAGCAGGAAACTGTCAAACACAGGGAAGGAAGCAAGCCTCCCTTCCTGGCCCTCAGCATCTCCTGCAGGATGCGGTTCCATCATGCCACAGTGACAGTGGAAGTCAGAAGATGAGACCCTCTGGGAGAACATGCTGAAAGGACCGGGGGAAAACAGAAAAAACAGGGGTAGAGAAAAGCAATGTGAAGCACTATGATGAAATTGTACAGAGAGAAAGAAGAAAACCCAGTAAAGGGGGGAGGTTTAAAGAGCAGAGACAGGGAAGAAGAGAAAACATCTGTAAATAAGATGTTCCAACAAAAGGACTGACAGATTCAGGGGTCCAGGTGGATGACTGGTGGATTCATGTGGATAGAATACACATGTAGCAGGTGCGCCTATTTAGGCATCAGTTCATCCATGTAAAATCTGTACTCTCACAGCTGCTAACCCACATGTGACAGACCCCCAGCGGAGATTCAGCTACACACAGTTCTGCAAAACATCGTTGACTGTGCAAAGGAAAACACTTGGTGGATGAAAAGTCTCAGAATAGCATCAAAATCCAGACACGTGCAGAAGTTTACCAAGGCTTACATACCAGTAAGATCAGCCTGGCCTGGCTCATGGAACTCTAATACGCATGTCAAAAAGTATGCCAAAAAATACCCTCAGCTAAATGTACCCTCAGCTAATTGTACCCTTGCCTGGCACAGCAGAAGTAAAGCAAAAAGTGAATGATGCTTGGAAAATTTGTAGGTATAGTTTCAGTATCATGATACCTAATTTTTGATGTGTGTGATAGCACAAAAGCTTGTTATCCTCTACATCAACCTAGATGGGCAAGAGCAAGAAAGTCTTTGCACTCTCTCTCATCAGCCTCACAAAGAAGCAGTGGCAGTGTGGACTACCAAATGAGTGAAATCCATGAGCTCCTTACAGTTGCTGCATACACATCATACAGTCCCGATATGAAGCCCTTTGTTAAGATTAATGCTGCGTAGATCAATAGTACCCAAAAAGCTATTCCAGTACCTTAAGAGTTGAGCAGCTATGGATTTCTGTCCCTGATGTAATATTATCTTTTTTTTTTGCATAAAGCTCTCCAACAATCCACTTGAAGTGAATAGTAGAAATGGACAACTTCCCACAGCTTTTTGGCAGCTCTAGATGTTCTAACCCAAGCACATGCATGCATGAAGCCCTGGTGAACTTAAAAATCAATGGCTACATCAGCACAGAGAAAATCACATGCATGAAACCACAGCAATCCATTACTGAGTAAGCACCAACAATTAGCAAAGGGTCAGTGATTTCCTCTTCCAGTGTGCAACAAGCCATTGCAATAAATTACTTTATTAATGTATCCGATGTCTCCTGGTGCATAGTGAAATGTAACACAAATGTGTCATAGATGTAAAAGCTGGATTTGTTTCTGTTGAGTCAGTCCATTGCTTAGCTGTTTAGTTACCTTATATTCAGCAAAACTGCCACTGGTGACCAGCATTAACTGCAGGGTCAGCAGAAGGTGGAGACAGAGCTGATGGGCTGCAGGCCTCCTAGAGCACCGCTCCCAGGCAACGAACTGTTCCCAGTCCCAACAAATGTTTCTGCTTTTCCCCCCCCCAGGTATTTTGCAAGCTGTGGATTTTGCTTCTGCTGTGAACAAATTATGGCATTGCCATGATTCAGCTCATTTGCTGTCCAGTACCTGCAGGAAAGCTGCTGATAATAAAAGGTGCGTAAGAGTATGCAGTTGACCAGCTAAGGAACCATATGCCATAAGCAGGGTCAAGTGGATTCAGTGCTACCAACACATGCTTGACAGTGTGCTTCAGTGGCTACCCACTCACAGATTCTGCCAGACAGTCTCACTGAATCATTTGCAAGGCCATTCTGAGAGTCTCAGACCGAGCACAGAAGTAGCCACAGATGCCAGTTATGTCACTTGACAACTTCAAGATCCGGCTGCAACCACCCAGCAGTGTAATGTCATTCTAATGCCAGTCAGAATCAGGTCCTTAGACCAGATTTTATGGGGCTAAATGCAGCTCCAAAAATGACAACAGCCACAGACCTGTACAACCAGACCATGCCGGCATTTTTACCTACCCCAGTGTAAAACTGGAACTTTATATATCTTACCAAGCTGCCTGATAAAATCCTGGCTGCTTTTCTTTACAAGGCGGCAGATTCTAATACAAGACATTTAATTTCATCAAGCCCTAAAATAGAGTTCAACATCTCATGTAGCACACACAATACTTGGCTCCCAAGAAGCCTTTTTTACAGAGGGCATACTTTCCTGTGAAAATAGCTGTGTGATATGCCATGTCATCACATTGCCATTTCCTTAATTTAGAACACAGTTCCCCAACTGTTGTGTTCAAAGCTAACAATAACACTGGCTAATGGTTGCAATACATCCAGGCAGCTGTGAACTTTGAGGGATAACAATGAGGTAAGATGAACTAGGGTTCACAGCAAAGCACTTGATGACTCCAGCAGTTATTTAATGTATTTAAGATGTGAATTATTTGATGGATAATCTCAAGTGGATCCCTAACACTCTTTGATCCTTCCTGATTCCCTCTGCACTCCACATTAATATAGTTACCAGAAGCTTGTTGCCAGTAGGTGTTACGTTCTCATTGTCAGCGCGGCTGCTGGCGGCTCTTGTCGCTTCTGCATAAAGATTCTTCTTATACAAATTCTGACTTCTGCAACAGAACAAAAGCTGACACAGATTATTTTGCTTTGAGAGGAACAGACGCTGCCTTTTTCACACATTATTCTATCAGTATTTGCAGAAGTACATATATTTTGTTTTCTCTCGCTGGCTTGTGTATTGCTATCCACTACCACACAGTGGTTAAGACAAACAGCTTGTCAGAAAAAGGAGTCAGCAAGAAGTGTACAAATGCTTGTTCCAATGTGCCATCTGTAAAGGGTCATTCATTGGAATGAACAATAGGCCTCATAGTTTTAACTAGACCCTTCCATTCTTGTATATCATTCTATTTGCAATACATTTCTCTTATAAAGATTTGTTTCAGGCAATGCAATGAAGAGTATTTGTGGGTGAAGCTCAGAAATAAAAGTCTGACTGTATTATTGTACATTATTGGTAGTTACAGTTATGAAAGTCACTTTTGTATTCATCTGCATCAGTTACGCAAAGCAACAGTTTCAGAAGTTGCTATGAAATAAACAAACTGAAAGTCTCAAAAAGCTTGGAAATAAGATCTTCCAGGAAAAATTCATGACCCACAGAACTGGCTTAAGGGGAAAAAGCTAAGAGTACTATCTGGAGATGGAAAAGGTATGAATAATCAGCACTAAGAGGCTAGTACCATAAATTCAAGGATTGTTATTTTTCCTTTTAAAGGGCAATCACTTATAAGGCGGTATTAAAAGCCCATATAGGCCCAAACACAACATTTTATTCTGCATCACTTGGGATCCAAATTAGTACATCTTCTTTCACTTTGCATATATGTTTTTGTCCTCCTGAGCATCAGCTAACAAAATTAATGTTACACTCCTCAAATTCTGGAAGTCTCAGGTTATAACATCTTTTTACTTGACCTATTTTATATAAAATTTAGTGGGTATTTACCAAAGAAAATAGGAATTTTCCTTCTATTTATGAATTTTCCTTTTATTTCTGCATAACCTTTATATGCTAACTGGGAAAGGTCGCATGCCATAATTATCATACATTGCTCCCTTCATGAAAATACAATGTAAATAAATTTTACTTTGTGTGGCCTTGGCCAGTTGAGGTGGAGGAATTGTCGGTGTTGAATCTACGATTCAGGTTTGGGGTTTTTTGTGGAAAAGAGTTGTTTCCCTGCTTCCCAAGGAAGATAAGAAACTTGGCACACTATGCAGTCAGACTGCACAAACCTAACTTTAAGAATAACACAGTGCTCTTCAGTAGACAATAGTCTTTGAACAAACCAACACAATACTTCAGCATACTTGGCCCTCAGTTCACATATTTTCAAATTGGCAGGTGTAGACCTCCAGCTTATTTTCCTTCATTTAAAAGGAGATAGGCATCTCCATTTTGCAGGGGAAGGAACAGAGCTATTACAGACTTAATCGGGACATTTTGAAATACAGTAGATTATCTGAAAAAGTGGTATAGCAATTTCAACCCACATACTGGTTTCCAGACTCTAGTTAAATAGGGATTTTAGATCAGTGGTTTAATTTTGATCTAGTTATACTAGTAATTGCTGCAGTTCAAATTCAGTCAAGCGTGTAATTGAAAACCTGTTGTTGTGGTAAATAGTTATATTGATCACAAGCATTTGGCAAGAAAGAAACATAAATCTGGGAGAAATTACAAAGGAGAGAGGAAGGGAAGAAATTTAATATTTTCATACCTTTAAACAAATCGTATTCTGTCTATTTTCTATAAGAGAATGCATGAAATATATGGGAAATAGAAGAATCTCACAATTTTTCTGTTGTTTATATATCCACTGATCAAAATCTGAACCCCAGGTTATGAGAAAAAAACAGGCTGCACTTAGCTTTAATTCTGGACCCCTATCACTAATTAATGGAAAATAAGAAATGTTGCAGCTTCTCTACTTTTTTGGACTAAATATGCCAAGAACCATTAAATAAGAATGAAAAATATTAGCTTACGTAATTAACTTCTTTTGTAGCTTAACTTTTTGTGTCTAGGAAAGTCTAATTTTAAATTGACCTAAACCACAAACAAAAATCCTGCATTTAAATCAGCCTCTGAGAACAGCTGTCTGCCAAGGTCATGGCCAAAAGACTCTAGCTTAAATGCTTAATACTTTCCAGTCTAACGGACACCGATGACATTTAATTTCACATCAGACTGGGTTCTTAAATAGTGACCGTAGGAATTCTTTTTGCCACAAGAAGAATCCCAAACCTGCGCAATTCATTACAGCCATGGAAAATGCCAGGGAGTACTTCTACAGCAGATATGCTTAGACTCACATCCCTGATTTTACTCTTTCAACTGCCAGGAAAACTGTTTTCATGTTCACTGCTGGAAGCATCACTCTGGAAGTCTGCCTTTGGAAGGTTAGTAGGCTGCTTTTCCCAATGGCAAGGAAATTTTCAGGTGGAATTCTACACCGAAAGGGAAACAAAAGCAAACTCATTGAACAGCTGGCAGAGAAGAGCCAACCCCTGCCATGAGAGCTTCAGACATCTACAGCTGTGAAAGGAAACCAAGGAAGAAGTAAATGGAATGCTCCTGAGCTCTCTCATGAATACGAATTATGGCTCCTCCTCAAACCTAGTAAGGTCTATTCTTCTTCCCTCCGGGCATGTCTGCTCACTGACACCAAAGTGAGTTCTGCGGGCAAGGGACATGCCAGAGCTTCCTGTATTATTCACAGATCCAGTCACCGAAAAGCAGAAGAACGGGAATTTCCGCCAGCTGCGGAGCAGCTCACGATGTTAGCCACGAGCACTGTGTGGAAGCAGCAGCAGCAGCAGCAGCAGCTCAGCCCGAGCGGCCCGCGCCGCCAGCCCGGTTTGGAAGCCGTACCTGTGGCAGTAGGCGGCCAGGACGCCCAGCAGCAGCAGCAGCAGGGCCAGCGCGGCGGCGCACGCGGTGATGGCGATGTCGCGCACCTTGGCCCGCCCGGCGCGCTGCTGCTCCCACCACTCCAGGTCGCTGAACTGGCAGCGCTCCCCCACGAAGCCCGTCACACAGCTGCCAAGGAAAGGGGGCACAGCTGCAGCGGCTGGCAGGGCACGGCCCCGCACCGCCGCTCCGGTCGCCTTGCGCATCGGCTCACCACTGAGCACCACTACGGAAACATCTGGTTGAATTTAGCAGTGGGGAAGACAAAATTATTTTAAAGGAATGCTCTAGAAACGTGTGGAATCCAGTATTAAAAGCATATTTTTTTTTTTTTGTACTGTAATTTTTTGCTGGTATTGAATTGCCTATGGAATTATACAGAGAGATTGTAATTACCAGATTCCTATGGGTAAAAAGTAGAAAAAAAAATTTCTTAAATCCTGTAAATCCTGCTGTGTGATTAGTGTTTCCCTAGGATTTTCCATTTAACTTCTTTCAGCAGCAAGCTTCCCTTCCTTTAAAGTAGGCACTACAGGACTGATTCGTATTTTCAGAGTGATTTGGTTAAGAGAATCAAATTTTAATCTGAATCTTTACTTTAAAATTAAAGACGAATAAAAGCATTTTAAAAACCCTATGCAGGGTTAGAAATATCTTCAAAACTTACTTTTAATATAAGCTTCTTCTGCAGGCAGTTTTTGTTTATTTGTTTGGTTTTACCATTGTAAAACCCAGCACAGAAATATACTATCAATGCATGAAACCCTCAAATCAAAATTACTAGAAAGAGAGAAATACATCAAAAAAGAATCCTGGCCTAGTTTTTCTGTGCAAGGCGAGACATATAAATAATAAATGGAAAAATGAAAAGTCTACTCAATTCATAACAATCCCTCAGCAATGTAGGCTCAACTCCTCACAATTCTAATTGGTCTAATTTTACTCAAGTCCAATAGCTAGTCAGATGAGAAAAAGAAGCAGGATCTGACCTGCAGCAGCTTTTACCTAATGTCATGAAATCATTATATTAGCATTCATTATTAAACTAGGCACAAGCACTTTCATTCTGTCACAATATAGAAGGCATGTGTGCTGGAAGGCAGAAAAAATGCTAATTTTTTAATGTTAAATTACAATGAATTTCAAACATGCTAGAAGATCTACTTTCTAGTGTAAGATCTTTTATTAATTAAAATACAAATCACGTCTGGTATGTGATTTTTGCTAGATAACACTTTTCCATTCCTTCCCTGTGGTAGTTAATAGATTAGAGCCTACATGAATGAATGCTGCCATCTAGTGAGAATTCAGCGGGGACAGAATCCAGCAACACCCACACACAAATCCCAACAGCGTGGCTAAGCATGGTTGCTCTTAAATTTTTTAACTGCTTCCACTTCCAAAACTGAAAAATATGTACATTTGAATTCTCATTATGCAGTAACACCTAAAAACTAAAGAAAAAACCATATGTGATCCAATTTGAAAGTTCTGCAGGTTTAGACTCTTCAATTTCAAGAGAAGAAGTTTCTGAGGTGAAAATAGATAGTTTACAATGCCTCTAATAGTTACACTAAAAAGTCAAAACAAGTACCAGAGATGATTATGAGTCCATCTCCCGTAATGTCTTTGCCCAAGGGCTTTGCTGAGCTCAAGAAATCCACAGTACAAAGCATCCACTTCACTCCCACATATGTACATGAGACACATTCCTTTCATATTCTTACAGGTACAGAGGTCTGTAAGCAGGGGAGACCACTCACATTTCTAAATAGGAAAGCCTGAGACGCAGAGCGAGATTTGCCCACCCTGGAACAGCATCCACCCCCTGCACAGGTCCTCACTTACCACCTGAGACCCCAGAGGAGGAGGCAGGCATTGGATTTCTCCCATTGTAAAGATTTTATGCTTGATTTTGAAGAAAGATTCTGAGTACAGTTTCAAATATAATGAGATTACACACTTAAATGCCAGCACTAAATGTTTTGAAGAAATGATTACGCCATGGGACTAGGTTGTCACATTCACCAAGCCAAGGGTGACTTCTGGAGACATGAGATTCTCCTTGCTTTTATCAGTACCTGCGTTTGGGGAACCCAGAATTAGGCTTCACAAAAATACTGAGAGGGTTAAAAATATTGACAGGGGAAGTAGGGCTTGATTTTGAGGTCTCATTGCAACTCTCCCTGTTTTTAAGAGGGCAATTATAACCTATCCTTTTCTGCCTTTCTCTAATGGAAGATGCTGACACCAGACTGCTCCCTGGCCCCAGTCAGGGAAGACAAGACAGAGGTGCCCTCTTCCATCCCAGTGAATGCTACACATGAACAGCAAGGCCAACAAGGAGGTAGGTACAAGTCAGCCCGATATGTACAGGAGAGACAGCAAGCACCTCTTTCATAAAGCCATGAGCACTAAGTCATTTAACAATTTACCTCCCCCTTCCAAAGCACAGAATCAAGTGCTTAGGGAACAGATCCAATCCTACTGTTAATTGCCACCGGTGTGAATGGAGTGGCCATGCACCAAAAATTACACTGATCACTCACAGGAAAGAGGAGATTCTAATGGTAATTGTTGACATGAGTGATAAACAGATCATTTGTGGATGAACTCTTCACTGCCTGCAGTTAACCAAGGGTGCCATTCTTCAGCAGAGAAAATACAAATTTCTGTACTTACTTGCAGGCATAGTCTTGCAGATCAGAAACATAATTGCACACTCCCCCATGGAGGCAGTACGACTCGTACGAAGGAGGGCATCCCACAATATCGCCTTGCACCGCATTTGTAGTGTATTCATTGCTGAGAGCAGTGGGGGGAACAGTAGATTCTGAAACAGAGGGTTTCACAAGGACATCTCAAACTTTTGGCCTCATTGGCAACATGATCTTATGGAAGAGTTCCAGAACTTCAAAGTAAAGTAGGTAAAAGAAAAGAAAAGAAAGTAGGTAAAAATATCTAATTTCTATTAATTACTTGTGTTTTGCCTATTTGCTTATGTTGTTATCAAATTTATGCAAACAGAAATTTAGATCAAATTACTAAATATGCTTGATTTTAGATTTACAGTGAAAGAGCTACAGTGATCGACTGAGCCCTGAAGAAAAACTGCACCAACTCTCTAGGTGCTTACTCTGAAATGATTTTTGCAATTTATGCAGCTCTGGCACATGGTAAATCTCCACCATGCATAAATTACCAGAGTCAGAGGTAGAGGTGAAGGGCAACTGTATTTCATGCACTTGGATCTCAGACTCAGAAGTTGTCGCAAGCAACTTGTCATTCTTATGCAGATTATTTCTATTCTGCTGCCATCCGGCTGATTGCATCTCTGTGTGATGGCAGATCACATTTTTTATTGTTTCAGGCTAGCTCAGGTACAGATAACAGCATCGCTGGGGAGCAGGGAACCCTGGGGTGCAGGGAACCCTATTGACCCATCTCTTCAAAGGGTTCTGCAGCCTGCTCTGAATCACATGAGCTGCCACCTGCACACCTATCCAAACTAGCTACTTCTAAAGGTAGCACTAATGTCTCTGCACAGCATGACCACAGTGCAGACATGCCCTTACAGTAATAGAGTGTTTTCATGCCTACTTTGATGCGACAACAAATCTATAGGTCAGAACAAAACAGCTACATGGCAAAGAATTTCCAGCAGTATGGGTTAGCAGAGACACGCCTAATCATTCTCATACAACTGTGGGATCAGTTCCATGACTCACACCAGTTTTATTGCAACATGACCTTCAATGACATTTGGGTTTTAAAATTTCATTTGCAGGAGAACTGCAATGGCAAAGAGGCTGAAAGGAAAGGGATGAGTGATTATACAGGTGTGCATGCATTCAGCAAAGTAAACTTCATCTTGCTAAAAGAGCTTATTAGGCAAAGAACTAAAACAATGTGTTAACACCTATGAAGACATAGGATCAGACTGACAGATGAGGGACCAAGGAAACATTACTTCCAAGTCATGCATCATTTAAAATCATCATTTCCTGAGTGACACCTGAAACTACTGAAAGATTAAGTAACCGAAATGGGAGTGGGAATACTGATAGGTGTTCTATTTAAGAAAGCCACAATTTCCCTGTTTTTCTGAAGAAACAGAAAAACTGTCAGCTCTGTGACAATCACACCATGTCCCTCCATCATCAGAAAGTCATTCAATCTGGAGTAAAATTCACCCTGACCAAGACGGCTGACACAGAGTAAAGCAATGAGTCACTCTCGTTTTCAGATAATGCTGCTACCACATTGAGGCACTAAAATGAGGGTCGGACAGTCACTAGGGCTGAACCTTCAGCAGTTCCCTTCAGTAAATTGGTAATCAGATTTTCTAAGGAGTTTCAGAGCCCTTTTGAACAATTAGTGACTAGAACTGAGAGACATGCTTATACTGAAGAATCAAATGGCACTTAAATTATGTGCATTTCCTGTGCTAGCCTTCTGCAGAGTAACAGAAGGCACAGGGAGTTTGAAAAATGGCACAGACTGAAACTACCCCCAAAAAAATCTTACTTGCAAGGAGTATTTACTTCTGCTGTTGATTGTAAATGACATTTGATAGATTTGTTGTTACATTTAGACAGTAAAAATTCACATTGAATCCTAATGTGGATATTTCCTAACTAATCTCAGATCTGTTCTCCTTAGTCCGCCACAAAACAGCCTCCTAAAGGCAATGCTAAATGGATCCACAAGGTGGTCAGAGTGTTAGTGTTCAGGGATCCTTTAGTTTCCAGGTATAACAATTTATCCAAGAACACAGTTCTTAATTTAGGGCACTTCATTTTATTTGCTCACGCCGTTTACTCACTGCAGCCGATGCCGGTTCCAGAGGCATGATCAGCACACGAGCAAGTGAAGTTTCCTTCTGTATTTGTGCAGGTCATGTTCTCTCCACAGGTGTGGGACCCCATCTTGCACTCATCAATATCTGTCACCCAAAGAGTCTGCAGTTAGAAGAACGAAATGGCTCAGAGCATCGGTTAAAAGGGCAGCAGCTGCAGCACTGTGGTCCCCAGGCAGTGGGGGAAAACACCAAAGACTTCTCTCTCTGCAAACATACCTTCATGGAAAACCCAATGGAAAAGAAACCAGCACACTTCCTATAGCAGGAGCATGCTGTGCTGCTGCAGAAACTCTCCACAGGGAGAAGGAGGGAAAGGCTTCCCCATGAAGTGTAACAAGTATAGTAGAGTTGAAGAGGAGACTTATTTGTACCAGATGCATGCTCCTGGCATGGCTAGTCATAGCTTGCAGCCTGGATCCCATATGTTGGCATTCTTGCAGTAACACAGCAGAAAGGTTTGGGAGTGGGGAACTGCCCACCCCTGCACCATCCTCCTAGTTCAGCCTGAACAAAACGTTTAGGCAGAAGAAAAGTGTCTAGAAACCTATAGGTTTATTCAGTTTGTGTAAACACTTCAATGAGTGAGGCTTTGAGTGACTGTGAAGAGGCTCTCTGACTCCAAGAGTTTCCAGGCTCAGAGCCCACGTTAGGCTCGTATAAATCTCTCACCCCCATCCTGCTGCACACCCTCCTCCTGCCTCCACACCTTCTCTGCAAAGCCCACGGCAGCAGCTCCTGCCAGGCTGACACTGGCACGTTGCTGGGTGCCGAAGCACTCCCCTCAAAGGTGAAACCTTTGGTTCACATAGCAGAGTTTGGGAACCTCTTATTCATTTTATGAACTGTCAGCAGAATAAATGGGCCAGATCTGCTTTGGGGAATCACAGATCTGCTACCCCTATTTTTGTGAAATAATTGCTTAACTTCTGGGAATTTTTCTACAGTAAAATTAATGGGTTCTGGCTCAAAACAATATAGAAAATTCAGAGCACTTTTAAAAACAAAAAAAAAGGGGGGNCATCATGTGTTATCACTGTCACATTCCTGGACACTGTGGATGCATGCAGGCGTTAACAACTGAAGCACAAAACCACTTACCAGTTTCTGGTTTTCATAGTACATTTCAAGTCATCGAACACAAAATTTGTTTCAGTTATGTTTATGTCATAATAATACTGCATCTTCTATAAAATGCTGAGAATCTATTTTCTGGACTTGAAGACTTCAGGAAGATAAGAGACTGTTTGTCAGTAACAGTGGAAGGTACTACATCCTGAGCGACTATACCACAGAACAGTGGTAAGTAAGACAGTGAGAGCCCAGGGATGCCTGAGGACTTGCCTTCTACGTGGTGCTGGGAAGGCAAGAGGACCTTGTCACTTCTGCGTGCACTTCCATCTGCACTTCCAAACACTCTCAAAAAGAAGAGCTCTGTCTCTGACCTCTGCAGGCAAAAGGCCTTCTAGAGTCCTCTGCCACTGATACTTTCCACACTCTACCCATAACGATATTGTTCTTAATTTTTCAGTCATCCTAATCAGCATTGAAGAACCAAAGTCCAGTAAAGATTATGTAAGAATTGGTTCAAACTTAATGGGTTTTGAATTAGGCTATAAAGGAAAAAAGGAAAAAGAAAAGGATGAAAGAGAAGCCAAGACTCTCATAAAGCTCTGAACAAACTGTGTGCTAGTCAAATACTGGAGAGAAAAAGCTTCCTGTTCATATTTACCACTAAAATGGATTAAGAATTTAAGAGACATAGGGAATGAACTAAAGACCTGGCATTAGAGCTGGATGGGCAAATCAGTGGGTCTGATTATTAACAAGACTCTAAATGTACTCAAGTTGTCAGTGTCACACCTTGAACCTCATGCCTATTAAACAGACCTGGAATTATTTGATGAGTATTATGACACACTCAATACCTGCTTTCGTTTATATTCATGGCAACGATTTCCAATAAAGCTCTACTCCTTCACCTCCACTTCCCTCCTCCCCTTCACTCTTCCTCTCTCTCCTTCTCTAGGCACTAAAAAGAGTGCAAACACTGAGAGGAGATATTCACTGACAAATACAAGCTTTGCATATTGATCAGTTGCTGAGGTCACCACACTTCCAACAGGGAGGAAGGAATCAAAAAGGCAGAAACGCCCCAGCCCTCCAGACAGAGCAGAGCCCTCACACATGCCCATACCATAGCAATGGACTGCATCTCCAGCGTAGCCTTCCAGGCACTTACAGACGTAGCCCCCTTCTGTATTGATACAGCGGGACACGTTTCGATTGCAGCGGTCCGCGTTCGCAGCACACTCGTCAACATCTGCGAGACAAAACAAGGGGCAGGGCACGCGGGTGGTGAAACCATCACGTCAGTCGATAAACAGAAACATCTACACCACGGATCTCCCTCAGACCGTGCTGGCACTTGCCATTTGTGCATCTGAAGCAAATGGGAAGAGAAGGACTTTGTGGTCTTTTTTGGTATGAAATTTGATGGGGGTGTTCTAAAATCCAGGAGAGTCAACCAGATACGATCAACTGGAGATCACAAATACCATTTGCTTAAAAAAAAAACCTGTTCAGAGGAAATTATCTGATTGAAAAAAAAGCTTTATATTATAGAACCAGAGAATCCATTAAGTTGGAAAAGACCTCTAAGAGCATCTAGAAACTTTGCTTTGTGAAAGAATACATAAGCTTAAAAAAAGAAAAAGTGCTGCCGTGAAAAAAATATATGTCCATTTCAGCTTACAATTTTTTTCCCTTTCTATGGCAACATAGATTCTTCTGAGTCTTCATGCTTAGCCACCAAATCGTATTTTTTTCTTTCACCTTCCTCTCTTGACCTTTATGAGAGAAAAGAAGTTCTTCCATTTATTTTGCAAACAAGTCCACAAATTTAAAGACCACTCTGAGCAATGTTTTGCATGGCTGTTAGAGTCTTTTTCTAGTGCTAGAAAGAAACTAGAGCAGCACTTTTACATAAATATTACATCAGGAATACTAATTTTGAAGAGATTCCTTATGTCTAAATTATACATCAACTATCACGTCTGTGGACTGAGCTTTTATAATTAGTCAATTTTTACAAATAAATACATTATACTTTTATTATCCCTGTTATTGCTTCTTAATATTAATAGGATTAACACTCATGGCTCGAGGGGAAAAAAAGGCATGTGATAATTAGCCATTTCATCTCACATGCTCTCTGCTCATCATCTCTTTCATACTATTGACCTTTCTCTGATGGCTTGCACAGCAGAGCTGCCAGTGTGAAAGGAGATAGATTTTCTTCCTCCCCCTCAATCTACAATTTTTCAAAAGTTATAATGAAGTTTTTTATTACCGTAGCATGATTTCCCCTTCCTGGTAAATCCTTTCAAACACTGGCACATAGCACCATCTTCCAGCAAAACACACTCTGCATTGACATAACATTCCAGTGCACTGCAGTCATCTTCATCTACAGCATAAGCAAAACAAAAAAAACCCACTAGATGCATTTGGAAATCTCAAAGGAGGTACTGTATAACTATATTAAAGAAAAACTAACTAACTAACTAACTAGCTAACTAAGAAAACCAGAACATACAGTCAAAGTTTGAAACAGCTCTCCAGGATTAGTTATAACAAGCCAATACAATTATTGTGGGTGCTCTCTTTGTCTAGATGGAGTTGATATGTCATTTAGCATCAGGATTTCTGAATACTTTATTCAAAACCTATTGCAAACTTCAATGATCTAGTGTCATCAACAATATGTAGATTTCAATGGGTTTACTTTAACTTTGTTTAGAGGAATGCAACATACTTGAAAATCTAAGGGAGAGGCTTCCTCAAGTGTTCCAAATTAGAAATGTTTGTTCTCTAGACCAGGATAATATTATCAATTTTTGTTGATATGGCCAAGGAATATAGACACAAACAGAAAAGCAGTCCTACCTGAAATAATTGCACAGACCCAAATTCTTGTAAGAAGGTTAAGAGCATCAATACCACCAGTCTCGACAGTGAGCCTTTCTTTCTTTAAAGTCTGTGAATTCTTTCTGCTCTATAAACCTGTTCAGAGCCTCAGAGTAACGATAAGGAAGATAACCACCAGACTCTACCTGATACCATGATTTCAGCCATAAAAAAATTTATTTTCTGCTTTTCCCCATTGTCTGCATCATTAAAAATCCCAGTGCTCCGTGTGCTCTGGAGCACAGTCTCTGGTAGTGGCTTTGGCATTACCTCCTTGTGCACTAAGACACTTCCTGAAAAAGACAAGAAAAAAGTGACATGGACTATTTAAATCTACTGAAATAGCCTTCTGGTTTTTGAACACTTGTCTGCTTTCCAACAATCATGGTGGTTTCCTTTTAAAATAAACATCAGTATCCTCCCAGACTAACCTGTTTCTGACATCAAATTATTCCTAAAAGCACTCACTGATGACTTTTCTCAAATAAAAAAGAGAAGAAATGTGACTCATTGCTCATGGTACTTGTCAGCACTGCACATATCTTTTTCACTGCTAAAATGTCAAGAGAAAAATTACAGGTCAGACAACATGTTATTGTCCCAAGGACAACATTCCAGCATTTTCATTCTTCAGAGAAACCATCATTCCTTACGTTAGAGCAAAGTGGATTTTTCCAGTGCTCTCTGTCAGGATCCTCAAGGGTTTGAGGAAGGTCTTTTTTTGAACTGGAGGATTGTACCTGCTGTTGAGTTGGAAGAATCCAGAGCATGACAGGTTTTTCCATCTTGAGTTTTCCCAAATCCTGGATGGCACTTGCAGTGGACAATTCCAAAATTGTTTTCACAGATCTGATCACAGCCTCCATTCTCATAAAGGCAAGGATTTGCCCCTAATGAAGAAAACCAGGAAACTTAACAATCTGCTTCTTCAGTCAACATCTCTGTTTAGACATGCAGGATTGAAGCAGATGGAAAAAGAATGAGGACTGACAAAAACTAGGATTTTTTTTTTTTTTTTTTAGTTTTTTTTAACAACAGATGCATATAGTAAAGCAGAGATGTTGTCACCAAGCCTCTGGCAGGAAAAAGATTCACATACTCTGTATCTAATACATGTACCACATTTTTTATGATTCATTTCCTTTATTATTTCTCCTTTAATATTTAGAGTCCTAATATTACAAGGGCATATGGAACCTGTGATTCCCTCCTCTCAGTCCTCGTCTATTGAATTACTCTTTTCTGTTTACAAGGAGATTGCTCCCAACAGAAAATCAAATTATTTGATCAAAAATGAATAAATCTTACAAAATCTTTCTCCATGTCATTTGTTATTATTGGTGTGTGTGGGGTGCTAATAGATGAGGATAAATAGGAATTAGAAGACTGTGGTAGCCTCATGGCAATTGATCAGCATCTATTCTTGGGCATGAACATAAATGTGTCAGCATTCCTGGGACACATGCCCAGATGATGCTTTCAATAAATGCCAGTCTGACTATGCAAGGCTTTTTAAAGAGCCTGTTTCTGAGAAGATAATCCTCTCCCCAGGGACATCTATTCTACTGATATCAGTGAACAAGAGGAGGCTGGAAGGGAATGACTGCTTAATTTTTGCAGTATACCTGGTTTCGCCAAAGGATGAACTACAACCATTGATGAGGGTCTCAGCATGCTGCCTCGAAGACGTACCCTGTTTTGGCCGGTCTTCTTGTCCACCCTCACTAGTGATGGCCTAGCCCAGTCAGAAAACCACAGGTGGTCCTCAAACACCACTACAGCAAAAGGGTGGCCTACAAAGACATCAGGTTTATCATTTCCACATCTGTAGAACATGCACAAGAAATCCTGTAAAGGAAAGCATTATCTGCATATAGGTCAGCTTCTAACACAGGGCCCCAGCCATAGCCAGTGCTCCACTTTGGTTTCTCTTGGAGAGGGATAAGTGGCCGTGAACAAGAGACCACGGGCACATGTTACTGGCACTCTTAGCAAAGAAGGCTGTGACACTTGCCTGGCTCGCTGCAGTCTCTACACTTCTGGTGACTTCCAACCAGATCTAGTTCACAAGATGCTTCTACCTCACCCATCATCATTTCTTGAGGCAGCATTGGGACCAGATTTTCCAAATTGGAGTGCCTCCCTCCTTTGCTTCCAAGTGGCCCCGCAGAGAGCTACTGAGGTACACAGTGTCTTCTGCAGTCTTCACATAACAAGGAGGAGAGGAGCTCACGGCGGTGTCATCCTGCATAAGCATCCTGGCACGAGGCAGCCTGGGGGCTACAGACACTGCAGCCACTGACTCCTGGTAGGGCCCCAAAGCCAGTGTGTGGTCTCTGCAAGTGCCAAAAGCACACACAAGTGCAATGCAGGGGGCCACACGTGCATGTAGCCAGCTAACATAAACCACAGGAGGCAATAGGTCACCCAGGTAGCTTCCTTCCTCTCTTTTCACTGATGACAACAGGATCCTAGACACCAGCTTCAACTAGGCATCTAACAATTACATGACTAGCAGCACGTGTGAGAAATTCCACCCCAAGTTCAGAGCATAGGAACTTTTCCTTGGTGGCAGTAGGAAAACTCAGATCCCCAGTTTGACTTCCAGAGATAAGCTCAGAAACTCAGAATCCACAGGACAATTTCATATATATAATGGCAGACATAAAGGTTTTAACAAAATGATTCTGGCATTTTCTAATCTTTCATGATAGAAAATTGCCATTAGTCCATATGGGACTATATGTTTTTTCTATACACTCAGAAATCTCCTGCTTTCAAGGTAGCCTTTGGGCAAGCTTTTTGCAATGGAAGGTAAAAACATAGGCTATTCTTCTATGGATGTACACCTGGCTTCAGAGTGGATGCTTCCTGGCTTCAGAGTGGATGCTTCCTGGCTGAAGCAGGTTTGCTTTGTTTTAGTCCTTAGAGCCTCAGCGGCACCGCACTCTGTACCACTGCAGTCTGAGCCCCCCTGAAAGGTGTGTTTTGTTAGCACGTGATTTTTAGGATCTGTGCTTTTGCTTCTTGATGTAAGACCTCAACTAGGTGATGTTTAATTTCAGTAAAGAAATTGGGATCCCAACATGTATTAGTTTACAAAAAAAAATTTAAAATCAAAGACAAGCAAAGAAGCAAACAAAACAACAGATAAATCAGAACCTTGGGGAAGGAGTATGTGCTGGTATATCTTAAATTCACCTCACAAATAAACTGAAAAAAACATTCCTTTATAAAAAAATTTCTAAGACCCTTTTAAGTGTTCTTTAGTGTTATGTTGACCTCACTGCCTCCACTGACCCATTCTCAATCACTGACCTTGGTTCTTACCTTTTCTTTTTATTAAATTTGAACAACTAGACCAAGATCTAGATACTGTCCCCACCCAAACATTTGCTCACAATTTTAGGATCTATAGTTTGCACTATTCCCAAACAGCATGCTGCTTTGACCAGCAATTTATTAACCTCTTATTTTGCAAATACATTAAGGATTAAAATTAGAAGAGCAGTGTCAGTCAGTGGAGATAGCAGGACCAGTGCAAATATGACCCACTGCATAAACAAAAGGGATGGTTGTGTTCTTCATTGTCTTGGGCAGGTTTACTGACAGCTGAAAATGGGGTTAGGTGGAAGAGCAGAAATAATTTTCCCATTTTGAATGCAGCTCTACTGAATGAGCTCTCAGTACAGGGGCACTAGAGGGAGCTGCTGTAATAAAAATTCATGTAACAGCAGAACACCTGTGAAGAGGTGCCACCTTCCCGTCCTCCAGTGTACGGCTGTTCAAGGACAAAAACTGAGTTCTGGTCTCACTAACAGCATTAGCAAAACATCAGGACATGCTTTTCTAAATTCATATCCCTACAGGTCTTCACCTCTTTCACTTCCTTGCATACAGATGTTGATGTCCTTTTCTCTCACCTCCAAACAGCCGTATCACTGCTCCTTTCTCATAGTCCATGTTCCTATAGGGCTCCTAGCTCTCCTTCTCTGTTTTCTCCCTGTAAGACACTGTCTTACTCCTTGTGGGGAAGGAAAATGAAACTTTGATCAGACTTCAAGGTTGTCCTCTGCAGATCTGTTGCAAGGTGGAGCACACAGCAGGATATGCACAGCAGGAGAAGATAGAGGAAGGCTGGAAAGTCTCTCTTCTCAGGCCTTTTGATATCTTATAAGCTGTAGAACACTGATTCCTCCAGGACCCCACTCTGCTCACCTTCAAAGGAGTGGGAGGGTATCTGGCTTGGTGATGACTGCAAGCCTTCCCAGAGAACAGACTTGAACAGAGGCTGCTCAACAGAGTAACCATGAAGTTACCCACAGCAGTGATGATATTGAGCTACGAGCCTTCACTCTGCCCATGTTTTGTATGCCCACCTACAAAATGGTCCCCAGAGAGATCCCATGATCAAAAGGAATTGTCCTCTCCAGAAACTGATTGCCATGTAAAAGATTCTTAAACACATGATTTACTTTAGATGTGGTACAACAAGTGTTGCCAACACTTCTGTTCTCTTCCTCCAAGACAACAGTTATGTGCCATGCAGTAGAAATCTCAGCCATAAAAACTATGAGCGTATTGTAAAATCATTTTTCATTTGCTGTCTATTGTGTGTTCAGACTCATTTCAGTGTTCAACATTGCAGATGCAGGTTTGCTGCTCAAGGACCTTAACGATCCAGATTAATTCCCTTTCGTCTTATGTCAATATAACTCACTGATGCAACAAGCACAGCAAAACCTGAATTAAACTAAGCAGCCATGCGTGGGAAAAGCAAACCACATTGTTAATTTTTTGATTCTTTTCATTTTTCTGTGAAGGCAGAGAAGTCCTCTGTGCAATGCGAAGTGACTCATTAACAAAATCAGTGAATCTTAGAAAGACATACTTTTGCTAAAATGAAGAAAACTCAGCTGGGTAACAGAACACAGAATTTAAGTGCTGTCATTAACCTCAGCATAGCATGGGATATACATCACCGCAGCTGGCCAGTAATTTTTATGTACATATGCAGATGCACGCGCACACGGACAAGCAGCAGTAGGTAATTATCAACCCCAAAGCCTCACCTACATCATTCTGTGCAAGAATTCGACGACCAGAACCATCCAGGTTTGCGCTCTCAACCACGGCCTGTTTAGCATCACACCAGTACAACTTGTCAGCCAGGTAGTCGAGAGCAATTCCGCTGGGCCACACCAGGCCAGTGCTGGCTATGACCCGGCGATCGAAGCCTTCTAATGAAGAGCTGTCAATCCGCGGATTGACCCCCATGTCAGTCCAGAATAATCTCCTTCAGAAAACAAAATGAATGCAAGAAGTCAGTAAGTAAATGTTTGTCCTCCTCTCCATGGAGTTCTTTCAAAGCAGAAAGGTCAGATCAGAGCAATACAGCCCTGACTCACAGGAGAAAAAGGGCACGCTTCAAGCAAACATATTGGCTGCTGATCTTTTCACACTTGCCATAAGACTCCAGGTGATTACACTGGGACTTATGCAGAATCCTCACTCTGTTCACTGGCACGAAACCTTTGGAAAACAGCTCCTGACTATGCTAACTGCCAGCTCTTCATATCTGCTTTTTGTTTTTCCATGTGACAGCTGGTGGTGGTTTAGACAACAGAAAACGATGCATTAGCCAGACCCTTGTCTAAACAAGGGTGTAACAATACACAAACGAAACCAAAATTACCCATTACCCATGGAAAACAAGCAAGAGTAGGCAGATTGTTTAAAAAAAAATCGACCAGTATCAGGCCCAGATTCTTTCTTCTTTTAATAAAATCGTGATTCTCAGGGTCTCCCTCTAGAGTCCTGTGTGTTACTCACCGAGTGTTTAGTGGTTTTCCATGACTGTGCTAGAAGGTAACTCAAAATGGGGATAGCTAAAATTGTAAATAATGTCTGAAGTTTGGGCTCATCTTCCCAGGCATCAGCTGCCTCTGTCAGGTTTACTTAGCTTTAATTACAGAAGCAGTTTTGCTCTAGCTAATGCAGGGATCAGTATTTTCAAGAGCCTTAATTGTGTTTCACATCCCTCTTTAGTATTTACAACTGTGGACAGTGCCATAATGCCTGTTCATCCTTTCACCATTAACTTTCTAAAAAGAAAGGTTTTAGCGGTGTTTCCTCCTCCCTTTCCCCTTGCACACTTTGCCTCTACCAATAATTCTAAAAAACAATCTTCCAGAACCCACCTTTCTTCAAAGTTTTCCTGCAAATGTCTCTGTAGCATTCAACCTCTATTGAAATATTCTTTCAGGTCTTTTATGCCCAGAGGCAAGATAGCAAAACAACCTCCCCAACCCTGCTTCTTTCTTTGATTCATCGGTACTCAGTTATAGCAGGATATGAGCACCAAAACAAAATTTAAAGGATGAAATATAAAATGCTCCTACTACAAGCATATTGACTGAAATCCATGGGACTTTGCCAATGATTGGAATAGCCAGGATTTCATCAAGAGTTTAAACACCTGTGATCACTTCAACATCAGTTAAGAAGATACAAAGTGCATTTAAAACAAATCTCCAGAACAGTAAATGAGATTTAGTGTCCTCAGAAGCAGAAACACGGACAAAAAAAATGGCCATTTTGTAAGCACTACTGGTTAGAAGTGATTACTTTCTTCACACTAACAGATATGAAACCACCAAAGTTTGTAGTGTGGTACCTACAGCTGTCAGTGACCTTAGGTGCTCATGCTTTTCTTTAGCTTTAACTGCATACGGTATCATTGATGCTCCTATTACTTTCTTCTAAAATCTATATGAAAAATGAACATGTCCCAACTCATGAAAGAAACTCTGCAATAAAACATTACAGTTCACACAACTCTGCAAGGCAGTGACCAACCCAGCACAAGACTAATGCACGTTTTGACTGCCAAAAGGGCAAGGCTTGCATGCTCATTTTTAAAAATCCCCCACAAGTGTTACATGATTTACTGTGTTTATCACTCCTTACTTAGCAAATGGGTGAATGGCAATCCCTCGGGGCTGGGAGAGATCCTCCCAGATGATCATTTTTCTTTGCATTCCATTCAGATTGCTCCTTTCAATGCACACCTTCCTGCAACACATAGAGCACTGTTAGGTCCTCCCTGCTGTCTTTTAAATTACCTTCTTGGGCTTACATGTACTAAGATTTTGCATTGCTTTAGTTTAGCTGTAATAAATAATTTCTCAGTGACAGGAAGTAATCCTGCTGATGTGGGATGTCTAGTTGTTTTATCAACAAGTACTTCGTGTTACAGCTTCATTATCTGGTCCAGGGCATGATGATAAAATACCTGCTGCTCTGCAGAAGACATGAAGTTCTCCTTCTTTGGGCAAATAATGAATTGCAAGTATGATTACTAATAGATAAATGCTAGCTTTAAAGAGAGTCAGGAGGAAAACCAGCTCCTAACTGAATACCATTACTAAACATATAAAGAATTCTTTTAAATTAGTACTTTTACATAGCATTTTTCATCCAGAAATCACTGGTCATTTTACACATTACATCTATTTTGCAGGAAAGAATGAGGCTGAGGTTCTTAAGATTACTCATAAAATCTTTGGCCAAGTAAAGTATAGAATCTACATTGCCAATCTTCCAATTCACCTTTTTTTCCAGAAAACTGATTTTATTGCTGCAATATTCACCTTGCCAAACAAACATCAGCCTCTACCTGCAAGCAAGCCTACAGCCTTCCATGCCTCTTTGAACCTTCAAAGAAAGGCTCCACAGAGATGGAAGGAGAAAAATATTCCTGCAAATGTGAAATACAAGCAGGTAAATGCAGTGGGTGACAAGGAAGTCACAGGTTCAAATTCTCACATTCTCCCTGAACTGTTGTCTTATGGAGGGAAGCACCATAACCTCCCATTTCACAAGAAACACTGGCATATTTCTACAGCGGCACAATCATGTGACAAGATTGTACCTAGAAGCAAGGAAGTGGACTAGCAGAATGTTTAAAATGGAGAAGGGGGGTAATCTAAACCTTGAAATGATTTTTTATTGACTAATGAATTATGGATCATACTGAAAGCTCATGACCACTCTTCAAGGGGTCTTCATTATCTGTAGTGATCTGACACTGCCTTTTCATCAAAGGTCGGTTTTGTTTCCCTCTGCACATAGGGTTAGGTATCAGCTGAAAGGTGGTCATATTGTGTGGCAGTGGTCACTCCTCTTTTATCAGAGATAATTGACAAAGGCTCTCCAATAGCATAGTTCTAGTTGCCAACAACATTGACTTTTGCCCAAGACGTACTCAGTACAGTAAGATTATTTTTTATATGTATATATATAAAGATATACCTATACACACACACACAGAGGCAGTGTAAGTATATAAAGAAGAGTGTAAGCAAATATATTCACGTGCACATGTGCACACAAGTATGTGTACATATGCAGTGCATGCTTTAGATTCCTTGCAACTGAGTCCAAACCCCTGCTTCTTGGGAAGACAGAGATAAAAATACAATAGCAGACTGAAAGTGAACTTCCAGCATTTTAGTTTTAAAGATCCTTCCTACTCTATTTACTTGAGACTACAACTACCCAGTCAGAATGTGAAGCACTACTGAATTAGAATGATAGCTCAGCTATTTCTGTATCACCGGTCATTTATTCCAAATATTTTATGGCATGCTTCAACATAAATGCACTGTGGAGCATGTACCCTCTGTCTGTCCAATACAATTTACGGTTAATCCAGTCCACAGCAAGGCCTTCGGGTGTATCTATAGCTCCATGAATAACCTTTTCACGATATGAACCATCCAGATTAGCTCGTTCTATCCACTTCAAGGCAGTGTGGGCAAAGTAAATCTGTAAATAAATAACAGACAAGGTGTCATTAATTCCCATCTCACTTTCTACTCTACCTCCTCTGTCTAGTAACTCCGTTTCTAAAATACCTTTTTCATCTTGAAAATTCCCTAAACTGCTTATTCACAAAAGACTGCACAGGTAACCCGTGATCCCTGATCAAGTAAAAAGGCACTTATCCTTCAACCAGGATGACTTCTACAGGCAGGTTGTGCTTAGCTGTAAATCCTGGTTGCCCTATATACAGCCCTCTGAATACCCTGTGGTTTTGTTTCAGCCAGCAGCGACTTTACATGAAGCAGAGCTGAGGAAGCAAAAGAAGGAGCAGGCAGAGAGAAACACATTGTCATTTCACTGGCTGCTCATGTTGAAAAGAGAGAATCATGGAGAAGATAGTAGCAGTCTATGCATATCAAGGAGCTGGGAAGGGGAAAAGTAGTTGCAAAATTTACTTCTGTTTTTTCCCCTCTATCGTCCTGCAGCTATCTTAATTTTTTACCAGGTGTCTATTCCATAATGCTACAACATTTCCAGGAGAGGTTTTTCAGTTTTGGGTCAAAAGAAAAGTTCTTTGCTGGTAGGGAAACTAGGTTTGCATTTTCCAAGGATGTGTAAATTTTGTCTTGTATTCAGTACCAGAGGGAGCCAAACACTGTATGGCAGAACCATATGAAAAGCAGTGCTGAGCCTTTCTCTGGAAATGGTAACAGCAAAACAAATAACTTTGCTTTGATCATAGGTCAAACAAAACAGGAGGGAGCCTCTAGCCTTAGACCAGCTAATTCAATATCCTGGGAGCACAAAGGGGTGCTGCCTTGCCCCTCAGCTCTGTGCTGACAAGACCGGACTCCTGCAGCCTGGATGGCCCCTGCATGTCCCCTCTCCTCCGTACTGCCCACCCTAACACCACAGGAGGGGATCCCGGGTGCACGCCAGAGTCCCTGGCACAGCTGATCTACACTTGGCACAGCCCAGGACAACTGCTACCTCTCCAGCAGGGCCCTGTTTCAGGAGCAGGTGGCAATGTTCCAGAAGCGCCTGAAGTGCTCCTCCTGTACATGCAGATCTGGTAACATTCACATTTGTTTGGTTGTGTCCATCTGGGCCTTGAGACGCTTCCAACAATTTAGCTGAGCTCCTCATCAGCTTTCACTGTACCACCCAGGATTCCTTTGCAACACTTTTACAGTGTGAATAAGTCTCTCCATGGGAAAATACAACTACCTGCCACAGAAGGTTTAGCAAAGCACAGCTGAACTCCTATTATTCCCAGCTCTGCAGGCAAGGAGTAGGACATTAGGATGTGGCCACACAGACAAACAGAGAAGATTCCTGTTTCCAACGGCACGGTCTCGTACATGAGGAAGACATTTTGGAAGAACAATAAACTCTGTGAGTGTTCAGCAGTTTTGCTCAATAATATCAGGACATTGGAAATAATTCTTTTTAAGATTACTCCTACATTTAGTAGGGATCATACAGATTTAGCTGTACAAAAAAGAAACAGATACCTTTGCTTGTACCGCTACACAGTGAAAAAACCCCACAACATATTTCCAGAAAACAACACTGCAGTCTTGATGGAGAAAACTTACAAGTCACACAAAAAATTCTTTGAAATTGAAATCATGCCTGAAATAAATTTAGAAATCCAAATTCTCTGTGAATTATCATTTTCAATGTACAAAAAATAAGTAATTAAAGAATGAAACTCTTCAACTGATGTTTGGTAGCCTGTACCAGTTGTGCTCCTAGACAGGGAACAGAACAACGAGCAGCAAACTGTGTAATCCAGATCACTGACAGAGGAAAGGTTAAGGCACATGAAAGCTCAATCCTTTTGTCCTTGAAACACTCCAGAATTCTCTCATTTTTAATGCCTTACCTTATTTTCCACCGGGTCAGAGTCCAATGCTAAGACTACTCCCATCTGCCAGTCAAGTAAACTTGTATAATCTGTTCCATCAAAACTGATCTGGCGGATGTCTTGGCCATTTGCAAATAACAAAAATGGCTTAGGACCTGCTGATGAAAATTTGCCAGCATGTTTATTGCACTAAGTTCAAAGTGATCTCTAACTTGCATTACTACCTAACTAGCATTGTAAATAAGTAACAGTAAAAGACAAAATGAGGAACACAAAGAAATCATGGCAATTTTCTTACATTCCCCTTGCCTCAGGAAATTAAAGATAAATGTGAATATAAGTTTACAGTACCAGCCTCAACATTTCTGACAAAAGCAGTCACTAACTCTGCTTCATTTCACACTGAGTGCCTTAGCCTCAAGGCAATCATCTCATTACATTTCACAGCATCACCATAAATGCCAGAACAACTTGACTTTTGCATATGGAGAGGTCTTTTGTAGTAAAAGCAAGAAAAATACTGTCCTCCAAAAAGAGTACAGCTTTCCTCTTATTTTGGGTAAAAATCAAAAACTTCTCTTTCCTCCTCTCTCTCTCTTTGGCAATTGCTTATATCTTGCTGATCACCAGGACCTGCCCTTTTCTCAGAAGGAACAGAAGGGTCTGGAATCCAAACATACACCTCATCAAACACCTCAGCTTCCTGGGGCCAGGGAGGGAGAAATATCCTTGTATGGAAAGTCCTTCAACAGACTATTTCCTGCTCTGTTCTCCAAATAGAGACACCTCAACCCCAGGTCTGTAGCCCTGGGCAGAAACTATGCCCACATTTATATGAAGGCGCAAAACCCTGCATGCTGCAGGACAGACCTCCACAGTATGGGAGCCCAGAGTGAAATGCTGAAGATGGATCAAAAACTGAACTTTCTGTGGAGGAGAATGAACCATATCCTGCTGCTGGTTCTGGTTCATTTCCAAAATAGGTTATCTTTCCTAACAACTAATACTTCCCAAGTTTCACAAAGTAAGCTAAAATCAGCAAAAAGGGATCCCAGTTGCGTCATCCACCTTAAAGGGCTCAAAAAAGGTTTGGCTTTTATTGGCAGAAATATGCAGGCATACCAAGACACTGACCTACAGCAGTGCAGTGCTTTCTGTCTCGCTGAAGCTTATATCCAGGAAAACAAGCACACTCCCAGGAGGATGGGCTTAAAGAAGAGCATATCTGACTGCAGCCACCATTATCTGGAGATGTACAACCTTAAACAGAGCATTTGTAAAATTTTACTGTGCCGTTCTAAAAAAAAATAAAATACAACAAAATCAGAGGTATAAGAGAATGATTCAGTCTGCTCAGGATTTCTACAGTGCAAATCATCTCAGCAACTGGCAGAGTTACCAAGAGGCCTCCTGCTGAAAGCAGAAGCCTAGTGAAGTGAAAACAAATTAGTAGCAACTTGTTCCAGAGCTCTCCTGAAAATTTACAATGCAAGATGGGGGATGGGAGGGTGGGATACATAAAAAGAGCATCTTCCATGTGTTTCAGAGAACTCTTCTCCCATGCAAATCTCATCCCATCTACAACAGAGTAATCAATTTTATCAGACTTTGCACTCCATGCAAAGAAATAGCAAATTTATGCAATCCTCTCCCCAGAAATTAATTAGCCTAGGATGGCAAATTGATACCTTCTAATAAAACAAACCAAGATTTCATGTAAAAAGAAACCATTCTTTTGTCATTCTTTCTGTTATATTCTCAATACCAACATGAGCTAGTAAAACAGAAATAATGACTGAATCTACGTATAAAGTACAGTCCACAATACGAAAGGGATTAAAAGGGAAAGAGGATTTTTTTTCACAGCATAAGGCTGTCAGTAATGGAGTTATCTTGATCCTTAAGACTGAAAAGATGCAGTTGAGAAGCTACAGTCCCCTGAATTTGGAAAATTGCTGAAATGGGGAATGACGGATTAGTGAGTGTAGCAGCTTTAAGTATTCTGACTGCAAAAAATTCCATTTGTGGGTAAGTTAGAGTGACTCTGAACACGGGCTTCATGATGTCAATAAAATTATCTTCAGGTTTCACCCAAGCCTTAATTTTGTACAAATATTTCCCCTCAAGTATGAATTTTACATGTCTACCACAACAAAACTCTGTAACATGCCTTGATCTCTGCTGACAACAAAAGAATTTGGCCTGCAAATATTGGATGTTGCAGCTCCTAAGAATCTATTAAAAAATGAAGATGAGTACTGCTCATGTCAGCACTCAAAGCACCTTACATTCTATTGTCTTTTATCTTGTACAGTCATTTACAGCTCTTCAAAGTGAGCGTAAAATGCCTTCATTCACTTCTGGCTCTTGGTGCCAAGAATAAACAGAGCCTGGCAGTCCCTTCAGCTAGAAAAAATGTAACTTACCTGTGCATGTTTTGCCATCCACTTTGAGTACAGATCCTTCCGGACAAAAGCAAACAGGGCCTTTAGATGTTTGAAGGCAGCCGTGACTACATCCAGTGTCATTACTTGTACATGTAATTAGCTCTACAGTAGTTTAAGGAGGAAAAAAAAGAATCCTAAATGAAGATAAAAATTTTTACTCAGCCCCCAATAAGAGACATTAACACCTTGTTAAATAGCAAAAGAAGAAGAAGAAAAAAGAAATATAAAAGAAATACACAAATAAATGAAAGTGTGATGTTGAGAGTCCAACACTTCTGCAGTCTTTCTGTAGTTTGTTATGCTTTGTTTCTGTTTTTCTTTTCCAAATTTTTTTTCCACACCTTCTCCTAATTACAGCCCAGGAGAAAGCCAAAATTGCTGAGTCCTGAAGCCATTATATTTATCAGCCTTAGATTTTCCAAAATTTTATGAAGACGTGTTATCAAAATAGAAGTAATTTTGAAAACTTTCTTTCTTACATTTCATCAAAAATAGAATGTATTTTAAAATGTGAAAAGAATCTGTAATGAAAGAATAAGAATAAAAGACAAACAGAATGAGGAAGAACTAAATTCCTACTACTCCAAGTGTAAAAGAGCTAGGATCAGTGAAAAGAGGACATGAACCTTCCAGAAACAAAACTATGTTCCTTAGTGTCAATTTTAGAAGTTCTAAGGGCAAAATCATCAGAGGACCTGGCAACAGCTTTCTTTTACTTGCTATTAGAAACGTTGCAGTGCCAACTTTTTTTTTTTTTTTGAGTATTTCTTTAATGTAATTTCACAAGATACACTCCTTCCACCCTCTGAATTGCAGAGCTCCATTTCTTTGTCCCAATTCTAGTGCCATATGGCAACACACTCTGGAAGACTGGAACTAATGCAAGATTCCCCCAGCTGCTTCTCTGAATCAGCTGCAAACACTGGCTTAAATGGTGCATAGCTCTTGAAGAGCTTCATAAAGGACTTGGCAGACAAAGCACCAAAATCCCTGGCCAGCATTTGGACTTCTCATCCTGTGTGTGTTTCTCTCTCAGGCTGCAGAGTTGGTGAACACCTGCCTTGTGCTGCAGCAGTTAAGGAGTTACACTGTCCATGCTGCATCCCCTAACCTGTGCTAGAAAAACATTATTTTCTATCTAATTTGAGCCACTCAAAATGCAGGCATACAGTTCAAGCTGGTCATCCAAAGCAGGACTGAGTTGCACAGTGTCTGAGGGTTGTTTTGCACACAAAATGATATCCCACCTCCCAAAAACCTCTGGCTGCAGCACTCCCATAGGTCATCTGCCACAGCTGGCTGCCTTCTGCAGCTGTCACACACACCCTGGACCCCCACGTTTGGGTTGCTGAATCCTGCTCCTGGCTCCCTCTTAATAAAGAGGAAGAAGTGGCTCTTGTAGAATCATAGAATATCCTGAGCTGGAAGGGACCCACAGAGATCATCAAGTCCAACTCCTGGCTCTGCCCAGGACTCTTGGAGTCTAAAATAAACTGACTGCTGAAGTCTGTTAGATTCTATGGCTATATTTACTCTCTAGTAGTGATATTTAATATACCCTAGGTCCTGATCCTGCCATGATCCACACTGAACTCATTGGTGTGCACTGGCACTCCTGCTTGGGGCTTACACCAGTGTTTTATTTCCATGGAAACAAAGTAGGAGTACCTTTGTCTATGCATAAGTTTCACTTCAAAAGTGACTGGCAATATCCCAAGACCTCAAAACCTGGAAGCTTTTCACATTTTATGTTCTAGACTTCAGAAAGGCTTAGTTCATTTGGAGGCTGAGCATTCACATTTAATTCATTATCATACATATTAGCAATGCTATCAGCCCTAATCTGAAAAGAAAAAGCATGATGCTGTGAGCTGCTGATTCAGAGACTGGAGAAATTCTTAGAGAGTGAGCCAAATTCAGAGACCACATTTAAAAATACATAACTGCTTATCCACCTGGAATGTGTCACCCAGCCTAATCTGAGAATAGGTCCCTCTGGAGACCTCCTCTGAAGAAGCGTCTACAATTTCTGACGTGTAACTTACACTGCCTCAAACACGACATCTGAAATCAGTTCACTTGGTTTAAGCCAATCCTGTTAGGTAATAAGGGATTGGAAGGAGGCAACGCAACACACAAAACTTTCAGCAGTTCCAGTGTTAAATGAGGACAGTCTCTCCAGTACGATACCCCCAGATCTGTTACAGCTCCTTACCATGACACGTTTTCCTATCAGGCAGCAGAACAAAGCCTCTTGGGCAGGTGCAGTAATAGGAACCAGGGATGTTCACGCAGCCCAAAGTGCAGCCGTGATTCCAGAAGCCACACTCATTAATGTCTGCAAAAAAAAAGGGACTTGCTGGGTCAGAATAATGTCATCAGCCGACGCTGGGGAATAGATTAATGAAACAAAGTAACAGTCTGAAAAACTATCTCCTTTTTTTGCACTCATTTTACAAAAACATGCTTTTCCTAATGAATTATAAGGAAAAAAGTTTGCAAACCTAATTTAAATCAGTGTTAAAAACCTTCTAGCAAAACATACTGAGGCTGCGCATGTCCAGAATAGGTGCCTAGAGAACTTTCAAAAAGATGCTTTTCCATACAGATTCCAGTGCCATTTAAATCCTGTGCGCATCCAAAAAAATTTGCACTAGACGCCTTCTTCAAACAAAAATTCTTTTTAAAAATTTGGCTTCAACATGACTCAAGTAAAAGCCTCAAAACACAAGTGTATTAGAAGACGAAATTCAGAAATCAAACCGGGTGAATTTCCTGAGAACTGGAACACTGGTGCTCAGGCAGGTTTGTAAATCCTGCAAGCTAGGAAGTCTGATGCCATTATGTCTTATAAAATCTGATCATATAGTGAAAAAGATGCATCAAAAAGTATTATGTTATCTATTATTAATAGTAAAATTAGATTTTTAATAAAACTATCCAGATAAAAACATTTAGAAGAATGGTAAGAATTTCTGTCTTTTTTGAAAGTGATACTTAAGACAGACATCTTGTTGCTGGGTTATTCAATGTTTCATCTTTGATGATACCTCTGATTTCATTTTTATTTAAAAATTAAATTAGCACACGTAAGCATTTCTACTTATCTGAAGCTCCTTTACCTATTTAGACTAAGACCAAAATTTCTCACAGGAGTAGCACCTGTGACACTTTCATAGGTCTCTTTTTAAACTATTTCAGAACGTGGAAGGACACAAAACTGAAATGGCACACTGAAATTTTCAAAACCTCACTGTGATTTTTCATACTCAAGATAATAAGTAAAAGAATAGAAGAATTTTTCATGTAGGGAATTAAGCTTATGAGAAATCCATGTATTACCTTCACAAAACTGTTTATTTCGACTTAAAATAAAGCCACTAGAACATTTACACCGATGAGTCCTTGAGTCTGGCCTGCAGATTCTTCTTCTGCACTTTTCTCTGTTCAAATCACAAATTCCTTTTTCTGGAAGAACAATTACAATGTAAGTGGAATGAAGTACCATATTAGCCTTCCAGGAGAAAGATGATAAGAGGTGTATTTTCTTCTCAATATCTGCTTGCTAAGCCTGAGGAACTTCTTATTAATACAAAATAATTTCTGGTTTTTTCCATTGGTAAAGTCAGGCAAAAAACCAATCACTGTAAAAATGAAAGTACTTGGAATACTAGGACTAGGTGTGTGCAAACAATCATTTCGAGCTCTGTCAGCATAAGCAGATCTAGAGAGAGCCTGAACGAGGGGATGGTTTGATTTGGGCCCATACCTGTAGTGACTATGAAAGGGAAAATTCAGGTTTCACATGCCCCCAAGTCCTGCACAGTATTACGTATTACTCTGTAAAACACTCCGAAATAAGAATGACAGAGAGGCAGCACACATGCAGAAAAGAGAGAGGAGAGAGATTTTTAAAACACAGCATGCAAAGACTATTATTATTATTATTGGAGATTATAATTGAGTATTATTACCTCATTATTACTTATACTATTTAACAAAAGAGATAGCTGGGCAGATCATGATGCCCATGTGCTTCATTTGGACAAAGAGTATTAGCACATTCTAGAGAATCTTTGTATTGGAGTGGATCTATGAGAAATACAAGCATTATAAATGCTGAACTCAAATTTCAAACTCAGAACCTTTCTTGAAAGGAAGAAGAAAAAAAGTGCCCAGCAGGTCCCCAGGAGCCTTCGTATTTCTCCTCCTTCACAGAAAAAGCTACTCCAGTACCCTTTTTCATGGGAAGGATTTGCAGAGCCTCATGTCTGTGCTCAGCTGTCTTTCAGGGCTGGTGCTTTCACAGATATGTGGCACTCATGATTTTACTTTTGTCTCCAAAATTATTATTTGTGTTTTAATCTTCATAATCTTCCTGTGGAGTTTCTTGCCCCTTTCCCAAGCCAACAATACCTGAACTGATGCTACTGAATATTTGTGTGCAGCCACACAAAACACTGTCTTTGCCCTGGGCTGTGTGTGCAATGTGTAAGAAATCACGAGTTTATACAGGCCAAGAAATGCATATGTAGCCAGTTTCCTTGTGTTGTTTCCAATTCACAATCTAAATTCCAAGAGATGGAAAACTGCGTAATATTTGAGCTCCAAGTTTATTCTTCTGCTGGCTACAACAGAGAAAATGTTGGCCCCTTGGTGGAATGACAGATCACATCTATCAAAGTAATAATACACGATTTCCCAGACAGACACTGCAGCCTGGCTGCAGACACAGACACCTTGCACATATTTGCATCAAACTGATTAATTCTTCTCTAACAAATGTCGTACCATTAAATGAAAAATTATGAATGGATGACTTGATGGATATTATCTATGTTATTTAGCACGTTATCCTTTAAGAGACTTGAATTTTGTGTGGTTTTAGCTAAGCCTCTTGTTTTGTATAATTAATTTTGAATGGGACGCAACCTTGTTCTAGTGCAACCAAATCAGGAACATACAGTCGTGGAGAGTCTAATCTTCAAATAAAGAACCCATTAGAATGACAAAAGTGCAAGTGCATGCAACCCAAAACAGCAGAAACCAGAAACAAGACCACATTCAAGACTGCACCATATGCATTGTTTCTGACTTTTCTAGCCATGTTTGTACCATTATTGATCTAAGTGGTCTAACAAGACCTAAGACACCTGGGAGTTACAGAATAAATAACAGAAGCAACAGTTTTGCCATCTGGACAATCTCAAGAAGATAATAATTTTTAACTGAGTAAGTATTGGAAGTCTATGTAGCCATAGCAATACATAAAAACCCAATCACATTTCAAAGCTTAAAGAGAATGGTGATTAAATTATGAATCACGAAGTAGATAATGTAGTATTTTCTCTAAGAATACCATTACAAACCGTACTTTCTAACTTATTTGTGGTCTGTGGGATTTTTTCCCTCCCATCACCTCTCTTATATGGAAACATGTGTACTCAGACATTAGCCTGATGCTAGTATCTTACATTGGAAAGAAACACAACATAATTCCTCAAAAAATTTTTTTCAAAAATCCCAAGTGTACTGAATATCATTAATCTGTTAGGAAAGATTCTTTAAAAAAATTCCAGGGGCAGTATTTGAGATGTTAAGGTAATATGGATATTTTATGAGACGTTATTAAAAGTGCCATACCAATGTTGTTCTGTGGGGTTACAACAGACTCGTAGATGAATTAATGCTCTTCTCTTTACCTATTGGCCCTGACCAATCCAAGGAAGTCATTTGAAAGAGAAAGGGAAGAGGGGACATGAGGAATTTAAGTAGCAAAGTAAATGATTCAAATTCCAGTAAAAAAATCAAATCATATCAGTTGCACACTTCTCCTAAGTTCCCTTTTCATCTGAAGGAACTCACTAGTTATCTGCTTTAAAGAAAGCTTGATAATTCACAGCTGACATGACGTTACAACATGCATTTTCTTAGCTTGTACAGAGCATCCAATTAGTCTAGGTATGCTTTTATCTCCAGGTTTGTCTGTTGTAAGATTAGCTATAAATCTCATTTGAACTCCAGGCTGATTAGTCCTCCTTTCATCCCCGTTCTTGCATTGGATAAGCCAAGCAATGTACATACAAAGTCCAAAAGGTTCATCTGGATTCAGCCCGTTAAGCTTCTTTCTACTCCATCACTTTCCCGACATTTTTACAAGAAGTTATTTGGAATTAAAAAAAAAAAAAGCCTACCGTTGACAACATTTACTATCATACAAAAATTTACTAAACACGTTAGAAATATACATACATTTAAAAAAATTGGTAGTCTATATATTAATAGAAGCAGCAAAAGCCTTTTTCCATGGAAAGAGAAATGCCAGAAAGCAGAATGCTCTGGTGGAAGAAGTGGAGTTAATCTTCTGAAAGAAGAATAAAGGCTAAGTGCCCACAGCCACTGAAATTAAGCTGTGCATTCTTGCCCTAGTTCCTCTGTGTGAGAGCACCAAATGTGTCAGTAGAAAAAAGTACTTCCATTTGCCAGGATGGCCATTTTCCCCAAAGTAAGGACAGATATTGTCTCTGAATAGAGACTCCCTGTGCTTACAAGTGTAAGCTTGATTTCCAGGAGCACTTTATCTTCTGCATCTCAACATGTCTTGGCACTGCAAACAAAGCATTTGAAAATTCCTTTGAAGATTTTGGTTGTCCCACTCAGACCAGCTTTCAGAGAGCAGAGACTGCATGTTACTGTGTAAAGCTGCTGGATGGCATGAAGAAAGACAAAGCCTATTTTATAGTAGCTATTTAGGAATAGTTCAAAGAGATATGTACAGTTTCATTTTTGCTCCTATGAACTAAAACAAACACTACATTCTCCCCATGTCTTCATACCATCTGTACCTCTGGGAATCCATAGCCATCTTCCCTTGGGAGTTGTGCAACCATTGCTTGACAAACAAATGCCTCCACACTGTTTTCTCCATTGTTCTTGTCCAAGCAAAACTGGTGATAAAAGCTATTCCATTAAAGCAAGAGTTCTCTGCTTCCCAGAGACTAGAGGACAAGACATTACATCCCCCACTTCTTACTGCCTCGGCAGGAATCCTCCAGGAAGGTGAACTATTGATAGTCAATCACCTTAATTTTTGGATCCACAGTGAAAGGCAGCGAGATGACCAACTCACATATGGGCTGAAATCGGTATCAATTAAAGAGACAGGAGACTCTTATCCTATAGTTATTACAGCAGCTTCAAGACTGTCTAAGACCTGCTGACTTTTAATGGACTCATTTCACAGCAAAGCTGAGACATCCGCTTGTAGAACATACTGTGTGCTTAAAATCCTTCAGGGCCATAATAATCAGAGGTGTTTAGATGCACCCTAGAGTAAAACTTCCAGAATGAAACAGAAATTTGATGAAGATAATGAAGACAGAGGATTAAAAAGCTGTATGCTTTGTGCATTTAGCAGGAAAGCATAAAAATATCTTTGTGTAAAGAAAGGGAAGAGAAGGAGAAAGTCACGCTTATCTGCAGGTGTATTCAGATTAATGAAATGAGCAGGTCATGCTCGGCACACTTCTAGCCTGGTACTCAGCTGGAGCTACACACACCAAGTGAAACTGTGGACCACTGAAGTAAAAAATTTTTTTCCTTTATTTCACTGAGGCCTGGAATTTTGCCAAAGAAAATTCTTACTGTAGAGAATCAGAGTGAATGATATTATTCTTCTCACACATAAAAGTGCAGCATTACATTTACTTACCCAAATCCTGAGAGTCAATCCTTGTACCTGGCTGTTTAAATGGATGTATTATTTTTATCTCCACTGGTGGGAAAAATGATGGCTTCAGGCTAATTGTGACTACAACTTTTCCAGTATATTTGTTGGCTCTCCATATCATGCCAGACTTCAAGTCTGAGTAGTACAGGTGCTCAGCAAAGAGAGACATACCAAGCAATTGATGTCTAAAACAAGAGAAGATAGCAAAGTGGCACGTTACCTGATCCCTATATTTTTACTCACTTAAACATTTTCTGAGTGCCTAGTTCAGTCAGGTTCACTGAAAACAACCTTTCTTTGTATCGTTTTATTGTTGTATTTAAATATATGTATGTATATATATACACACACACTATATTATCTTCTATATATGAGAATCAGAAGAGGTGCGGAGATATTCTTAAAATAATTCAGCATTCATAATCCTGAAAATTTGCAAGAAATAGACACAAAATGGATAACCTGCATTTCTCACAGGTTTAATGATCTAATTTCATTTAAATTTCAGGATTTAAAGTTCAGGACTGACTTAACTGGAAGGTGTCACCCCGCTTCTGGTGAACTCAGCAAACAAAATGGAAAGTTGGTTTGTTGAAGGATGTCGGTCAGATAAGTTCCACCATTTCCCAGTATTGAATGCCTGCTCTGACAATTCTGACTGTTGGAGGAAATCAAGGTGGAAATGGAGTGGTAGGATTAGGGCATTCCTAAAATCCATTTTCTGTTGCTTCTCCTATCTCAGGAGTGTAGTTTCCATTCACTGGTCAGTTACAGCAACTAGCAGGATTCACAAAAGGGCCAAGTTTTCAATATGAGAGAAAGCAGAAAAAATCCTGAAAGAGGTATTTTTGCCTCCCACTTTCCAGCACATAATCCAGGTGGAAAACTGAGAATCCAGATCATCCAGGCTAAAAATCCAATGGGACTACTGGCAATGTAGGGAAAAGCCAACTTTGTGTTCATCATATGCAAATGGAAAGCCACATATTTAAATCAGCAGGCCAGCAAAACCGTGTATTTTTCTCAGTTTGCTGTTGGAAATCCCTTTTCCACACATGGTGACCCAACCAGACTGAAAGACACTTCAGGGACAGCCTTTTCCCGATCCCCTCACTGACCCCATGACCAGCACCAGGCACCTGTACCCCTGCACAGAACGAAGCACATGGGGCTAAGAGCCCCCTCAGCCATGCTCGGCCCTGGCACTGGAGAGCAATTCTCTCGCACGGCACAGTTTTCACCACATCTGCTGATGCTTCCTGGAGAGCCTGAGCACAGGGCCAAGCCTCCCCACCCAGCAGCTAAGGAGGACAACAGGCTTAGATGAGGATGGAGTTCAGTCTCTTGAGCACAGCTCAGACACCTGAGCTCACCCACTCTGACCTTGGATAAATCATTTAATCTCTCCTTTGGCTCCTCTATCTGCAGAAAAAGGCCACTAATAAACACTCAGAGAGGATTTTTAAGGATCAATTAGTTATAATTTGCTAAAATCTTTTGAAGATGGAGAGTGCTGAGTGGCAGTATTATCCTTGCAACAGTGATATTTTTCCATTTTCTTATCATTAATGTTATATTTACAGTCACAGGCCATTTGCATTACACCTTATACTCCTCGTGTTGTGAACTGACCCGATAAAAGGGAGAATGAGGAAGAGAGCTTAACAGCATCCCTAAAATGAGTGTTTTAATTCTGGCAAGCTGAGGAAAACTCACCGGACAGAATTTCTGAGGAAACGAACAGCCCCACCGTCATAGTCACATGATCCAATATGGGAAATCTCTTTTCCGTGGTCATGTTGGATCCAGTACAGCCTTGTGTCAACCAAATCTAGTGAGATGACCTTAATTTTTTCTGTGGTTTTTAAAATATTTATCATATCAGTTCCACTGAGGGACACTCGGTGTATGCTGGAAACTGTACCATCCGAAGACACAAATAACAGCCTGCAGGCAAGAGAGGCATGTTTAAAAAACAAACCAAAACAAAAAACCCCACAACAAACAAACCCCACATTTGCAAAATCACATCACAGATACACATCTCTATTTAGTTATTTAGTTGCTCCTGTATACAAAATTTCTCTGTATGGCACTAGAACTACTAGTACTGGTGGAGATACTAGAAACCAGTATTACTGGAGGTACTTGAAATTTCCCTCAAGTAGGTCAAGCAGGAATCAGCCCAGCTTAACCACAAAGCACTATTGTCTGTCTCTCTGCTTTGTTGAGCTGTGCAGTCAGACAAGGAAACTGGAATAACCTCTCAAATCTATGGGGAGCTCCTGCAAACTTGAGGAAAGGCAGGTCTTTGAGGCAGATATGCATTGCCCTCTGCCTTTGGGAAGGAATCTATCTCCAGAATTTCTAGTTGAACAACCACTTAAGTGCTGAACCTAGAAACACCATTTCTATTATTGTTCTCATTTCTATCTTCCTGCTGGTTATAGCAGCCAGAATTTGCTGTTATTAAATTAAGACAGTCAAAATACAGCTCCAATACTCAAACAAGTTATGCACTGAAGCTATTTGTATGTCAAGTTATTCAAGGATCAGAACCCAGATTTACTGATGTGCTTAAAAGAAAGAGGAGTTCTTCCAAAATAGCAAGTTATCCCTAATTCATGTGAATTTTATTTGTCAATTTTTGGGTTTAGTTCTTTCCTTTGTTTACTTACGGACAAAAATTCCAAGAAGAATCATTGTTTTGACCTGTCATCACGAAATTGCAGGATTTATATGTACAAGACGATGTAGCATAAGGTCACCTTTTCTGGAATATGTTAATAATTTGTTAAAGGCCCCAAACATCTTAGATATCACTGGCAAGGTACTATACTAAACCAGTAGAAAGACCCAGCCTCTGCCTCACAGCTTTCCCTCACTGTTGCACAGTCTACAGTAATCATGGGTGTATAGGTAAAACATTACTGTATAGGCAAAACCACATTTCCAGAAGGACAGCTCAATTTTATTCTTCATTTTTAAGGAGTTATTAATATTTACTTGCCTTTCTCTAGTACCTGTTATTTAAGAAATGTCACTACTCTCAAACTTGGGACAATGTGAGGATTCACCATTTACACACAAGGAAACTAAGAAACAAAGGAAGTTATAGTTCCTATGCCCAGGTTTTGCAAATTGTTGTAGGGATAGAACATGATATGAACAGAAAGACAGAAGAAAAAATTAGATTAGATACCATCTTGAGTAATTGCCAGCCTTTACTATATTTTCCTTCTATTTTTCTTCAGACTTAATCCTAATTTTTTGGCATTTCTAAACACCATTAAAAATTTAAAGTAATCTATTGCAATAGTATTATTATTGCTTCTAAAAAAAAATCCTATCACTGTTAATACCCAGGCACACACTGAGAAAAACTCTATTATTAGGATATCACATCGACCTTCTTTACTTCAGAGTTGCACTTGTCTGGAGAAAGATATTGTTAATGTCAGATTTAGTCCATGTGCACATATTTATGCCTGTGCATGCAAACACACTGGGGGTTTTGATTTACTTCACATTAAAAACAGAGCCCTCAAGAGTTTTCACACAAGCAAATTGCCATAAAAATTAGGACATAAAAATCATGTTAGACTTCTTGGAGTCTAGTTTCTTTACAGTTTTTTAGTGGCTTAATGGCCTTGCTCTAAGCACATGAGTACAGCTTTTATGCACGGTGAATCACACGTAGGTGAATATCCACACTTGAGTCTCCCCAAACTTTCATATACATTCAGCAAATACATCCCTACAATGCCATTTGTAACATGAGTTTCAATGGCATTTGAGAGTGGGTCTGAGGACTTGTGAATATCTCCAAGACTGATAAAAGCTCCATTGAAAAGGAAATCAGGAAAAAAAACCACACAGGCTGATGTCCAGGCCATAAATCCCACTGAGATGGCAAGACTCCAGAGAATATTAGCAATGCTACTATCATCAGAAGATTGGTTTATGTACAAATTTATTAGGAAAAGACACAGGAGCCTTAATATTAAAATAGTTTTGCACACTGCTGAGCAACTTCAAAGCAAATCAAAACTGGCAGCAAAGACATTCTCTTGCTGAACAAAACAGAAGCATTTCAAAGTCTGCTCAAGATTTTTATTTTTGCAACTTTAATGCAAGAGGCTTATGTGCGAGGAGAAATTAGCATGGAGAGACCACTGTGACGATTCATACTGGTAACCCTTGAGGAGCCAGGTCTCTCATGTAAGCACGGTTCTCAATGTAAATGACTTGAAGATGAAAGGAGCATCTTTATGAAGGCCAAACTACCAGTGATGCTAAGCAGCAGCAGTGGGTTCAGAACCAGTATTCAGATACACTGATAAATGAACAAGGGAAACAGCAGCAAACCATCAGTTCAGACTTTTTTTTCAGAAAACATACCAATTTATATTTTAAGTGTGCTGGGTTTGGAGCACAAGGGACTCCTAGCATTTGCAGGCATCATTCCCTTTGCTTCTCCAATACTGCTTTCCTACCCAGAAATTTTGCTGAAAGAGCGTAGTTTTAGAAAGAAATTCTTTACTGTGAGGATGGTGAGGCGCTGGAACAGGTTGCCCAGGGAAGTTGTAGATGCTCCAGCCCTGGAATTGTTCAAGAAAGGCCGGGGGGACTTTGTGCAATCTGGTCTGGTGGAAGGTGTCCCTACCCGTGGTGGGTAGGTTGGAACTGGATGATCTTTATGGTGTCTTCTAACCCATTTATATGATTCCATGAAACCACAATCCCAGTACTTTACATATTTGGAGTCCATTTCAATGAAATTACTAACCCATTTAAAATTACCTTTGTTCAGCATCAATGGTAATCTTTGTGGGATGACCAACAGCTCTGAGAAGAACTCGGCGTTTCTTCCCATTCATGTCTGTTGCTTCTATGGTTCCTTTCTGTCTGTTGGCCCAGAGAATGTCTTGATTTATCCAGTCAATAGCAAATCCTGAAATGCCTTTGTCTATGTAACATAGTCTCTGTAAACAAGAAAAAAAGAGTTGACAAGAGGAATCCTAGTGACTACTCTAAACTTGGCTTTCATTACGGGGAATAGAATACCCAACTGAAACTTTCCAGTTCATTCCTTTGCCTGCTTCATTTTTTTTCAGACCTGTAGCTGTTTCTCTTTCTTTTCCTTTCATCACTTTTATTTGGTCTTTGTACTTACACATACCCCCTCTGAACTGAGTGACTCCCTGCAAAAGGAGAAACTGTTCTGCACAAGAAATACACTAGATTAATATTTAGCTACAACTTTTTGCATTTGACACACTAGGAAACACCCAGGCCTGTACCATTAGAGATGGAAGTCTCCTAAACACTCTTTTGCTGGACCCTGATCCTTTAAAATCTGTGAAAATGCATCAGTGAAAACTCCACATAGGTAAATGATACTGGCAATCTCTCTCAAACAAAAGAACGCTCTCACAGCAATAAAGTTCAGCCACAACAGCCTGTCTGCCCTTCTTAATCAGCCAGATGCAATGAACTGCACAGCTTTTTCTGAACAAAGAATGAAATGATAAAAGCATTTATGCAACTATAGAAACCAATAAAAGGTTTGAGAAAAAATGAGTAGGAATTCAAGCACATTCTTCTCATAACATTTGTGTCAGCTTGTGTTACCATAATCTTGAAGACAAAGTTGTAAGGCCAGAGATTAATCTGTAACTGATAGAAACATTAATGTCTACAAAGCCCTAGTTTGCCTGAATTTCTTCTTCATTTTTAACTCTCCTTCACTTGATCCACCGAAAACACTGTATGTACTGAACATGAATGCCAGTAAAACAGCCTGGACTCAGGATCAGAGCTATTACAATAGCAAAAGTAAAGTGCTAATTGATGAATGGTAAAGGTAGAATTGTACCCAAGGAGCAGGTGGTTTCCATAGAGGGGTTTACACCTATTAACTTGGAGAATTCCAAAGAACTGATTACACTACCTCTCGTTTTGTGCCATTTAGGTGAATTCTTTGAAGTAGTCGCCTTTCAGAGTCTACCCAATACACTTTCTCTTCTGTATAATGAAAATCCATAAGGGTTGATGGACCAGTATCCGCAACCAATCTTTCATGATTGGTCCCTTCAGTGTCAATTCTAAAGATGGCGTTTCCATGGCTAAAAAGTAAGAATGGTGCTGGGTCTGCTGTGGAGAAAACAAAATGAGACAAATTAATTGATAATCATTGCATTTTTGCTGCATTAAGTTCTCATTAGTAGTATACAAGTCAAAGAGAAAGTTCAGGATTTAGTTGTCTTATTTCTTAATGATAACTTTCTAGGTGTACCACAGAGAACCAGTAAGATATAATTGTAATGGTCCTTTCACATTTAACTCTGAAAATTATAGCAAAAATCTGAGTTAGGAAACTGAGACTGCAGTGGTTGTTACCACTAATCCCAAATCCTACAGCCCAGTCAGAGGTCGGAACAACTACTGCATGCTTGCCAGCTGAGATTGAAAGAAGTTTGCCATGGATGTGTCTCCTAGTTGAAGACCACTTCAAACTATTGAACCATGGCAAGAATTTATCACAGAGAGGCAGGCTGGAGTCTCCCTTTAACTATCCAAAAAGGGAAACTGAAGATCACAAGACAGGGCAAAGGAAGAAGCTGGAGACTGGGGAGATTTCTTGTGCTGCAGAAGGCCAAAGGAAAACAAAAGACCTATACTTAAAACTCTTACAGCCCAAAAGCCACAACTTCTTCCAGACAAAAACTGTATTTGTACTGAGTGAAGGGTAAGAGTATAGCAGTAACTGAACATAAAATGTGTTAAAATGAAAGGTGCTCCAATTATGCCCCAAACACTAGAAAGCTAATTAAGGCTGAAAGTGGTGAGCAGCTAGGATGGTCCCAATAGCCTTGATGCAGCCTTAAAACCAGGTGGTAAGTATGGAAGTACGATTAGTAGGGCATAATGATTGGGGCTGCTCCAGTTTTACCAAGTACTCTGTGCTATTTTTAGGATATCACTGTAGAGCACAGTTAAGATTGTCCAAGGAACCTTAACTACATTTCCAAACCACAAGGGTTTTCATTTAGGTTATTTGAATATTATGGCTGTCTGTCAAGTGCACAGAGGAAAGGAGTTCTTATGTAACCAACACATTTTAACTTTCATTTTAAAAATACACATGGGTTTGTTGTTTTCATTTTGATTTGTATATATATACATACTTGTGGGCATCAAGTCTATTCTTTAATTTACCACTAAAAAAAACCCAAAACAAAACAGAAATCCCATTTTGTTAGTAATGGTGGGGATTTATAACATGGTTGCCTGAAACAACAGATCCTGGCATACAAGTAGTGCTCTAAACAAATGTCTTTGAAATGCAATTATTGATGAAGATCTAACAGAATGGCAGCTTTCAAGCCTGTATAATAGGTTGCTGAATTATTCTGCAATGAAGAAGCAACTCTCCGTTTATCAGGAATGGATACCACCAAAGATGCACTACCACCAGTTTTCTTACACATATACTTTTGAAAATTAAACTGGTTTTATTGACCAGGTTCACATCTTTTTTTAACTAAATATCTTTGCTATTAGCATGAAACCCAAGGCTTTAAACTCAAAAAAAATCACTTCTACAAAACTTAGACAGATGCTTCACCTTCCTCATAGTTGCAAGGTTAATTGCAAGGAATGAGACAAATTTTGATTTCTCAAAGTGAAGAAAGTTCTGATGAGCACCCAAGATGTAGTTTTGTCTTGTTCACAGGGAAGATGGCCAGAACACTGTTTCTATACTAACAGAATGTTCTGTATCTCAAATTTTAAAGCTATCACCTAGTTATAGCAGCCGCTTGCAGGATTTTAATTACTCCCTTTTCCTGCTGCTACTTGCACTGAGCAACCCCATGTGAGCATATCTGAACAATGAAGACTTGCTTTATGTGAATCGTAAATGAACGCTGAAGAGTAGCCAGGCTGATTTATCCAAGGGATTTGACAGCTACCACCTGCATTTTTGCCAATTAGTTGACAAAGAGTACTTATACACTTTGGTTTTGTCCTTTCCACTCTCTGAGTTTCCTACCAGGTGCCTGTGAATGAGGGCTCTAAATGGAACAGTCCAGAAACAAATCTAACTTTTACTGCAGAGGCACCAGTCAGACTTGGGACTCAATTTTATCAGGGGGTTGATTACCAGGTAAACCACACCTGCACCAAAGATCTTCCTGTCTTTAAAACATGAGGGTATTTAACCTGGTGTATCCCCCACAGAAGGGTTTATACCTGACATAAAGATTCCTTATCCATCACAGTGGCTCTATCAGTCCCTTTCTACAGTTACTATGAATGTTAGTAATAACACGTAAAAAGTTGGAGTACTCCAGTGTGAATGTAAGATTGATCTTTGAAAGGTACCTGTGCACAAATATCATTGGGAAGCAACATGTTTGTTTTCAGTCCAGAAGTGGAGAGTTTGCAAAGGAACTAGGCATTTTTAGGCAGGACCACAAAAAATCCAGTTTGGGTCTTTGCAAATTACATTTTGCTGATAATTATGAGATTCTAGGGGCTGGACTAAAGTAGTTGTGTTGGTGGCAATTTGGGAGCTATACAGAATGCTTTTGGTTATGTTTATGGTTTCAAAGGCTACACACATAGGGACTCAAGTACATCTCCTACTTCTCGGGTCAGAAACCTTGTCACATCCCATCTCTGCATTAGCAAGAGTCCCAGATAAATACTAGTCAAAAAAAACCCAAACTTGAGGTCCTGGATCAGAAGGGAGCTATGGTGTATCCCAAAAAGAAATCAAAGCCAGGCATTCAGGAAGTCAAAGTTGAGAGATGAGAGATGAACTTCAGAGCACTCCCACCTCATACTCTAGATGCAACACAGGTTTAAGTCAATCAATAAAATCCAGTTCAATTTTTTTTCCCTGGATAGCATCAGTTGAGGACAAAATGAAAGTCAGTCAAAGGCTGTAACTGTGAATATTTTTCTCTTAGAAAAGCTAAAAACTTTTAAATTTAAATGCATCTCCCACATTTAAAAAAATCAATTTATACACTCAGGACAGAGGAAGGGAGAGAAATAACTCACAGCAGCACTCATGGTTTTTAACTGCCAATGGATGAAACCAAAAATAAGGGCTTCCTGCTTCTAATTTTACAGCACTGTCCCTAGAACCTAAACATACTGGAAAGACATCAAGGCCAACAGACTGAAAGCAGCAAAGGTAGCAGAATCTTGTGTACTGCCATGTCTTCTTGGAAGTAAGGATGAGACAAGAGAGTTTACAGTTTTAAACTGGCAGAGAAGGCAAACAGGAGGTAATTGTTTAATTTAGTTGTTTGTTTTCATATGTTCATTCATCTTTTCACCACCATAGTTTACATTCTTCACCATCACTCTTCTGTGGCACCCACTTTTGGCCTTGCCACTTACCCACACCGCAGCAGAGGCTTTTTTTTTTCTCAGCAAACCAAAGAACCCCAGTCACTGACCAGCAGGGACCAGCAGGCGTGGTTCACTTTGAAAAGTAATGCTAACTAAATCTCTAAAGCCCTTTTTCAGTCATCAAAAAAGAAAATGTCCTTACCGTTCACATAGCAAGACCGCTTGTCAATACCCAGGGAGTAGCCGGGCAAACAGGAGCAGAGGTACGACCCTGGAATATTGATACAGGTTTGGCCACAGGTTCCCAAACCACCTTCAAGGCACTCATCAATGTCTGAAATAAGTATTTGAAAAAGATCAGGAAAACTCAGCCAGCAATAGCAGCAAAGAACAAGGAGAAAGAATACCTTTGACATACTTATCTAATAATAAATTGTCATGAAATTTAATATCCCATCATCAGAAAATGAGGTGAGGATGGCTGTATTCCTTCATGCACTGGTTTCAGATTTATTTGGGTTTTTAAAAATTTATCATTGTCACATTCACAGTGATTTTGGAGGGTGTTGGGTTTTTGCTTTGGGGTTTTTTTGACTGTCAAGGGAATTTACCCTTCTCCCTAGTGTCTGGGCACTCTGGTCTCTAATTGCCCAAACACAGGGAACAGACTTGTCTTGATTTGTGTTATTATTTGCTATGCAAATGCTGCTTGCAGCTGCTTCCTTCTATCTTTATCCCTTTTTCAACAGTGAAGGTTTTGCAAACAAATTAACAGACTTTGCAAAACAGCAAAGCAGCAAACAGACTGTCATAGCACTGAGTTCAACATTGAGCACATTTTGCTTTGAGTGATATCTCAAACAGACATACAAAACACTAAAATTCCCACTATATTCTGACAGCAACAAGCCCAAACCAAGGCAACAAGCAAATTAATTAGAAACTAGGCTTTTAACTGGTAGGTTAGGCTAGAACCTTTAGGAATTGAAAGATATTTTATGCATTTATGGTGTTTTATCAGGGCTTGACTGTTAATCAAGGCCTAAATTAAGGAATCTATTTTTCAAAAAATAGAAGATTACCACTGAAGAGCATAGTTTACACTAAGGGGAGAATAAATTGGCAGTACCATGGATAATTGTCTCACAAAATCGAGATGAATTTTTGTTCCTGCTGAAAACAAACACGTCTGATAGTAACTTCCCAAGGTACTTGGCATCTGTTGGTACCACATGCCGGTATATTTCTTGTATACTTTCCTTCTTCAACTACTGTGTGAGCGTTGCTCTAAGGAGCTGCTTTTTTCTTGCCCAATTTCTATTTGTTGTCAGTGGGTTTTGTCCTGTATTTTATCATGTGACTTGGCACATGCAGGAATAAAGGTATCAATATCAAAGGTATTTTGTTTTAAAGAGACACATTTGATCAGTGTCACTAAAGGCCGTGGATTCACAGCCAGAAGTAGGTCTGTGTGTGTTATGTGAGAATTCCCTCAGTTTAAAGAAGGGCACCTTACCTATAGGGAACAGTAATTTAAATAACTCTTAAAAGACTTTGAAAGAAACTTTCTCAGTAACTTAGGGAGAGCTAAGAAACCAGATCTCTGGTATCCCATGGGTTTGGGAGCCAGTCTCCTTGACTGCTTTAAGAAACTGTGTGTAGCAGAAGAGTTCAAAGGCAGAAGAGTTCAAAGGGGTTTCTTCTGTGTCCAAGTATCAAAGGTGTTTAAAAACAATGTCAATGTTTTACAGCCACCTAATGTGTCTGTAGAGACTAGGGAAAGCTTCCTTATTGTTTACAGAGTTTTCCCACAAATTCATGTTCCCAATAGCAGAAGAACTAATTTGACAAAGTATGAAACGTAATCAGAGCACATGCAACTGATTTCTGTTTAACAGATTACAAAAGTAAGGTAGAAGTATTTTCAGCAACGTAATTCCATCAAGTACTCTAATTCTAACCCACACTTTTCTTCAAACAATCAGCTTTCACGAGCATATTTTCCCACATGTACTAGGATTGTACATTCCATTCTCCACAGCATTAAAAGAGAAACTCTTACAAATCCCCTCTAGGAAGGTTTGTCTGGCTTAGAAGGGTGTTAACAGGCTAACAGACACCATGGGCTCCAGGTCACCACTAAAACTAGATACTCCTGACAAACACTATCTGGATGTCACTGAAGCTAAAGGGCTCTTTGGTAGCCCAAAAGGGAGGGCTTTGGTGACCTCAGCTCCTTGTTCAGCTGCTGTCAGTGTTAGACACGAGCACTGTTTGACACTGTCTCCCTGATGCACTGGTTTTTCAATCGAGTAACTGACTGACTAATCTGGACACGACCTGATTCAGCCACCAGCACCACAGCAGGTGTGAGACTGTTGATAATGTATTTTATGTTTGTCAATATACTTTTATGACAGTAGTAGCTTGCTAAATGAACCTGATGTTATTTCTCTGTGGCAATCACAAGTGTGGGTGAAAAAGGCAACTGTGTAGATATAGGATTGCTAAAGAGAGAGGTTGTTTGATTAAACAATGTGAAGCACTGCTGAGCTATTATTCAATCACAGTAAAGAGCACATCAAATAAGAATTAAAAAAATGGGCCTGGCCTATAGATTGGATCTGAAAGACTGCTTTCTCTGAGAAGGATTTGTGCTCATACTGGACAGAAAGCTGACCTCTTAGCATGTTACTGGGCAAGAAAATTCAAATCACAACACAAATAAACACAGGAGAAATTAATGACTGTGAGGAAAAAAATATGTTTCTCTATATGGCAGTGGTCAGGCTATGTTGTCATGCTGTTTGTATTTCTCAGATAAAGTTTGTTAAAGGATCATGGAAAATTAAAAAGTGTATACAACAATGATAGAAAGCCTGATTTGAAGGAAAAGTGCCTTTCTATGAGAAAATTAAAGAGCTCAGAATGCTTAGATGATCAGAAGGAAGTTTGGAAGAAGGATTGAGCACCACAAATTAATACCTTCACAAAGAAAAAGTAGCAGATTTCCTAAAAGACCCTATAATCTTTTTCAGGAACAATTTAATGAGCGCTGGTAGCTGAGAACTGAAGCCAGGGAATTAAAATTCAGTCATTAAATTCCCATTTTAACAGGAAGGGTGTATCACTAAGGGAACTAGCTACCAAGAAAAACCCTGAAGGCATGAAAAGTATCAGTGAATATTCTAAAGTCAAGGTCAGACTGGGAAGACATGTTTTCACCAAGCACAGGTTACTGAGCAACATACCAAGGTAAAAGGGCAATGACCCTTTATTTCCAGGGTGGGCTTTCCAGCTTTATATGAGTGTACAAAACCAACTCTCCAAGAACGAGAACACCGGTGGGCTTTCCAGCTTTATATGAGTGTACAAAACCAACTCTCCAAGAACGAGAACACCAATTGACCAGGCTACAGGAATTTACGCTCTTTCCCTAGTAATTGCACTTGAAGAGAAGATTTCAGGGCTATCAGCATGTCCATTTTCATCACCACCAAAATTAACATAGTAAAGCATATCCCACACATACTGAGAAGCAAGCCATGGCTCCAGCTGAAGAACAGCTCTCATGGAAGAAGAACTGCCCAGTAAAAGAGCAGGAGCACCGTGGCCACAGGCAGCTCGGCCACTGGAGAGTGCTCTTCCAGTGGTAGGCACGAAGAGCCAAGAGACACAGTGCTATTGTGAAACAGGCCACAGCACTGTGAAGGTTTGGCTTTTGTGGCATTAACAGTGGAAGCGGATCCTATGGTCAACACCCTCTCTTCTTCGTTTAAAGTACAAAAAAAAAAAAAAAAATCCAACCAAAAACCCCAACCCAAACCAAGAAATCAAACCATCAACCCCACAACAAAACCAAAACAGCGTTATTTTTTAAGGTTTAGCAGAACTCAGTCACAAAACCGTCCATCAGGTGTAACTAGCACTGCCTTCATCTGCACTTTTAGTGCCAAAGGAAAGCATGGAGCTGCATCCTGTTGTAGCGGTTTTACGTGTCCTGGCAACCACATCCCCCAGTGGGAACTTTACCCTGTGAAAGAAATCGGCTTAGTGAACACAAAAGCTGTCTGCAATGCCCTGACAGCCAGCCCTGAAAGGAAGAATGAGGTTCTGCTTAGTTCTCAAAGACTTCTTTATGCAAAAAATGCCTTGAGAATCAGCAAAAGCGATGAATCATGTCATCACGATGTTGGCAGCTCTCAATGACTTTGCATACAAATATACTACTTTATTGAGAGTCCTGAGAAAGGATCTGGTTGCAGAAGGTTGAAGCATTAGTATGCCTGGCAGGGACACAGAGAAACCACAGTGAGCCAGAACTTGAATTTCATTATGGCCCCAAATACATACATTATATACATAAAGTATACATGCAGATATGTACAGTCAAATAATCTCATGCAAATTTAGTTCCTGTTGAGTTGGGCTCGTGATTAATCCAATCCGCTGTATTCAGCCACCACCATAATCTTTTCAACAAGGCTGAACATGAAATTTCATCTGGGTGACAAAGAAAGCAGCCCATCGCTTTTATCTATTTTGTTTAAAGCATCCAGCTCGAAGAACAGAAGATAGCTAGCAATGGAAAAAGACACTCCAGCTATCAGCAGGTCACAATGAAATAGATGATGCACAGTTCAGTATCTTTTATCTCCAATTTAAAATCAGGCTGAAAATACAACCTGATCACTCACAATTTTTGAGAGGATAGAGGCTGTGAAATGCTCACGGAATAAGGTAAGTAATACAATATGAGTACAAGGAGGTTGTTACAACTCCTGGTGTCTTCCAGCCCAGAGCCACAGAGATGATCATGTCACAGATATGACATCAAGTGCGAGCATATGATTTATCAAGTATAAAATAGAATCAAATTTAGAATTGAAATACAATTTAGAAAACAGTTGTAGACATCTTGAAGAGAAAGGGCAAAAAAGATCCCCAGGAACTACAATATCTTTTTTTTCCTTTCTAGACTCAGATCTCAAGTGTTTGCTCACTAGAATGGAAAAAAAAATTCTATTTTTGAAGCAATTTCTACGTGAAATAGAGTCTATGTGTAAATCAGTAATTACAAATTGGACCTCTACTTCCTGGATCATGCAACTTTCAATATATTATTACTGGCTTGCCTTTCAAAGATGAAGGTCATGAGGCATCATCAAATACTGTCATCCAGCTCCCTTTAAAATCAGATTTCAAATTAGATGCTAAAAAGTAGTAACTTTTTTTACAACAGAAGACAAAATTAATAACTGCTATTTTACACTGAGCAAAACAATGAGCTTTTCAATATTAGTCACTGTCTCGGGAGTCTGCCCCTTAGCCCTCTTTAGGATTAGGCATCATGTGATTTGTGATGCCACTTCTGTCCTTTCTTGTCACATGATGCCTCCTACCTATTTTGGTCTAAGTTTTTACAGCTGAAGACAGTATTTGTCCACATTCAGCTGGATCCAGCTGAACGTGAATCTTCTCACGAATTGGTCCGTGGCTTCGGATCCATGTTGAAGAACTCCTGACTACTATTTGGTAAAAATATTTACAAGCTTCTTTCCCCAAGTCAGTATAATAAGAAGTGAGCTAGCTGGAAGACAGCTACTGAAAACAAGGAAAAAACACACCTCAACTGCAGCTCTTCTGAAATACAGAGGGAAGCAGTGCCATCTTATCAGGTTTATCCCTGCTACGACAGGGGTAGAAAACAGTTTCCCATTTCATTGGCTCTTACTTCTCCTTATGAGATGCTTGCAAAGAAAGAAAGGAGGAGAACTAAAAATGTTTTGGCATTTCATTTTTCTCAGAATACAGACAAGAAGTTTTAGCAGCATGTCTTCAGAAGGCCGTATGGAGCAAAGTGAAGACAGGATTTAGATAACTGAGGGGAATTTAAAGATGTAAAACAAAGAGTAATAACTTAATGTTCCTCATCTCCAGTGCTCTGCAGCAGGAGAGAGGTGAACAGGAAGAAAGCAAAGAGTAAAGCTTGACACACAGAAGGAAGCATCTGACCAAGAGAGCTGATAGCTCTAGACCTAGATAGCTGCAGTTGTCACCTTCAGTTGCAGGCTGTAGCTCTGTAGGAATGTGCAGCATGTTAGCCCTGAAGAAGTGACAAGGGCTGAGCAGTTAATGTCAGAATTTGGTAGAGATGTGCTGAGTTTAAGAACTTATGATTAGGCAAAACTTCAATAATGTGAGTTTTGTTTTGCCTTCTTCCAAGACTTTTTTACAATACTGATGGGTATCTTAAAAATTACTAATTTTCTTCATTTTTCAAACTTACAAAGTGAGTATTTAAAGTCAGCCCTGAAACCAAAGTACACCTCCAGTCTTGCAGTATCCAGAAGATAACATATTTACCTAGGGTAGCCCAAGACTAACAGGCATTAATATCTACTAAAAAATTGATAATGCAAGGGGCTGCCCTAGGGACTGCTTCAGACAAACATGTGGAAAACATTTTCAGTCTTGAGTAGGGAAAGGATCTATACACCATGAGAGAATAAAAAATACTGTTGTTAATGTGGTGCTTCAGGAGGGCACAGGCAACTAATTCCAGCCGGCATAGGCCCATCCTCTGGTGTACTGTGTACACTTACATTGTCAAATATGCTACAAATCAGAGCTCTACTGGGGCCAAACATGCACATATTTTTTCATTGTAGGAATAATAGCTCCTTTGTAGGCCAGTCCATTTTTCTTCAGAGGTAGAAGGTTCTATGTTTCCACTGGGGTCTATGAAAGATGAGTTATTAAAGGTGACTGAGTCCATGGTCCTCATATCCTCTTAAAATAAACTATTAATTCAAGATGGCATGTCAAAAATTGCAGAAGTGCTTCCAATTCTACCATAACTTGTCAATATATTGATTCATTCATTGATCAGACTAGTTTTGCTCTGACCTTGTGATCTCTTCTCCCATACTTTCTTTCCTACAAGCCTTGCTGTTTTGGGACTAACAGCCCCTCAGAAAAGTCACTTCTCTCCTGTCATACCAAGTCAGGACTCAAATAATCTCTCTTAAAGTAACTGTATAAAATTATGTGAGACATTTAGGGTTAGATTTCATTATACTTCCACAGGATGAGGAGGTCTTTGATCTTTGAATATCCATAGAAATAAAAGGAGCTAATTAAGGAGTGAGATATTTAGCAGTGTAAGAAGATGACCTAGACCTTCGTCTGAAGCGGCAGTGTAGCAAACAGATCTCAAAAAGCCTACATACATTCTGGCAAGTGTCACTTGTAACAGTTCACCAACAAAGAGCAGATACCTTCTCGGTTCAGGGGAGTCCTCATGGCTGGCAGGTTGCCACCACAGCCTCAGATGATTAAGAACATTTTACAATTGGTGTATCTATTACAGCTCGCCAAGAATGGTCACCAAGCCACAATTCAGCCTGCTGTCATTATTCACAGTTCGGTGGTATGAATCATGTCTCCCACTCACCACTTTTATCCCCAGTATTGCCTTCAAAGCCTGCCTCCAGCTTCCTGCCACTTGCTTCCACTGCACCCTCTGTCTCACGTAATTACTGAACTAGAATATCACGCGTCCGGTCTCCTGCTCAGAACACCAGTTATGTATCCAGTACACAGAGGAAAGAGACAGGGAAATCCCTTACACCAAAGCATCCTTCAGTCTTGCGTTTCACGTCAAAATTTCACCTTTGCTTAATCCCCTGTAATCCAGTGGTCTGTAATTGAAAAATTACCGTAATGCATCTCATTTTTCACTTATTCTATGTCCTATGGTATTGCTCAGAGTATGTCACAGTAACATCAGCTCTCATGCAGAAGATTTCTTCTGCTGCTATTTCTTGGCGAGTTTGCTGAGCTACTGGCCAATCTGTTTCAGTGCTTTATCTAGAGTCCTCCATTCATACAGCAGCTAATTTTCCACAGAAAAGACTTAATGTAGTGCAGGTTAGGTCTTCATAAATGGAAGAGCAATATGCATCAATGTGCAAAATATTTCCACTGGGGAAAAAAAAAGCCTTTGCAGCCTTTTGCATATTAATATTTAGAGTGGGTTTTTGACTCATTGAACAAGAGCCAAGCAATTCCCTTCATCTCAGTAGGATTCTTCCATTATACACGAGCTCTTAATTGGGCAACCCAGTAATGCAGAAGCCATAACTAATGAACATCCTAATCAGCTCATGGAAGCTAAGTACACGTTAGCAAATAGCATGGATCTATAGGAGAGGCTGTGTAGAGAACAACAGTTACTAAGGATACAGCACACACACTGCATGTGTTTCAGCCTGAGGTTACATAGAACCAGGTCTAGGCTGGTCCCATGGACCAAAGGGCCATCAACAGCAGAGAGGGAAGATGATCCCTACAGGGACACCCTCTGTTTTAATTTTTGCCTAAAGGGAGTCCAGCCTGTGCACTTTGAGAGTGCTTTCCAACGTGAAGCAAGCATAATAAGAGGTGGCAATATGGAGATTAGTTTCAGAAATGTGCTTCTCATCTGAACTGAAGCATCAGGGCAGGAGCACTCTAGGTGTGTTTGGCTCTCAGATAAACCTTCAGTCAGGTTTACAGTTTGTACACAAAAATTGTCCAGCTCCTACCCCCTCAAAATGACAGCATTTAACATGCAGGCTTCTATTTTCTGCTTACTAGACGGTATTTCTTGGCAGAAAGCACAGAGGAAGCACCTGTTATTACATCACTAGAATAATGACAAGAACTCAGTCAGAGCCTCTGAAGCCCAAGGAATCTAAGGCAAAAGCATTAGCTCCAAGTATGAGGAGTTGCTTGAATCCTTACAGAGCATTTCCTCATCTCTTAACTGCAAAGCCCACAACTTCATTGGCTCTGGATTTCCTGAAAAAATTGGACCTCATGGTAGCAGGGGAGGGAGAAGGGTTCTGTCATCCTTTGTCTTACACTTTGTAAAGACTAGGAACCTGCATTTTATGTGCTCCAAATCACTGCAGATGATCACAGTAATGGTAGTGTTGCACATTTCTCCCAGACCCGCCTACTACAGCATTAAGCACATGTGCTTTTCATGTATTGTATGAGATACAGTATTAATATGAGCACACACATCTACGTGTAATAATAAGCACAGAAAAAAAGAGTTTTTAAAGTTATCTAGCCCACATCTAAATATATACTAATACATAATCATTGAAACACTCTTTATGTATGTATATAGAAACAAAAAAAATACACCTATACTCAAACTTTACATATACTGAAGCATGAATACATGCATGCTCATGTGCTGAAACTATGGAGACACTAAAGCCACGGCAAGGAGTTTTGGTAACTGGAGAAAAGCTCATATCTTGATCATATCATGATCATATGAAAATTTATTCTGCTTTCTGATAGTTAAACCAACAGACAAGTGCTGATTTCTGAAAAAAAAAAAAAAGTAGTTCCATTCATTTTGAAATGCAACAGATATTGAGAAGCTGATTTACCAGTTCCCCCATTACAACACACAAGCAACCTGTAAAAGAACTCTCTGAAAAAGATAAAGCTAAATTAAGAGAACACGGATGCAGTTTTCTTAATCCGGGAATGTTCAGCAACTTACCTATACAAGCAGAGTTTTCAGGCTTTAATCTGTATCCATTAGGACAGTTCCAGTGCTGCAGAGCTGAGAGGCTGACAAAACCAATTTTAAAAACCACTGGCAAAAAAGCAACAAGGAAGAGAAACATAATCTTGAGGGGTTTTTTGAGCTGTCACTAGAGAAAAACTAGCTTGTATTCAGTCATATCCAGGACAAGATGAGCATGTGTAATCCCAAAAGGTTTCTGCAATCTGCCACTTTAGCCTCAGACATCTTATCACAATTTCAAGTTTTATCTTTGCCTTGCTTTTCTTGTCACTTTAGACCTTACTGTGTCTGACTACAACCTTGAAGAAATTCCTGGGAGATTTCTTCCCCACACACATCAGGGCTTTTTCTCTCTCTCTCTCTTTCGCTTCTTTTTTTTTTTCTCTTTTAGAAGCCAAGTATGAAATGCCTGACACTCTTGCCACAAATTTAACACAGCTTAAAAGCAATGCTCACAAGGATCACTGCAAATTTCCTTGTAACAAAGCTGCAGTTTAAATCTTAAAAGCAGAGAATTCAGAAAATTCTTCACCACAGCTCTCAGTGGAGTGCAGGGAGCAAAATCTCCAGGTACTGTCCTTCTCCGAAACGCGGTTGTTTTTTACATTCAGACTTGGATGGGCTTCTCTTTTCTTTTTAAAGCTCTGCTTGCCCCACCTCTTCTCTTTTTAGTACCACTTGAGTGAACCCTGTGTTTGCAAATAGTAATGTGGTCAGCTCCTTACTACAGGGAACTGAGCCAGCATGCAGATATCCAGCCACCCATAATAAATACAGTCTCTTTAGAAAAGCAACGCCTCCTGCTTGAGAAGTACCTGCAGCTTTCCAGCTAAGTTTTTTTCCACAGAGATTGTAGGCAAATTTATTCAATTTCTGTCCAGCCATAATTAGTTGCATTCCTTTTAATATCATAATTTACCACCAGAAACAAATTTTGTCATCAAAACATTTCGTGCAAAAATCAGGGGAAAAAATCCTTCTGGTTTCACTGACATATTTTAACCGGAAATTCAAATCAGCTTAAGGTCAAGTTCAGATCCAGGGTATGTGTTTGTAATTTTGAATTGAAACTGTGTCTCTCGGGTCTGAATTTGGCCCTCATGCATTTCCAGGAGAATACCTGTTGTCAGAGACTGGGGTAACGTGTTCTGAGCCTGCATCACCCACAGATGTTGCAGTCATTTATATGTACACTGGTGCTGCACGAGGCTACTGTCTGGGTGCAATGCTCTTTTACACCTGTTCCACTGAGGTATAAAAACGAGACAAATTCCAGGTGCATTAAGCTCATAATTCTTCAGTATTGAAAAAAAATCTCCTTTTTCCCGGTCTATCAGCCTAGACCAGTAAAGCTCCAGAGAACAAGCACAAGTTTGTGCTTCTAAGATTTACTAATTTTGAAAGTGCTGAGATTTAAGCATGTGTTTAAATGGTTGTCTGTGCCAGGCTTTGTTGAGCTAACTGCTGTGAGGCAATCTGGTTCTGTCACTTTTTTCTTTCCTTTGATTTTTTAAAATTTTATTTCTGGAGTGTTGTGCTGGAATGAATACTAACACAACAGCTGGATACAGCAGCAGCATCAGAAGGTTACCTACAACTGTATGAGTTCTGTCTCTGGGAATTCTCCCTCTCCCCTCCCCTCCCCATGTTTGTCTGAATCGATAAGAGTCCAGACTTGCACTGTCAGAAAATAGGATTATAACCTGATTATAAATTGGGCCACTCTCCATTAAAAGTAACTGTTTCTTGATGTTTCTGTCTGTGTGCAGGCACATTCTGGTCTCTCAATCTTCACTGCTACAGCCACTGTAAGTAATTAAATCCAGACTGACAAATGGCGTCCGCATTTCCATATACTCTGTTCAGAACCGAGTCTTTATCCCACATGCTATGCTATAAAATACAATAACAGTAATGTAAATTATGCAGGGCCAGACTCATGCCAAAGAGCATTTGCTTCTCCAAATAGTCCCCGGGAATACAAAAGGGCAAACAATGTGAAAGCACAGTATAATGCCATCCCATCTAGGATTACAGGATCCTGCCCAGGAACTGTGGTATGTTCCACATGAACCTCTTTTACTAATTCTGCAGTCATCAGTTCCTCCTCACATAATTTTCTTCACTGTTCAACTGGGAGCAGGCAACCTTAACAGTTGAAAAGGAATGTGTCACTTCTTTGTGAGCAGCCACCAGCAGAGTGTTTGCCAGATCGTGAGGGTGGCCATCCCAGCACATCCCTGACCTCTTCCAGGGCAGGCTCAGAAAAGCTCACTGAAGGAGACAAAATGAATGAGCTCCCCCTTTCCTTTTAAAACCCAGAAACAATTTCTGTCTCACATTCTTTTTGTCTCTCATTTACACACGTTGTCTTTTCTGAACATCTCCCTCAACCTTCTCCCACTGCTCCATTTCCTTTACACAAACGCCTTTACACAAAACACAAAGGCACATCCCAGAATTTCTTTTTTTTTTTCCCCTCTAAATTAAAAATAAATACAGAACTCTCTGACATGCCAATACCACAATGACCTTTTCTGCATGCCAATACCACAATGACCTTTTCTGAAGGAAGAAAACCCTTCACCTAGGTAGAGAACAGTTAATAAAGTCATTGGTTTTACCATCCTAGAAGTATAGGAATGGCTTATAAACAGGAAAAAAAACTTCTCAATAGTGGAATTACTTTTTTTTTCCCCTTAAACTTCAAATTTAACTTGGACCAGAACCAGCTACCAAACCCACAACATGATATGATATGATATGATCTAGGCCAAAGGAGGTAAATATCCATTTGAAAGTGGATAGAACCAATCACCTCCCCTTAGAACGAACCAGAAAGTGCTCAATAAAGTGTGAAATGCACCAGGCTGTGCCACACCCACACTTTTAAAACATACTATTTTTCACCAAGTGGTTCAGCATACTGCTCACATTAATTCCTCTATGCCTGAAGTCATCTAGCGTTTCAGAACTTGTCCAAATGAGTTTCTAAAAAGCAAACTATTGTGCTCACTTCCAGGTATTAAGTCCAGCAATCCACATTAGTCTGGCACTCGTAGGATAAATTAGACCAAAATAGCTCAGCAGTCTCATTTGTAGGGCTCACTGCAGAATCAGTCCCAACAAACTTAAAACTATCCCAGTTCATCAAATGTGAAAAACTTAGTTGAATTTGACCTGCTGACTCAAGATACTTATGAAATAATGGCAAATAAACATTTTATCCCTTTCTCTTGGAGTTCTCACTGTCTTGGTTGGCTTTGGAAAGCTATTTTTACCGAAGTTGGTAAAGATCAGCTAGAGATTCAAATGCAGGGGGGCTTCTTGGCAAACAGCTGCTCTAGTTCAAGGACAGTATATTCTAACTGTTTCTAAACTGTGCAGGAAACAGCCCTCCGTCAGCTTCCCAGTGCTTTCAGTACCTAAATTGTATTAATAAGCACATTGTTTAAATTATATATTGGCTTTCGTTCTTGCTCACTACACATTACACTAGCCTGTCAGCAGTTGGACTTCTTTTTCTGTCAGCCTTTGAAAAGCTAATTCTGGCCTTAGGCATATTCTAATGTGGTTAAAGTTATATTTTATAGCCTTCATAATCCAAATTACCACCAACACAGGTTGATTAGTAAATGTGAGTTCACTGATGTAGCACAGGAAATGTGTAGCAGCTATCTCTGGTACAAATAGCACAGAGGAGCAAGGAACATTCAAATCCCACAGAACAGATTCCAGAACCTTTACAATGGCTCCAGAAAATCTGCCATCCCCTGGAACAAGATGCTCATGTATGTGTCATTCTGTCAGAAAAGGCATTGCCACCAGAAAAGCAGCTGATTGACACAAGCAGCTTTGGTGATGATACTGGGGGTTTCTCACAGTCTTCAGGAAAAAACACCCAACAATTGCCTAAGCCATGCCTTACACCTCCTTGCTGAAGCCTGATCTCAGGGTCAGTGTGGGGATAGCTGACTGACCACTACACTTTCTCTGAGGTGACAGTGCTTGATTCACTACTGTTAATGTTGTTTCAGCAGGTTCAGCCTGCATCATCTGTAATTCTGACAAAAAGGACATTATGCAATACTAAATTGCCTGTCAAACAGAGCAGGGAGAGGCACAGCATGAGAGACTGGCATATTCCAGTGATCTCTAAAAGCAGGAATCCCTGAAGTCTCCTCCTGTGGTATGATGGCCATTCGGGCTTTGTCCCCAAGCATGTCACTCATCACTTCAACAGTTTGGAGATTATATTTGGCTAGCAGGATGTTTTAATTTAATTTACTAATAAAATTAATTGAAGAGTGAGGCTTTAAATCATGAAAGCTTTTTGAAAACCAAGTGTTATTGTAAGTAATCTCTTTCCACTTGTCTGTTGCACAGCAGCAATTATGACAAACATCTACTGGGTTTTTTTGGAAGTTTGAGTACCATAGTTTTCTGCTATGGTTACATTTTTTTTCCTACTACAAACTGACCTTAAGCAAAAGAAAAAGCTTAAATAATGCATTTAAAGTATACTGTTAATTATAGGCCATACTATCTTTTTTAAAGGAGTTTTACATTTAACATTTTAACAGGCACCTTTCACCAGCTAATATACAGTAAATACTTATTTCATCAGCTAGACCACACTGGAATCCACAGAAGGATCCACAAAGAAAGTTAAATATGCTCTCTCTTCTATCCTGAGAGCCAGATCAAGAGTGAAACATTCTGGGGAAGCCACATAGCACATTACTGACTTATGACATTTATCAATGTTCGATGACTACTTTAGGCCTCTATGCTAACAGACATAAAGGAGTAGTTAAAATAGCATGTTGGAACAGTCAGTTGGCTCTCTGAGATGGAAATAAGACTGAAGATAAAGCAAGTCATTTTTTACCATGAATAAGATCTATGCAGCTTGCTATGTGAGAACATTTAAGAAAGGCTCTTTGTAACAGGTATGGCATTACTTCCCTGTCAGAGTCAAAAAATGTATCCTCTCCCTGTATTTTGCTGTTTTCATCCCAAGGGTAGCTCTGTTTCCCTCACAGCAAAATGATTTCTAGTATACATACTAGAACAGCTGCTCTAATAGATCTCTCAGAACAAAGGCACTGGCTGAAATCTAATTTCACTAATTTTTAGAGGTCCTGAGCACTCACCATTTACACTGATACCACTAAGAGATTAAGAATTTACCTACCAGTCCATAGGTTCTTATTTGAAGTCCATCTATCACAGATATTGCTACTTTTACTCTTTTTATCCCATAAGTTCTGGACTGGGAAGGTGAACAATTAAATTTATTTTTTCAGCCAACTTTTTCCTCCTCATTACAGGCCTTTTCAGATGGTTTATTCTTCTTATGACCATAGAGAATAAACAGCAGTGAACATTTTATGGTTTTGTTTTATGGTTGCCTTGCTGGTTATGTGCATTTACCAATCCAGTTCGCTTTGTCCAATTAACTCCATTTCACCTGGTGCATCTATAACACCAGTCTGGCATATCCACACAAACCCACATCTGCATAAACTTACATCTGTCTAGCACATCTCAAAGACAGAATCAAACAACATGGACAATAAGTAGGAGTAGAAGTAGAAACAGGTATTGTTATAGTCAGCTTTCCACAGCAAAAGCACCAGAGGTGAATCCAAGACTGGAATTACCAGAGATGTCGCGAGTGCCCAGTACTGATCTCCTGCAAGCAGGCTGCAGGATGATCCCAGTTGCTGCCATACTCAAACACTCTGAAGGAGGCAATGACATCCTGAGCATGTTGCAAGCCACATCCTCCTTGTGCAAGTTCATAATTTTTCTATACATGGCCATACAGCTGGTGCCAGAGGGATTTGTCGGCAAATTGGTGGGCAACCAAGAGCAGGTGTAATAAAATACACTTCTAGCTGCTGGCAATGCTGAATTTTCCTACTACTCATAGATTCAAGAGATCTCCAGAAGCAATATTGTTCTGATTAGTGTATATTTGAGCATTGAGCATCTCCTGAAGTATTTGCTCGGAGCCCGCTGAAAGTAAACGTGCACTGGAAGTACAAGTTTTTGATGTAATGTCATTTCTTGCATGAGACAATTTTACAGGTGTGATACAGAACAAAAGCAAAATAATATCTGGGGGTCAGACCCTACCCACAGTGGCCAGAGTGGATTTCTTACACCATATTGGGAAGCAGCTGGCACAGAAAATGGCAAGTGATCAACAAGGGCTCTGCCATGCAGGAGGCAGCTTGACCTGACACCACCTCAGGGAGCCTCACAGCTGCAGGCAGCACAGTGCCAGAGCCTATCACAGACCCAAATGCCTCTGTGAGCGTGATATCCCGGGACTTGGCATCCAAATCCTGCAGCTACCAAACACTCCCTGCTTGAGGCCACAGCTGTGAATTCTCCATCTAAACAGGGACAAGGAGAGAAGAGCAGTGAGGGAAAAGGCTGGGGCATTAAGCACAAGCAATAACCCTATCGATTAGCTTTTAGATAATGGTTCTGTACTTCAAAGCTTTGAACAGATCCCATATTGCTGGTTGGAGTGTGAATATGGAAGCTGCAGGTCAGACTCAACTGGCAATGGTCATTTCAGAAAGGGGAGAAACAGTTCCTTGCAGTAGTCATTTTCCCTCTGGAGTCCTGCAAAACACTACTGCACTACAGGAGTCCCCTGAGAGTGCCAGCAGGAGTCAGAAATAGTATTATTTCAATGGAAGTTTTGAAGAAATTGAAGCAACCTAACAAGGGCTGATCAGGCAAGCACTAAGAACTGCGCTAAGCATTGGGGATGAGGGAAAATCACTTTGCAATAGAGCAGCATAAAACAATTGTGTAACCAACAAACAGACAGTGAGCAAAGGGCTCACTAGCACTCACACACATTCTCGCAGAATGTCTCCTTGGCTGCACACAACAAGCAGTGTCTGTCTAGCTGGAGGGTGAATGAACAGATTCCTGGAAGCTACAGCTACCTCCTTTAGAACTGCCAGCGTGTATTGGCTGGCATAGCCTTTGCCTCACACTAATCTAGGAAAAGCAACAGTGAAGTCAGTCACAGTTAGACTTTGCAAAATAAGATGTCTATGGATGCACAGAGAAATTCTGTGGATGATATAACCACATGCACAGTGTATTAAAAGGTTCCTACATTCAGCCTACATCCCTGCCACAGGCTTCCTGAGCGATCTTGGCACACTGTGCAAGTGGTCCAATACTTCCTTTTACATGAAGAAAGGTTATTTAATTTAATAGCTGATATAAAGTGCACTGAGACTCTTGGATGTAAGGTTGTACTCAAGACTGCAAAGTAGTTGTTCATTTATTCCTGCTAAAATCACACAGAGAGAACAAATTAGGCCATAAAATAAAAGGTAAAAGAGAAAATTAATTCAGATTTGTACATGAGTCATATCAGAAATACAGTGGTGTTGCAAAACACTGAAAACTTTTAAATACCACTTGTTATTCTCAGAATGCAATGTATGTGCAATTCTATGTGGAAAAGCACAGTAAAAATACACTTCCCTCAAATGAGATATGTTCATGTTTGTAGTCTCTCTACCAAAAATCATTGCACTGTATTGTAGAAACTTTTCTTTTTCAAAGTGCAAGCTAAGTTTATCATAATAAAACTCCTATTAGTGCTATGAGAGCATTTCTGAGAGCCACTGCCCCACACACCACATAAAAAAAACCTCCACGCTCTCAAGTCACTTCACAAGTTACCAAACTAAAATTTTTATAATAATGAACACAGTATCTAACCCAAAATCGCCATCTATATGATGCAACCCAACCTATTATGGCATCTTTATTTAAAAATAGAATATTTCAGGGCCATTCTGTATAATATTACAAGTGGGCATCAGGACATGATTCTGAAAAGGATCCCCCACTCAAATCCTCCTCAGCAATGAGCATGGAGGAGGTTTGGTGTTCCTCTTGGGCAGTGCTTTGAAAATTAGCCATAGGTGCCCAGTTTTCCAGATTGAAATAAGACTCCAGTAAGCAGAGAGGGGCACAGGAAATCTATTCTGGGAGTCTGCGTTCCCAATGGTAAAGAGACTTCTCCGTTTGCATGTTTGCGTTTGGCTGCCTTATTTAGAGCTGGGCTGGCAGGCAAGGCAGGACGTGTCAGAAGAAGAAACCCAACCACCTAAAATATCTGGGGCAAACATCAAAATTCTTTTGCAATCTATATATCAAGAGAGAGACTTATAGAAGGCCTTACCTTATGTGTGTTGGCACAGAAGTCAAAGAAACTCATTCCTGCTTACATTCCCAATGCTCACAGCCACTCACTGCTGCAAAACATACGGATCAAGGACAGGGACTCTCCTCAAATGTTGCTGGATCACAGGCTTATCTTCACATTCCAGGATGAAACACCCTGAGTGACAGCTCTGTGCTCTCAGACATGAAGTAGAAACTTATCCTGAGCTCACTGATATCAAATTCCCATTGAGTACATAAAAAACATTGGACCGAGCCTGTCTTATGGAAATGATAGGTTCTTGTCTTAACCATCAACACAGACTAAATAAGTAAGTACATTCCTTTTTTATCCCTCAGAAATCAAAAGAGATTAGGTCCTTTGGTAAGAGAATATAACTATCATATGCTCTCCAGGGCCTACTTAAGGTTTTTTTTTAAAACATGTGTAATTTAACTTAGGCCTGACACTGAGAAATACGAGAAAAATTGAAAAATATTTCCAATATTTTAGAAAATATTAGCAAGCATAACAGCAAAAAGAGGACAGTCTGATTAAGGCTTCGGGATATTGTTTTCATGTCATGCCCTTTTACACCTATCCCAAACAACAAGTTGCAACTGCATGAGCATATGACATGGACATTTTTTTTCCCAATCTAAAGTCTACAGGAGGTTGCAGCAGCAAACACTAGCTAGCAATTGGCATCAATATTCCTTTTGCCCTACTGCCAAAACCAGATACCTCTTCACTAATATCAATAAAGAAATAATACCTTCAAAAATTATCAGTTGTTAGAAATTCTTCAAGGCATAGTGTTCTGTGGATCGAGTATTCAGCTACTACTAATACTTTTGTAATAACATGAAGAAGAACAATCTATTAAGTGCAGAACAATTGAAGAGAGGAAAGTGTTATAAGCATTTAATGCTCAGTGGTTTGCCTGTACTGCTGCTTGGCTATTGAAGACTCTTGCTACTGCTGCACCCACAGTGAATAAATGACAACATTCATCTTTCACATCACTCTGGTTTTACCAGGACTCAGCAGGTCAAACATATTGTGCAGACTAATGTACAGACAGGAAAATACTGCCATGTCTCAGCTTCATGTGTTTAATGTAGACAGATTTACCATGAAAACTTACCTCCAAAATTGCCAGGATTTCTCCTCACTAACCAACTGGGCTTTTCATAGAAGTGATGTAGTACCTATTCGGCAACTTAGGGGGGAAAAAAGTCTTTTTGATCCAGCAAAGCTCTTGGCAGTCAGTGCTCAGGCAACATTGTTAGGACTTGAAATAATACTCTGGAGATTGAAGTGCTGAACTCAAAGCAATTTTCTGTGACCAGCTGAATTGCAGAGTTACCGAGGAGCAGCATTTCCACAAAACTATAAAAATTAGTTAGCCACCACCAAAGGATTTGGTGTGCAACGTTGTGAATGGCAGTCACTTTTCCTTTCTGCAGCACCATTACTTGCACAGTGGATGTGTTACATTCTGTGAGTGGCAACTTAATGGCAGCTGGAAGGGCTGTTTCTCATAAACTGCTGAACTTTGAGGGTGGAGGAACTGCTATGAAACACCTGCACATAAACAAAAAGAGCTCTCTTGCATAAAAGTGCCAGGCAGAACACAGGTCGTTGATGGCTATTAAGGCCAATTCAAAAAATCATGGAGAGTTTTCATTTTTCTGCAGTCATCAGTGATTATTTATCCACAGCAAATTCATACAGTGACAAAAGGAGACCATTCAGCTGCAGCTTCACAGGCTCCTGTACCCTGCTTAAAATATCAGTCATCTATGGTCTCCTCAATAAACAGTCAGTCAGCCTCAGAGACTTTTTTGGTATAACATTTTTTGGGATAGGTTCAAAACACATTAGTAAGGGACATTTTATCTATCACTTTTTTATCAATACTGCAAGTGGCTCACCCTCTACCTGACACATCGCTGAAGTTATCAATGTGGAAGCATCTTCTGAATCTCTTGCGTGTCCCAACCTCTCGCCAGTCACTCCTGCTATTTATGCCTACTTATTCTTGGTGTCTGAGCACTGCCTGAAACAACGTGTGACAGGATTCATCTCACTGTAACTGGAGTACCACCCCCCTAAATCTCGCACTTCTGGCATTTGCTGAAATGGCTGTGGGCTCAGAAACACTGCCAAATGTCAGTTCCCAGGATGTTGTCAATAAATCATTTAGAGCATCTTTTCAGAACCTATTCCTGTGTTTTCTCCCCAGCCCACACAAGGCTGGCATCATACAGTTCACAAAGAACATGGCCTTTTGTGGAATTTATTCCAAACATTCATCAGAGGAAGAAATCTCATCATTTCAGCTATATTTTTAGGTGGTGACATTTGATTTCAGCTTCCTCCAGGCCTGTCCCCCTGCCCTTTTGATGAATCACAAGCTATTTGTACTGCAGTGGGCTTCCTATAGCTAAAGTTTTGTCAATTCACTCTGCCCAGAACGATAACTGGGAAGGATCAGAAAGATATGCAAGGTATATTTTGAGTATAACAGATTCAATAGACGTACATCACCTACGTAGCTTATTTCTCTTGTCAGTTTCAGTATTCTACTCAGTAAGACTGAAAATCGTTCAGGCAGCACTGTCCACGTTCACTTCAACTATCTTTCTAGCTGCCAGTTGTTATCAAATACTGGTCTAGCTTTTCCCACTTAGCATGTGGCCCATCTAATTTTTACACTTCAGTTAGATTCCACTGATGACAAAGGTGTCAATCTTGCAGCTCCTTTCCTATGCAGACTCTTTTTTTTGTCCTTCAGCCTAGATTTTCCCCATCCACAAGTCTTGTTGCAAAGCAGTTACCTCAGCTTCAGAATTTATATCAAATATAATGAAAAAATCACGTACAACAATAGAGTCTTTTGTCCCCCAGGTCAGATTTCTCTAAACTCTAGTGAAGACCTTTCCTGGATCTACTACTGGAACTCTTGAATTGTTATTATTCTTTCTCCTCTCACTTCTTGCCCATGTCTTTATAAGCCAAACGATTGGAGGATGAAGTCCTTCTGCTCAGGGAGAACTGCATATTGTTCAGCAGAGTGTTTTTATTCTTTATTTAATCTTACTTGTGTGTTTTCTGTAGGAATCTCCCTTGCTTCTTATGCACTCCCCTCCACCACAGCCTTTTGTTAGTTTGGAATCTGTTTGATCCTGTGCCAATTTGGGGCTCAACTTCTAGGCAGACTTGCACGTAGATAGTTACAATAAAAATTCTGGTTTCACGTTCCAGATACAAAACTATCATTTATGTGTTCTGCTTGTACTGAGCACCTTTCTAAATGTTTATCCACCGATTCTGGGCTTTTCCAGTCTTCTGTTTTAAAAAGAGAAATTGTTTAACATTATTCCTTTTTTTTGGCACAACTTTTGGCTGATCACCCCTTAAAAGAATTTTCATGACCATTCTTCTAGTTCTTTGTGAAGGTCAATAAGCTTTAAGAATCACCCTTTTTTCTCTCATACCATTCGATTAAGATTTCATTTCTAAATCTCTGAATCTTCAGTAGTGAGAAACCAAAAATTTAATCACCTTGTGACCAGCCAAACTTTTGTCTCTGCCAGTCCACATTCAGGCATTCTCTAGGGTTAAGTCATTGTCAAAGATACAAGAAAATGTCACTTTTCTATCAATAAACAAGGGACTTTACTACTTACCTCTCCTCATGAATTCCTGTTACAGTTTGAAAGAAATAGTTCATATAGCTACTGGATATAATGTCTATTCAATCATTTTGCCTGACCAGAACAAAGACCATTATTTTTCTGGCTTGTGAAAAATGTTTCTTTCCTTGTTTTTGCTGCTGATTACTCTATCCAAAGGGAATGTCTGCTCCTCTGTCGAAGAGTAAAAAATGCTCACCAAGGAACGTAAAAACAGCACTTTTGTGTATGAAAATATGCCTCTGCCATTCTAGAAAGTTCCCTTCCTAATGCTGAGAAGTAATTTAGCCCAATCTTCTACTGAAAAATGCTATGCTCAGATTTTAGGCTGAACTCAGAATGATTGACACAGAACTCCAGGAACTGAGTGCTTTGGAGATATTGATCCAAACACAACAGCAAACACTACAATCGCAAGGTGCAGTGCCCAAGTTCATGTGGAAGTTAAATCACAGAGGGAGAAAGAGGACAATATAAGAGTATAGTAAGCAGCCAGCTATAGAGAATGGCAAATTAAATTCGGAATAATATTACTTTCTCTGATCCTCAGCTATGACACATGATGCTCAGAACAAGCAGGAGTGTTACACTTCCTGTTTTCACATTCCTGCTTCAGCAGGGAGGAAATCACTCCACCATGCCACTTCTACGCCGGAGAACAAGAAACACCAAGGAGTATTCTTCTTTGGAGAATCAGTGAGAAACCAGAACAGGTCACTCAAGACCTGAGAGCATGCTCTGGAAAAATACCCACAGATTATGTCGTTCATGTGCAACCTGAAGCAAGCAATACACTGCGGGATTAGTCTAACACTGAAGAAGGTTCTGTCCAAAGAGAAAAGTAACATTAAAAGAGAGTAGTATTATTCTGGATTTAGTTTGCCATGCTGTATAGCTGCCTGCTTACTGTATGATTATATTGTCTTCTCTCTCTGTGATTTACCTTCCACTCAATCTTAAACACAAGGGACTGAGCTATAAAACAAAAAATATAATAGGTACAAGTTATTTTTGGAGCCTCAAACATTTGGAAAAATATTAGCAGGAAAAAATTCAAGACACATGACTCAGTAGTCCATCAGATCAGCCCATGGCATTAGATTTCATCATCATTAATTAAATCAGGTTCTTACAAAAGATGGTACTTACGAGTACTGGATTTAATTTCCTTTTTCTGCAACAAAGGTGCGACTGTTTTAGAGATTGGGAAATAATACAAAGTAGACTATACGTATTGTTTTGTTCCTGTTTTCCAAAACAACACTAAACTAGAAAGAATAAATGAGAGCCAAGCAAGAACCTGATCTAGAGATTTGTTTATTAATTTACTTTTTGAAGTATTAGAGAAGTTTTTTTGAGGATGCTAGAGGTTTCCCTCAGCTGTGTGTCTAAATGAATGAAAATACTAAAAAAAAAAAAACATCAACAAAGCACTCATTTACTTGACTGAACAAGCAACCCATTGAATTTAAATTAGAGTTGCACCGAAACTACTAGTAATTGTGATTTTGGATTGTTCTTACTTTCCGTCTAGTCCAGTGGCATTCTCAAGTGCCAGCAGCCTTAGAAGAAACTGCTTGAACTTTGTCTCAGGCAACAAACTTGGAATACTCTATTCCTGCCCTCAGTACACAGACATATAAAGCACCTTTTTCCTGTATTAAAAGTAAGAAAACACATTCCATTTTAGCCTTCTCTGGGCATAAGCATTTCACTAAGTTCTCTCTCAGCCTTAGTTCCATAAAAGATCATAAAAAAACCCCCCGAAAAACAAGAAGCCACACCACTACCAAATTCCTTTGACTCTTCCTTAAAAAAGAAGTGTCAAATATTTGATAGCTCATCATGTTTAAGAATAAGGAATTTTCTTTTAAGAGCCTCTTCCGCAAAATGTAGACATTCATACACTGTCAGTAAACTGGTATTCCATTATTATGAGAGGTTAGTCGTAGTTGTTTGCCAAGTCACCTCCTTTCATAATACTCTTAAGTCAATCAAGGGTCTTTTAAAAATGCCAGACCTGAAGTTAGAACAAATATACTTAAAATATATACCTGGCAGCTGCCACTGATCTTACTGCAGCAATTCCACATTCTTTTCTAAACACAAGGTTGGGATGTTATTTCATAAAAAATAGAAAATTGGAGAAAAGTACAGTTACTTCTATATTGGGAAATATTGTATCCTTTTGTTCATAGCTGCTTTCTACCTCTTTAATTGAAAAGATTTCCATCTCAAATAACACAGCTTTGTAAAACAAAAAATCTCCTTGATATAGGCTGTTTGAGACCAATATTTCAGCTTGATTTTCCACTGTCAATAAGGGAGTCTTTCAGATATATCAAAATGACACATTAATCCTGCCTCTACTCTGAAGGGAACTCTGATCTTCTGAAATTCAGAGTAAAACATTTTCAGTGATTTATAAATAAAAGAGAAAGCATCTGTTCTATTGAGAAATTCTCATTTTCAACAAAGGAACATGACAGTGAATACCTGGAGCTTCTATCGCTTTCTGTAACACCTAGAACAATGTAAAGAATTCTGTGAGAGAAGGCATCCAGGTCAGCAGGTTTTCAATCTACACGCAGTTAGATAATTAAAAAAAGGTTCACTTTGAAATTTCATCTGTGGTCACGAAGAAGATTCAAGTTTGTGTTTACATCCCAGCCACAAACCTAACAAACTGCTTGTTCTTAAAAGAAAATCATAAATCACAGTGGATGCTTGTAGTATATTGTATCTTGGTTTCAGAGCCTCCCCAGAACTGTTGCTGATGCATGCCCCTCTTTCTTGCAATAAACTCATAAGCTACTTGCTCCGCCCTTTTCAGTTCAAAGGCAATGCTCTCCCCAAAAACCTCTCACAACTTTCATTGGGACACAGGCAGACTTCAAGACCAGCTTCAAGTGCATTCTTCAAATTCCCCCACTGCCAGTGCTCCACACTCCAGTTTTATAGCTCCCCCCACCTTGTCAAAACTGGGCATGTGTAGAGCTCCAATCATTGCAATAAGGGCCGTATCTTCACCCATCATTTTACAGCCACCTGTCAGCAGATGCCCCAGTACCCTTTTCATGGTGAAATTTCAAGCAAAACATTTTGTGTCACACAGACACAGAACTCTGTAGGATATCACCCTTCCGTTGTTTCTCAGCCTTCTTTCTGTATTCTCTCTCATTTCTTTTCAGATTTCCTTTTGTCCCCACAGCTACGCTCATCACATATTGTCTAAAGCTATAAACAAAGACAAAAGGGTCAGGCAAACACAGTGTCTCGTATAAAAACAATTTTTTATTTTCACATCAAAACAACTTCTATTTTAATTACTTCTTTGAAAAGGTATTGAGTTTAAAATGTCCTTTGTTTAGCCTCCTAGATATAGTCCAAGTCTAATGGTTTTGCTATTACAGATATTTTCATGTTACACATGAAAGAGTTTTCTCTCTTAACTACCTGCCTGAGAAAAGTATGAGAATCTGATGATGGTGCAAGGAATATAAAGCCCACTTTGCGCAATGGCAAGAACTAAAATAGATGCATGGATGCCTTAAGTTTGGCTTAGTAATTGCACATAGAAGCCAAGATGATGGTTTACTATCATAAGTACTAAGGCCCACTAAAGCTCTAAGTAAAAATGAGGTTTGCTTTGATTTCAGTTCACATTGGTCAGTTATTTCATTAGTCGTTCAATTTTGATTGCAGGTAATGTATAAAAACAGGTCTAACCTTTTTGGTGAAAAGCGGTATTAATTCAGATAACAAAGTGCAAAATATATGAAAGGCGATACATAAACACGGGTTAAATCCTCTCCAAATTCTCCTCCCAGGCAAGCACAGGTTAAAGTCATCATTGTTCATACTGATGATTGATCCAGTACTGCATTTCAGAAGACATTGTACAAACGATTATGGGTGACAAAATCTATCTCACAGTGATTCCATCATTAACAATTGACAATATAAAAAATTACATCTGTTAGCAAAGTATTTCTTCAGCTCTTTAATTAAACCAATCCTGGGTGATACAGTGCAAACATCTTTATTGTGTGATTTGCCCTTTGTGTCAAATTCCTACCAAAATTCCCCACCACATTTGGTGTTTCAACATGAGTTACAGAAGCATGTCTGGATTATGTAACTCTTTTGTCTCAAGAACTGTGGAAAAAATAATGTATAACATGTTTTCTTGAAAGAATGTTCTCTTTATAGTAAATTCCATCTTTGATATACTGATAGCCCATGTGGCCAGAGATTAATTTCTAACTTTAGGACATGTTAATTCCACAAGGATTAGTCAAACCAAAAGGTTTAATGTTCACAAGTGAGCTCTCTCAAGCAAACTCACCTCAGTTAGATATATTGATGTATCACCTACAAGTCAGGTAATATCACTTTTGAACTTCAGAACTAGATTTACAGCTTTGAAACCTGAAATCAAATACTCTCCAGGAAAAAAAGAAAAGTTAAAACAATCGTTCCCATTTACAACAAACATCGTGTTTTTAATTGGAAACACCTTCAACAGCTACCAACTATATTGTCTATCAGGAAAATAGAAGGCAAACATTGTAATACTTCAGGTCCTGTTAAAAACTTGGTTTGTCATTAACTTGTCAGTTGAACCTTGGTTTTGACACAAAAAGAATCCATTTTCTCTAAAAAATCCTAAATTTTAAAAAAATACCAGCCAAAGTAAAATATTCCTCTTAAAAAGCTAATACCATTTTCATTGCAATCAAAACCATTCATGGAAAAAGGAGAAAGATTCATTTTTAACCATGCATACTTGTAACACAGAAAGGAACACCAAGGCTAATTCTAAGCAAGCAAGCTAATTTTGCATTTCTGAGCATCTCACCTGCTGCTTTATTACAGCTCCCATAGACTCAAATACCCATTCTACTAATCCTGGTCATTGGACACCATGGTGTAGGTACTACAGAGATTTTTCAGTGTGTTCATTTCCTGCCATGATTTTCTGTCGGAGGCTTTTTGACAAAGTGTTTTCCTCTCACCAAGCTAGGCCTTACAAGATAGGCTCATCAGCATTCCAGCAGGCAAAATTTCATCCTACATTAGTGACACTGAGAAATGATGCTGTTTTGAAGCTGACAAACTAAGCTTTGGTTTGTAGCTTTGAGTAATATTTCTCCCTCTAGAGTACGTAGATTTCCAATTTCCTAGCAAAACAAACAGTTCCTCTAGGCATAGAAAGGTGCAAGAAAAGGACACAGCTGCAATTTTTAGGAAAAACTGTGGCTCACAACTCATACATACCTCTAAACAAAATATCTGAACCTAGAACAACAAAAGTTCTCTTATTTACTTCAGGCATTAAAAAAATTAGCCTCAGAATAGACTACTCATAATTAACATTAATAGGCAATTCTGAATTCATTGTTACTATTAATTCCTGATTTTTAAACATCCGGAAGCATACTCACAATTAACTTGCACTACGCTTATTAAACTTCACATCCAACATGACCTGACGACAAAAGCTCTTCTTGCTGTATCTCAAAATGTATTCTATTAATGCAGTGTAGTACATAATATTGTGCAATATCTGTGTAATTTATAGATGCATAAGAGTGTGTGTGGCATTACACAGTACCAGAAAATTTTCTGTACAGAGATTTCTGAAATTGAGGTATATAGACAGACACATCAAAGTAAATACTAAGGCTGAGATTTTGCAATAAGATCATTTGATGTAAATTAACATTATTGTCCAGTGTCTCTCTCAGAGTTACTCATAATATCTTACCTGAGCTTCAGGAGACTAAAGAAGCTTCTTTGCCCTTTGCAATAACATCTGCAAAATGACAATACCATGTGTATTGTACCTCGCAAGAGTCCATAAACTGTGACTTCAGTCTTGACTGGCCTGAGAATACTTTCAACCCAAGATACTGTACAAACAGCCGTATGACACCTCAAAGCACAAGCTGATGTCAGAAGAAAACTTGTATTTTCAAATAAAGTTTTGACCACAATAGAAGCAGCTAAAACTGTTTTCCTATTATTTTGAAATACACTGCTTTCAAGAAGACTGTGATTCATGTTTGATACATGCAACTACCACATCATGTGGTAAAATGAGGGAAGAGAAAACAGAATGTTTTAATAAAAACATAATACATCTTTAACCATGGAACCATTTCATGCTGTATTTTTCTTTGGAAGAACATCATTCCTTCACACCCAAAATAACAAATATGAAAACAAAGAAAATAAACAGGCAATGTTTTTCTTCTATTCTCCCTCTTATCCACCACCATCCAGTAAAACTCTACATCAGATAATGTACCACCATCTAGCATCAACCTGCTTCCAGATGCAGCATCATCATTTTGAATTAATTTCACCTCCAACCTCACCCATGTTCAACACAGATACTCAGACCTGGAGCCCTCACTTTTGAAGGTCATTTGAGAATCCATGCTTGACCTAGAGCAAAGGAGAAGTCTTTCTGACTCATCTGTGTACCTTCGTGCCCAGAGCTGGTCTCCTGCACTCAGTGTTCGAGGCTTCAGCGACAGTGTTTCAAATTGCACGTAGGTCTCTTTTGCAAGTTCAGCTTCTTTTGCAGATTTTGGTTTCAAATGAAGTTTTAAAACTTTGTAGAGTAAGAAAAATATCAAAGGTAAAATAACTACGCATGCTGCACTGCTGGCCACTATCAGAACAGAAAACTGAGAGCTGCTTTCATCATTTAACCCATCAGTGGTGAAAACAACACACTGCTCTTTTGTAGGTGGCACGCCTTTGGGGGAGACACATGCCATATATTGAGTACTAGGTTGCAAACCATCAATTGTGACTTTGTTTTTGTTAGAATCAGTGCTGAGAGGCAACATATCTTTCTCACCATACTTGGAGTATAACACAGTCACAGCGGAATTGCCTGGGGCATTGACAGTTTTCCAAGTTAAGGTCACCCTTTCATCAGTTTCACTGATCACTCTTAGGTTCTTCACAGTAACATTTTGCTCAGCCATACCTGCTGTATTCAATGAAGTATCCTCACCTTTCTTGCTTAAATCTCCAGTCTGCTTTTTGTTTCCATTTGTCACTGCCTTTGAAATTTTCCTTCCATCTAACATGAGCCTGGATTGCTTTTTGTCAGTAAATGTCATGCTGGTTGATCTTTCAGTGCTAACCAGAGCTGTGGTGGTCGGTGTGGTGGGAAGAGGTGTGGTTGTCCTCTCGGGTTCCTGCTTGGGTTCCTCCTGAGTCGTGTTCTGCCTCTCAGCCTCTGGCTTCCTTCCATACTTCTGTGGTGACACAGTTGTAGTAACTACACCAACCACTGTGACAGTCACAGCAGCTTCTGACGTTCCTGCCAAGTTCTTGGCTTTACATCTGTATTCTCCTGCGTCCTTGTATGAAATTCCTGTCAAGCTTATTATGGACCATCTGACACCCTCTCCAGGAGTTTCTTGAATTACTACGGGAAAATGCAGAGAGTAAAATATTATGAATGGGAAGCAAAGAGGAAGGAAACATTATTAGACTACTTCTTCCCTTTCTGCCAGAAGGAATCGCATGTATGAAAATTTTAAAGATGAAACGCAGGCAGTCAAAAAACCCCAGCAACAAAAAAACCACCAAAACCAAACCAAATTTCCAACACAAACTATGGAATTCCCAGCTGCACTCTATTCTTAAATAGAAGTGCTCAGCTTGGGTCAAAATGGAAATAAATGTCTGGAGTAATTAGAATATAGTTCACCGTTTCACTAAGAAAAACAAAACCACATAAAGTGAAATCAAAAGTCTTAAAGCTGCTATTGACTCTTAAATACAAGACTCACTGACTTCACGTGACACTGATCATGCTACCCATTTAAAATATTATCGGAAATTACCTTTGTCCTAAGATATTTCAGTACTCTTACCTTCATCAGACCTATGACAACGGCAAACTACTTGGTATTAGCAAGAAGTATTTTTTACACTTAAGTTACTACATATATCTGTCATAGCAGCTGGAATGGTATCAGACAATGACAGCCTTGCAACATCTGCAAACAACACAGAAAACATGAATTTGGAAAATCCTGTGTTTACAATGCTGATTCAGTTATGGCCTCACTGGCTTTTTTAACATGATCATTTTGAAAAAGAACAGAGATTCCAGCAACAATTCTCCTTTCTGCTTTCCAACTTCTGAGTTAGGGCCCAATTAACCCAACCTCCATTTTCCTTTATCCTTCCCCCACTTCATCCATTTGTCCCTTCCATACACATAGTTCTTGTAACAGACCACATGCAGAATCAAAACAGTCTGCTGGACCTGTTAAGACTGAGAACTAGACAAAGAATTTCATAACAGCTGTTGCACAGATAAAAATGCCAGCTTGATGCAATACATGATCCATTGTTACTCATTACAATGATCTCAAAGCACCAGCAACCCAACAATTTTTGGTTCTCCCATTTCCCGTAAGAGAGCAGTTATACCTGTATAGTTCACTGGAATATTGTCTGACCTAGTCCAAGTGAGCTGTGGTGTTGGGTACCCCGTGGCGTCACAGCGTAGCAGGACGTTGCTGCCCAGTGGTGAGGTGATTTTTGTTGCTGAGGTCATCACAGATGGTTTAAGACACTGCTCTAACTCAGCTCTCTGGAACAAGATTCCTGCCAGGCTCTCAGGTCCACTACATGAAACCAATGGATCAAGAAGTACAATGGAGGTGTCCACAATTTTGGAAAATTCAATTAGCTTTGAAATGCGACAGTCACAAAACCATGGGTTGTCCTGAAAACCTGAGGCAGGGAGGGAAGAAGGGAAAAAAAAATGTTTTCAGTCAATATATGGATATTGTGATTACAGTATGACACATGACTACCACCAAATACAATCAAGGACAACCCTGGACCTATTCTGAGTTAATATTTTCTCTTTCAACTTGTGCTTTTTGTTCAGGTGATCAGTGGGGGAGTATTTTCAGAGGTTAGGGAGAACAGTATGAATGTTTACTAAGCTAAACATCTTCTTCACAGAAGTTTACAGGAGCAAAGTGATGTGCTGGCACTACCTGTGCTTAACTTTGCTATTTATCTAGGAAAAAAACACTTTGAAAAGATGTCTTAAGACTGATGATACATTTTCACCTGCCTGTGTCTCCTGGAAAGACAGCTTCTCAGGGCTATTACTTCATGTCACTCTCCTCTGCTCTTAGTCCTTCTTTGGGCTCTTATAGCTTGACCTTCCCTGACCCTTTTTTTCAATGCTTGAGGAGAACACGATGATTTAAGGGTTTAGAGCTTACACCAACATCTCTACCCCTTGAGAAAAAGGGATAAAGACTAAGGAGAAAAAGTTTTATGCCAAAAAAATTCTTATCTGGCTCTGAACTACACCAATATTGTCACAGGTCTGGCTTCAGTTTAGTACAGCCTCTGAAATACATTCAAGAAGAATAGCAGAAGAGTAGAAAATAGGAAGGACCACAAAACACCATGATGACAACAATATTTTTATGATGGCATACAGGAAACACTCTCTCTGTTCTGTCAGAGACAAAAACATTTGCTTCTTGGTTCTAGTCTATGAATTAGAAGCTTTTCCCTCTTTTTGAACTTATTATATTGAAACAAAATATCCATTTCTGAGCAATATCAGTCTAAATCTTCAGCTGGTGTTGATTACTCCACTATGTTGACTTTCATAGAGCACTAGTGGCTTTACCAGGTAAAATACAACCCAGCATATCACTCGGGAGTTCAAGTATTTTCTTACTGGACTTATACTTTTGGGTGTGACTTGCTTATTTTTTCCAAGTACTAATAATAAACAAAACTTATGGTCTGAAGTAAGGGATGGTGTGCAAGGACCCCTCGCTACTCAATTTACTGATCAGTACAATAGACAAGTCATATAAGTCAAACCAGTATGAAAAGAAAGAAAGAGCCCTAAACACCTGCAAATATTGTTCAGTGTGTATTGTTACAAATTATCAAAACAGCTATTGGACAAATGATGGGGTTTGTTCTGGAAAAAAAACCTGCAGATGAAAGAACACATGAATAATTTACTACTTCTTCCTTTTATCACCAGACCAAGATTAGGTTATTTTAAGCACAATGGTAGTGATTGGTTAAAACTGTGGTAAACCCCAATTAATCCCTGCTCTTTAAAACAAGACTTGACCTAAGAGATTCCATGACTTTGACATCACAATCCAATTTCACCCCTTCCAGACAGAAGAGATTTTACATCTATTCACTACTTATTGTTTGCTGGAACAGAGAAGGAGAAGTCAAAGGAAGGTGTATCAGCAACTGCTTTTCTTCAAAAAAATCCCCAAAATATAAAAATTTTGCCTGTGAACTTCACACATATGTTCATAAGGAGAAAAGATACTATCCAAGTGCTTTCCATATCTAGGCACATCAACTGTTTGTGCTTATAAAAATTCTGCTCAATCAAGCACAGGTACGTAACTATTTGTGCTCATCTTTTCAATTAGGGAAGCTTTGTAGTTAGAGATAATACTCTTGTAATTTTCCTTTTTCTTCTCGCTTGCTTGCAAGGGCTCAATTTTCCTCACTATGTTAAGAAATTTACTGCAGGAAAGGAAGGGGTTTATTATTTCTTCCTAACCGACTCGAAGCACTCAAAAGCCTTTGAAATAGAGCCATAGAATGGTTACATTAGAAAAGACCTTTAAGACCATCAACTGTCCAACTGTTAACCCAGCACTGCCAAGTCCAGCACTAAACCACGTCCCTGAGTGCCACATTTACATATCTTTTAAATACCTCCGGGAATGGTGACTCTACCACTTCCCTGACACCACTTTCAGTGAAGGAACTTTTCCTACATAGCTTTAATATTCTCCCAGGGTCCTGAGGAAAAGCCAAAGTCATTGCAATAGGTATCAGAAGTTGACAAAACAAAAGGAATGATGAAGCAACTATGAACAGTACTTAGATTGGATGGGTGTTTAGTCCAGCCTGGGACACAGCTTTGACCATCTGTGTGTAGGGCAAAGGAAGAGTTATGTCAGTCAGTCACCTCATCTTCCCCACCCACCATGCTTCCTGGTGGAACTGCCTAAAGAAGCAGGACTTATACAAATACATATAATATACACAGCTACAGGAGTTCCTTCCTTGCCTCCATGGTACAACCCCTCTGTTTATCTGTGTCTTGCCAATATCTGACAGAATTCACATTATTTCTAGCCATGGTAAATCATCAAGTCATGAGAATTCCCAAGACGAAAAGATGAAAGCACTATTGAGTTGGAAGCAAGATAAAACACTGAATTTCATTGTACTTCAGTTAGTGTTGAAGAGAGCAGAAATGTGAATGTAAACCTAGTTTCCAAACTACAAGGGGCATTTTGAACTTTAACAGCTTGTGTTGACAAGATGTTAAAAGTGAAAACAAACGTATGAAAAAATGAAGAAAAGGTTAAAAAGGGAGGGAAAATAAGAAAATGGAAAAATATTAGGGAGCTTTAATAAAAGAAATAATTTCTTAAGAAGCAAAATAAAAATAATGATAAATCTCTGGTGGCACATACATCTGAGGAAAGAGAAAGTTTTAATAAACCCCATATTCATTTGTAGAAATATCAAGGCAGCTGGTTGATCTGAGAAAGAAATACTAGCCAAGGCAAAGCAAACACTGATAAGTATTTATACATTGTGATATACCAATAGTGTTATTTTAATATTAATTATTCTTTTTCTAGAAGATTTCTAACCCTTTATTCTAGATTTAGCATATTTCATATTTACTCTCACATTTATATGTATGCTTGCATGTACAATGGCAAACTTATGTATATGTGTGTCTGTGCATGCACATTTTTGTAGTCGTTTGTAGCAGGGTTTCCCTGTGCTGTGTCAATATGGACTTTAGCTATGAGCAAAATTTCCTTTGTAAATCAGTAACCAGACTCAGACCATAACTTGTGTAACACACTGCTTTTCAGTTGCTGCAAAATAGCAAGATGTAAAATATTCAAGTTTTGGGCTGACAGAAATATTCACCACAGCTTGGGCCAGCCTAACTCAGGCTCTTTCCAACTGAACCTACGCATTTTGATCCATGGTTCTAAACAGTAAATTCCATATCCAACACTGTGTCACAGCATTTTCACCACATGGCAAGGGCTAGGGAGTAGTTTCAGGAAAAGCAGTATCTACCCAACGGCTCAGCATAACAGCTGGGAGCCTGATGGACCTGCAGCATTCCAAATTTTTGGCACCTCAGCATGTAACAGAGGCAAGATCTCACACAACTGCCACTCTGTCAAATACCGGACTCTTCTGTTTCTCTCAGTGACTCACTAGAGTCTACCATATGGAAAATGCTACTGCCATCATTCCTGCCAGAAATGTAAATCTCTGTACAGCAGCCAGCGCCGAAATTTAGTTGTGATTTGGATCAAAGTATTAGGCTATGGCTCCAGAGGTAACCAAGAGGGCCAGATGAATTCACACACTGGTCCCCCAATCATTTGCACTGTTTAATTTTCAGCTCACTCCACAGCTTTGTTTTGAGCTGTTTCTAAGAGCACTTTCCAAGACAAAGCTAGACATGGGTCCAGGGACAGTTTGCACTCCTGGGATTGCTCCCCAAAAGGCTTATGGATGACACCATGCCAAGGATGGCTCCCTCTGTCCTGTCGTTGCCCCCAGTTCAAGTGCAGCAGGCTTTGTACCTCCAAACTATTCTGCATGTCTGTCAGCCCTTCGAGCATACAACATACCCTTGCTGCTTCATACCGCAAAAGCACAGTTGAATGGTTTCCAATGCAATTCTCACATAACTTCAGGCAGGTTAGACTGAAGAAAAAACATCCCCACTCCCAGAATTACATTTTAGAGTCACTGTAGAATCCTGTAGAGCTCACAGAGAACCAAGGGCTAAATCTTACAAAGTGTGGAACAGACAGATAGCTCTAAAGAGAGCTGGCCCTAAATTGTGTGGACAAGAGTCAGAGTGAGCCACTCGGCCATAGGGCCAGGAATCATTCCCTAACCCTCTTTCATTTAGCACAGTGCACACAGAGGAACATCATACAGTGGGAGGTAGTTAAAAAACCCAAACCTCTTAGTAGACAGATGATGAACTGGAATAAGGAGATGCTAACATGCCAGTCCTCTGGCAAAAGTAGTCTTTGGCTCCTCCAAGAGTCCTTGAAGTAAACATGGGGAACCTGAACTTTCTCATACGTGCAACCATCTTGATGCTCAGTCAAGATGCTGAGGATAAAATTGCCTCCTGATGTTAAAAAATACATTCGCACAAACATTTGAGTTTAGGGTCTTGCTAGTTTTGATCTTGTTAATTACACACAAGTGACAATCCTGTTTTGACAGAACCAGGAGAGAAGACAGCTCAAGCCCTAACTGATTACATTAATTAGAATCTGACTGCTGTTTTCCTGACTAGACAAAACCAGCATTTATTTACTTTGGGTTCCAGCTTCCAGCAGAGTTCTGGCTGCAGTGACCGTTCCATGTAGGTACATAGGTCAGGCTGAATGCTCCCACAGAGAGTGGCTGGAGCACATAGGACACTCTTGAGCATCAAAGCGTGCAATTGTGAGCATCATATTTTAAGAGAAACATTTTTTTAAACCTAAAGGAGTCCAAAGGGAACCAGTAAATATGGTAAAAAATGAAAAAAAAAATACCACACACAGCAAAAAAATGCCAAACCAAACCAAAAACAAACAAACAAAAAGCCCCAACAAAACCAAACCAAAACAAAAAAACCCCATCCAAACAAAAACCAAACAACAGCAACAACAAACACCAACACCGCCCCCCCCCCCAAAAAAAACACAAACAAAAAAAAACCAAAAAACCCAATGTCAAAACCACAAAAATTTCATATTATATTAGATGCTGGTGAAAGAAATGGTGTGGTTCGTTAGGACGGCAGACAGGGAAGGAAAACCTATGAAAGATTACTATAAGAGATGGTGATTAGTTTTTCTGTATGCCCATGGCCTGTAGAACAAGAGCTAATCAGCTTAGTTTGCAGTAAGGGAGATTGAGGTTAGATATTAAGAGAAACTTTCTCACTGCCGTGATAGATAAGCACTGAGGGAGGGAACCACAGAAGGCTCTGGCGTGGTCTGGCCACAGACTTTAAGAACAGCACTGACTTTACCAGAATGGCTCAGTTCCTGTGGATCTGCGTCTCAGGAGGCTAGGTCCTTCCTGACCACACACCTCTGTGATCCCTATCTGCAGCTCACAGGAGGAGGGGAGTATCTATGGGATGTGCTTCTTCCTCAGGCTCCAGCAAGCCCAGTAGAGACAGGAGGGGTGTCAGAAAGGAAGCACTAATACTCAGTGGAGTCTAAATAAACTTGTCAAAATAACCCATGACATAAAGAGCATTGCACTTTCTAATCTCCAGAGAAAGGGGATGTTTTCTTATTCACTATAGAGTTTCTTATGTAGCAAGCACTGTCTGTCTGCACTGGGATATACTCTTTAGAAAACTATGATGTCAATGAAAAAAAATTCATCTAATTCATTCACAGCTTACCTAAGGTAAATTTACTTAAGGTAACACAAGGAAAGCACTACCTGGTATTTTGTATTCTCAGGTGCAAATCTATACTGGCTGCACAGAGCCTCCCTTAGCACCTAACATTAAAAAAAAAAGAGAAGCAAGGTTCTGTTCAAACCCAGTGTGTGTTCCCTGCTGGAGATCTGTATTAAAACCCAGTTGTATTTCATAACAGAAAATGGTCCAAAGGTCACATCCCAAGCCTCCAAAGAACTCAATGCTGGCACCAGAGGGTTTGCCAGGACTACAGGAGGCTGGAAAAGTGCCTGCACCAAGGAAGCCTGCAGATGGTTCCCAGAGTCAAGGAGAGAGAAGAGTATGTGAGGTTTTAAGATTTTTTGACTTGGGTTTGGGGTTTTTTGTTGGCTCTTTTTTTTTTTTTGTTAGTTCCTTTTGTTTTGTCTTTTAATTGGTGAGGGCTATATAAGACAAGGAAACCAATTAACCTCTGGGACTCCCACATGAGATCATGATGACTAGATCGAGCACAGTCAGCTCCCACTTTACAGCCTCCTGTAGTCTTCAGTGTGGGGACAGTGAAAGGAGTACTGAGATGGACTTCTACAGATTTTACTCTCTTTTTTTTTTTTAATCCTGAATAAATGAAAACCCTTTAATGATGCAAGCCTACGGTTATCATGCTTATGAAGTCATGAAGCCTACTTGCATCTATTAAGTTAGTTATATAAAATATGATCTGAAAGAGAGTTTCAAGCTGCAGCTTCTGCTGTGAAACAAAGCAGCTGAACAAATGAACACTGAATAGTGGGGTTTTAGACCAAGAAATTGGCAACATGGGGCAGTACAATGCAGGACAGATCTTCACCAGTGCTTATAGAATTGCTGCAGTAGAGACAGCCAGCTGGTTTTCCTCCCTTCCACCTGCTGCACTACAAAAACATCAAAACATGCACTTATATGTAAACACTAGAAAAGATAGAAAAGAACACTATTGATAGAACTGTTCCAGCCTGAGACTGAAGAAGAGAAAGGGGTTACCCTGGCAAGATTAGGAAGTGGAGATAAAGTTAAGATAAAGCACAACGGCACAAACAGAACTGATGCAATTGCATACTAGAGAAAGGGATCAAATTATGAAAAAAATCAGTCTGATCAAATTATTCTTAAATATTTACCTCAAACACTACAAAAAGTACTGTGACTATGTAGGGATCACATTCCCGTTCTCTCTCATATTCAATATGTAAATTGGGAAAAATCTTCAGGATAATCAGTCAGCTTTAGAGTAATGCAAGGTCAACAGAGGTCCCGGGAAGAGCAGAGTTGCCCTATTTTGAGCCACCAACACCACCTGCAGCATTGTGTCACAGGACAGGCTTTATATGAGGATCAGCTCTAGCTACTTGCTTGGCTTGTGAGCCTCTGGAAAAAAGCAGTTGCAAATGGACATGCTTACAGTTGCAAACACATACAGAGATGAGGGAAATGTCACCAGAAACACAACTTAAGTCCTGCATTTATAGAGCTACTGAATACTCCACATGGCCTGCGTTCCTGCAGACTGGATTCTCATAGCTTTTACTTCAGTTTTATAGCTTTGAGGTAACAACACACATGGAGGTCACTATCTTAATTTCATGGTTTTCTGCTACCAATAGAAAATAAATAAATAATAACAGAGCAAACCAGAAGACTGACCTGGGCAAAAACCCTTCTCCTGCATCCTAGGCTGGTCCCCTAACTACTCTCACTTTCAATTTAATGTTTCGGTATATTTCAATAAGGAATGAGACGGGCTGTTTAACATACCCAAAATTACTCTCTGTGTCACCAGAATGTCTGTGTTCTTGGACACGATAGCTCCTGAGAAGGGGGGCCAAATGTCCATGAGGTCTGATGGCAAGGTGGTCAGCTTGTTGCTGGATAGGTCCAGGTAGGTGAGGTTTCTCAGGTAGCGGCCAGCGTCAGCGGGAATGCTGGTCAGTTTGTTGTTGTGCAGATCAAGAGTCCGTAAGTTGGGCATCTCTGCCAGGGATTCCCAAGGGAAAGTTGAAAGCAGATTACCATCCAGCCTCAGCTCATGCAGTTGTTTCAAGTTGTAGAAGCTGCTGATGTCAATGTTGGCCACACAGTTGTAAGTGACCCACAGGTATTTGAGATCTACCAGGTAGTAGAAGGCTTCAGTGGGAATCCTTCGTATGACTGTTTTCTCTATACGAAGTTTTACAGTATCCACAGGAACATTCACAGGGATCTCATACATGTCAGGGTCATTACAGAGTACAGACCTAGCATCAGGGGGGAAAAAAAAAGAGGGTGAGACATATTTGCATTTATTTGTCAGAAATTTGATTTTCAGATTTAAATGCAAATGCTGTAGCTTTCTGCAACACCACCACCAGAACAAAGAACACAGAAATCAAGAACAGTCCTCTGCATTTAAAAGTGGAACAAACTCCGCAAACATGGAGTCTCTAAAGACAGAAAGAAAACAAACCAGAACTGATCCTTTCACATGAAACCTAGATTTGCTTTATTCTAAAGTATGTAAGCACCACCCGCTATCCACCCCTCACTCTGTTGACAACTGAAAGACAGAAGCCATTGTACAAGGAATAATACATGCATGTATCTCAAGCGGGAACTGCATGCCCCTTTACTAAAATTATTAAAATTCAAAATTAAGATTACTAATCTCTAATTTTTCTGTATGATGAAGATTCAAAGTATTTCCTATACTTACCCTTTGGAACAGACTGAAAATTGAAAATATACCAAAGAAAATTCACTAAACAAGAGCTTTATAGTCCTCTTTTTGATGTCTGTGTACAAATTACTTGCTTTATAGAGATGACAAGAACTTTCTGCTCACCATGATTTCAGTGAAATGGGGTTTCTCAGCATTTTCAGTTATTTGATCTCAGGAATCAATTTCTTTGGGGTATGTTGTTTCCACATACTAGCTTGAAGATGCCCCTGCCTTCAATAAGTCTATCCTTAATTTTCTCCCCCTTTTCTCTAGATTCTTCCTCTATTTTACTTTATCCTCATGCAGCTTTAAACCAGACAGGCTGTGACAACAGATAGCAATGACAAAGAGTATCTCCTAAAATTGACATGACAATACCAGGTCACCACATTTCAAATTAACTTCCTTACTATCAAAAATTACACTATTTACTGTAGATTAAAAAAAAATATGAAACGACTATATTTATTTAAACCAGAATCACCTTACAGTAGTTAACAAATTTGTAGAAATAGAAACGACATTGCAATAGCAGGAATGTCATGGGGCAGAAATAAACTGCCTCCTGAAAAAAATGAAGATTTAGAGTAGCTATTTGCTAAGTACAAAGCCATAATCACCATCTGCTCCTGTTAGGAATGCTGCTAGCCACAGAACACTAACGTAAAATATGCCTTCATTGCAACTATGCTAGAACTAATTTGCAATGTCTGAGAATGTTATCTCCAATTTCTTCAACCCTTTTCCTTATAAATTGCCTTATACAACAAATAATAAAATATATACCTTGTTCCAGTGCCATCACTTCTGCCATGGTAAACGCAAGTGCATTGTGAAGGACAAAAGCCATGAACTTCTTCAAAAAAACTCATTAGGAGGTAGAAGTAAATAAACAGATACATGGCTTCCTCCCAGAAGAACTGAGACGGAGAAATGTGAAAGCTTTATTCCCAGGCACTCATGTGCATTGTGCTACGAATGTGAATGCAGCCATCCATTTAGTAACAGCAGATTACGACAGATTAGCCGAGATCTGTAGTTGCTTAACCTTCGAATGTATCCTGAATGGCATCAGTTAAACCAGCTCGTTCCTTACTCTGTCAGAACACACTCTGCTTCAGATCACATCCAACCATGCTCCAAGGCTCTTTTAATATGTAGACTGTAGAGTTAGTGTGTAACAAAATATCTCTTTTCTTCTCCTAAGAGGCAGTGCATACATTATACTGTCTATAAAGTGTTCCAAGGTTCCTGAAGGAAATCTAGTACACCATGAGGATATTGCACGGCATTTGCTTTAATACTGAAAATGGCAAATTAATAGGGAGCCTAGATTCCAGAGCTTTTAAAAACTCTTGTAAAAACAGAGTTTTGCGAAAAACACGTATATACTTTAAATAAGTTACACACTTCAAAGCCAAACTGCATATGCACACACACATAATAATTGGAGCCAGATCTATACAAAGTCATCTTTTTCATCCTGAAAAAACCCATTGCTCATACTGCCAAAGGTATTTCTTCAAAATTAAACATCAGACCTATACAAACATAAGATTGACTTCAGAAGTGATGAGAAATTACCATAAATATTTACTCAGTTTTATGTGCCTCCCAAGTGTGGAGCTTTAGGGTACACTTTGTCACATGTTCAGGATTTGCTGTGCAGTCACAAGCACTAGAAGCCTGCTACTTACAAAACAAAAGCTGTCTTTCCTACAAATTAATTTGGTTCTGCAAGTCAAAATTTTAAAAAACTTTAAATATGCTGAAATTCCTTCAAAATCCTAAAACCTAGTGGAAGATTCTATAGGGTCAGAGTAGTATTTTGGCACATATTCACAGAAACAGAACTTTGCAAAGCATATTAACATGGACACTTGGTATGGAAATATACAGGCACAGGGAGTATCCAGAGTATTTCAAGTCTGGAAAACTTTCAAGGCAAGTTGGTGGAAAGTACTTCATGAAAGGAATTAACATATGTGAAAAATCTAAGGTTACTGAACCTAAGCACTTTGCAATTCAATCTCTCCTGGCCCCTCTGCCACCTTGTCTTACTCTGTAAGAGTCACAGTGGCCACTTTGCTACCCTTTTTGTTTGGGACAGACATATTGGGCCAATAAACCACTCTCAAAAACTAAAGTCTTGGCAGGTTTTGTCTCCTGAACTTCTCTGAAAAGGTTACAGTGACTAACACAAAACAGCTGTCTGGGAAAGATTATTATTCAAAAAGATTAATTGTCCAAAAGATTAATTAACTTGAACCCAGATTTCACTCCTTTCCATGTAACTTATGCAGGCAAACGTCTGGGGTTCTGCGATGTCAATGCACGTTGAGATACACTCATGGGCAAAGCATTGTTTATGGTTATCTCTTGTCTTGTCTGACATCGCACCATCGCCACGATTGCCCTCCGAAACCTGCAAAGGGCAAGAAAGGGAAAACAGAAAGATCATTAGCTGGAGAACCAAATAGAGGGGAAAATTTGGTAAGATGGTCTTAACTATTACGATAGTTTTCAATTTTAGTAGAATGCACTTAATAAAAAAAACTTGTATTTGGAATTCAAAAGGACCTGGGTCTTTTTCACTTCCAGGTACTAGAATGTCTTTCATTTCTAATTTCATTTCTTCAACAGGGATTGCAGCAGCTTTTGTTTATCCCAGGAGACGGTACAGGCACCACAAAGATGAACTTACAGAATGGGAAAAAACCCAGATGTTTTTCCATTGACTCAGCAGGATCAGGCATGTTCACCTAGGCAGAGATCATAGCCTCTGCTGGGAAGTTGGTAGCAGAGACAGGAAGAATGCCTCTTTGCAAAACACAGTGCTCAGTCAGAGGCGCTGGCTTGATTAGAGCATTTGTTATGCTTGCTCAAATCAGAATAGGCTTAACCTACCTACTTTAACGAAAAGGGTCGATCCATCCCAATCAGTCAGAATAAGATACATCCCAAATAAAACCAAGAAAATCTACACAAGTTACATGTCACTAAGCCACGCACAATTTGGCCACAGTCATTAAAACCAGTCTACTACTGATGCAACCCAAATTCCATACCGAATCCCCTTGAGAAAACGCAAACGGGACTTTCAAAAGCTATGTTAATGTGTTCTCAAAAAAACGTATCGATTCAGTATGTTCTGATGATGATCAAAGCAATTTATTTTAGGCTTTCCTGTTCAAAAGGTCATCTTTGGTAAATTAGCTGTGGTGTACCCTTTGCTCTTCACAAACCAGCTTGCCATATTTCACAGGTTCCTTTCACATCTTCTACACTCAGATGATATGCTAAAATCATGAAACAGACTGGTACTAAATTCGGAACACTTACTTTTTGTTTGCAATGACATAAATGCAGGGATTATAGAAAGTGGAAGATTTTGCGAAGAGAGGAGCTATGATGGCCATTGCAGGAGAAATTTTCTTTGGGTCTCCAAAGGAAGCCCACAAACACACAATAGAATACGGCGACCATGCCACCAAGAACATTACAATCATCACAACAGACATCTGTAAAACAAGAGGAATAGACACATAACTAGTGTTGTTGTCTTCTTCTCAAGATGAAGACCTCACAACAAAACCTCATAACAAGAGCACATGCACCTGGGTGGAAACAGAGCTATCCTGGATGAAATAATATATAAACAAGCACACCTGACACATTTTGACATTTTTACATTTGTAAAAAAAAAAAAAAAATTGACATTTTTACACTGAAATCTCACTTTGGGGATTTAATAGCACACCTCACTGCCATGCATTTGGCATGGTGTCATTTCATTACAAACAATATCCTTTCAAAGTCAGCACTACTCATTATGTTAAATCTGTCCATCAGGAGTTTAAATTACCAGTGAGGACTTCACACATGAATTATGACCCCCATAACAAGTCACTCTGGGATGCTATTACAAACAATAAATATGAATAGAGACAAAAATTTAAGCCAAATATTTAATTAGGCTGTTAATAAAAATGTTTCATAAGGCTTAATTACGGCACTATTAAATAAAATAAAGGTTCTAGGACATGTAGTTAAGCAACCCCGAAGTGTCTGCTTGGTTTGATGAAGCATTATAGACATGTTCAAGTATGATACAGAGGATGTATCTGAGCAGTCATGTCTTCCCTGCCTGCCTGCCAGAGAGAACAACCTGGGAGTGTTGGGGCTCACACCCCAGGACACGCCATGCCACAGCCAGACCTGGACAGTGACAAACTGGGGGTGGTGAAAGTAGGAGAGGTATCAACTGAGACAGACTTTTCTGGCTTCTGTCAGGGACATGAATCAGTAGTGGAAACCGGAATGGAAATCTCGAATCAATCAAGAGGACAAAAAGCCATTAGAAAACCAACCAAAACTGCAGGGCTGTGTACACGCAGGATTCCCTAGTGCTGCTCACCTATACCCTTAGTCAGTATTTCAGTGATGAACAAAAGGAGAAACAAGAAGTAAACAGCTACTTTGTATGAGCTGCTCTAGAGCACAATCGATACACAAGCAGTGACTCTCACAGAAGATCCCTATTTAAATACAAACACAGTACCAAACACAACACCAAAATGTAGGAAAGAACCCATTCATTTAGAAGTTTGGTGCATAGAAGGCTTAGAGGATGCTAATTTGCAAAAAAGCAGATAGTAGTCCAGTTTTAAAGAAGGATGCTCCTTAACTCCAAAGCATTATTTTTTTTTCTTTTTTTTTATTATAACTTAGTGTCTTCAACTGCAAATTAGGAAAAATGCATTTTCTTCACAAACATGAGTCTAAATTTTTAGCTGAATCCTCAGTTTCAAGTATTCTGAAAGTTCTTCACAAAAGTAAAGCACTCAAATTACTATTTTTAGGTAAAAATACTATTCTTCAGAACTTAGCAATGAGAAAGTTTTCCAAGGAATGCTAAGTTTCCACTGATAAGTAATTCAAAAACATAGGTACATACTCTTCTGTCCAATTCTCTTTCACTTTTTCATCATGCCCAACCATAAATCACATCTTTACACAAAATCAAAGGAGGTGGTGAACGTCAAGATTTCTCAAGGACTTTTATACATTAAAAGAATGTCAACCTTCCAGGCAGGATATATTATTTCATGCCATAACTCACATTTGCTACTGCTTACATAAGAGATAAGCTCAACAGACGGAAAAGAACAAGGGATTGGAGTCACACAGCTTGGGAGCTGGAAATGCACTCTCATTCCTAGGACACGAGTTCAAATGAGAGGTGGCCAATCCATTTCAGACCAGACAAGTCTGTGAACCAAGCAGAAAGCCTAAGGACTCTGCAGACACAGAGGAAAAGTTTTCCTAGGGCACCTCAGAGATACATTTCTAGGTAATGACAGAGGAGAGAGGCAAGGAATATTCACAATGTTCCCAGCTTTCAAAGTAGCTATTCATCTGGAAAGGGTATTAGACCAAAAATAAAGAATCTAGTGTGACAAGTCAAGCAAGGAGTTTTCACCAAGGCTCAGTGTCAGCTAATACTTAGTATCAAAGAAAAGAGGGAATGTAGGAAACCGAAATGCTTAAAAGGCTGCACCGTTCCTTTGCCATTAGGACTTCAACACAAAAGAACTTGCTTAAAACAAAACATGCACTCGTTTACCTTTGTCATATCTACTTGGTCAGACCAATCTATGTTAATGCTCTCCAGGCAGTTGCTGCTGGCATAGTGTTTCATTGTCCGGGAAACATTGTAATAACAGTAAAACATGACTGTTAAGGGTACAACAAAATTAACAGCAATTACACTCATTGTGTAGGAAATAAAGGACCTGATAAGACAGAAAAACAAAACAGAGTAACTTACAAATAGCCATCCAGGAAAAGTTACCAAAGAATCTGGTCTTTTGATTTGATTATGAAATATTATAATAAGCTCTAAAGTAATATGGAAATTTTTCTTTGGCTTATTTTTTTTTTATTAGAAACTACAAGTATTTCAGTTTTGAAGCATGGCTCAGTTCCTACAGGGTTTTTTCCTAGACTTGCTCTATGTTATTTCTATTGTTTTAAATTATTTTCTAAAATTTTGCTTCATACTTCAGAAAGAAGTTATGCTCATACAGTGGTGAGTTAAACAATCTTAGATTTCGGTGAGCTAGCAAAGTTAAAAGAAAGCGTGAGGGGCAATCTTACGCATCATTTTTCCTCCAATTTACTGTGCACGTTGCTCCAGTGGGATCTGGAGCGTAGCTGGCCCAGCCTGCAGCTGGCATGGAAGCCCAGAAGACTGCATTTATCCAAGCAGCAAGGATGAGAGTGGTATAGTTACAGGTAGTCATTCTTCTTCCTGCAGCCAAGCACAGACAGTCACAAGCGGTTCTCATCTGATGCTTCTTTCCAGTGCCAAACTAGAGTGACAAGTGGCTTGCAGCAAGCACATAATGGGTTAATAAAGATCCTTTCCAAGGCTTGCAGTCCCAAACACTGTAGCATACCCGTTTCATTGTGCTGACTGACATCTCAGTCCTCGCAGCCTTTAAAGGCCCTTGAGCACCATCACCCATTCCAACTCTCAGCACACAGGCAATACCTGATCCCAGCCCCACGCCAAAAGCTTATTATGCAACAGTGCATTCAAGTACATCCCTGGAAGATTGCAGGGGAGGAATTAACTGTTACAACACAGCTGTAACAGAGGAGAGAAAAACACCCAGGGTGCTGTTAACGCAACAACAGAGGCACACACCTGCTTGACACAGGCCAAAACCTCACACAGCCAGAGGCTTTTTGCCTGCTTCTCTGTATGGATGTGGCCCTCTAAAGACTGAAAACAGCCACGAAAACACAATTTATAAACAGAGTAACAGCCTAATGGTGAAGTTTTCACTTTAACGAGCAGTATGCCAACTAGATAACTTACTTAACCAAGTACTGTAGGCTCGAGTCATGCCCAGAGACGTAATTATGGAGTCATTCATGAGAAAACAATACAATCAAATCAGAATTTCATTCCTCCCAACTGGGACTGATTTTTGACCCTAAGTACAGTACCTATATCAGGCCTGCAGATGGTCAGGTAACGGTCAACTGCAACAACAGTCAGCAAACCAATACTTGCCATCCCAAAAAAGATATTTAAGGCAGCATAGATCTGAAATTAAAACAAACAAACAAGAAAGTAATTTGTGAGAAATCTTTCAAACGTACAAGCACAAATCTGTGTCACGGATCAACACAATTCAGCCAGAGTTCTCTTCCATAAGGAAGATCCTGAAGGAACTAATTCAATGCAGAAAATTTGAAGCTGGCTTATTAAAAAGCAAACATTTGAAAAGCATCTGCTTGTGTGCACATTAGAAATCATAAAGACAGCAGTCTCAAAATAAAAGAAACACTGTCCTTCAATAAGTAAATTTTGAGGTTCAGAGTTCGGAGGGGTTTATTACATGTTTTCAATATATGTTAAGGAAACCTGAGGAGCATTTGGTCCATCAGAAAGAGTTACAGCTTTAGCAAATGCTAGGTTCTGAATCATCATTCTTTCATCTGTTGTATAACTAAGCCTATTTCATAGATATGGCCCACTGATTTACCCCCTCAGCCTTCATTTTTATGTGTGTCAGATCTTTTGCACAGAGCGACACATGCTGCAAAATCCCAGCAGGCTCCAAATGCATCTGCCCCGTCATCCCATGGGAAGCCTGACCACAAAGGAGGTCAGGGAGGGCTGTGTTACGACTGGCATCCCAGAAACACAGAGCCCTGAGCCAGAGCACATGGCACCAGCAGCTATGATGGAACCACATGCCATCTCAGATCACATGATCCGTTTGGTTTAGGCTGACCTGAGTGCTGCTTCAAGTGGTCTTAACTCTCAAAGCCCTGGTAGTGAGATCTCACATCAACCTGAACACACCACAAGGCAATCCAGATCCAAAGATGTTAGAAGTGAGGCTTTCTGCCAACCAGTGACTGAATTTTGAGCTTGAAGTAACTGCCTACTGAGGCAAGTGATGTCAGATTATGATAAGCATCTGTTACATAAATGTCCAAAATGTTTGCCTTATGACTCATTTTCAGTCTATGCCTTCACATTACCACTCATATTCCAAGGCCCTTAAGCCCAACAGTCTATCAATAATGTAAATTAAAATCACCATACACAGTGAGCAAAGGCCACCATCTCTCTGCTATGGAAGTATATGTTTCTCTGTCAGTCTATTCTCAAAAATAGACTGTTATTAAAATTAGGCTAAATCTTTAATGGAGACCAAGAGCTTTAGAGGCCTTCACTTTGGATATCCTATTAGTGCCATCCAAAAAAGACATGCATTTACCAAGTAGAACTCACCAGGATCTGTCAAGGTCACCATCAAAACAGTAACCACAATTAAAGTCTTTTAACTATCAGCTAAGTCATCAAATGTATGTGTGCTACTATAACCATCTTCATTTCAGGATTTGATTTTGTAAGCCTTCTTAAAGCTACTTCAAAATATCTAATAGATACAGGGTTACACTGTAATGTTTTCAGACTGTAAATATGAGCTTAAAGTGAAATTCACATGAAATGCTGTCTCCAGGTATTGCTGACATGACAGAACATCAGCTTCAGGTCCAAAGTCAAATTCTGCATCTCCACTTTATCTCTTAAAATAACATGAGGTAGATCCATTACTTATTTCTCAGTTTGCTTTTAAGTGCTCATAACTTTCTCTCTAACTGAAATGCAATACCTGGCATCCAGTATATCCAAATTTCCAGCTTCCATGAAGGTCTGAGGCAGCAGACATAGGGTAACCAATGCCACTAACACCAATGTCAGTAAAAGCCAAGTTGATAATAATTGCGTTGGTTGCTGTCCGAAGCTCTTTGTTCTTAACAAAGATGCCTAACACAATAAGGTTACTGAAAATGCTAATCACTCCTGTAAAACAGAAAAAGGAAAACTTTACAAAAGATATACACCACCCAGTAATACACACGCAGAAGAAAATGCAGCCTATTGTAATATGTAAGTCCCAAACAAGCTTTATTTTCAGTCAAGTGCAATTTTGCAAAGAGGATAGACACCAGAAAAGGAGAAAAAAGCTTTTCCAATTCAGGCAACTTTCACTTGGATTCAGTAAGCGCCAACAGTGGAGCATTTGCCAGACCTCGGGCTTTCAATGCAATGACAACAAGCATAGAAGAAATTCAAATGCATCTAGGATTAGACTTCAAACACTCTAGCCACCAAGCACAGTGCTGACCTTCATGGTAAAGAAGGATGCAGGTTGGTGACTGGCAAAAAAAAAGTGCTGGAAAACAAAACTTATGCACCTGGTCTAGCAAAAAGCCCCTGCCAATACCTGAGGGTTTCCATTCGGGGCAGATAGTTTCCACTGTGCATTCAGACAATAATCCTGGGCAAAAGGGATACAGAAACTTTGACTTTGATATCACTATTCTAAACAGACAAACTCCTCTCTCTGCTCATGAGGTCCCAAAGCTTTGCCAGCATCAGAGTTGGTTCAGGTTGCTGCAAATTGTATTTTCTAAGCCTTGTCAAGCAGTCTGGATGATTTGCACAGCAGCATGGCTGGGCCTGCACCAGAGCTATCTCCTCCACATGACAAGCTCTAGGGCTGTGCCACAGCCATGGGAAAAGTCCAGCTCTGCACTGAACTTGCTCCTACCTCACTAACCTGTGTGTTTTCAAACTTTTTGGTCTGGCTTGACTCAAACAGCATCTGAAATCTATTATCAGGCAACCCAAGTAATGGCCAGGACTCAAAGAGTTGTAACAAACCAAAGCTAAGATGTACATTCTCCTCTCTTCACATTCAATCCCTCTGAAATTTGCTTTGGACTTAAAGCTCCTCAAGATGCCCAGGACATTCTTCAGGACACTGTGCATCAAGAAGCTTTTTCTGATCCTGATGTCCTCCTTATCCTTTTTTTCTCCAGCTATTCCCCTTTCCTAGCCAAATCCTACTGCTCACTCTTGGAGTGAGTTTACATGGCACTCCCATAAAGCAATTTTTTTTTTTATTGTTGTGTTTTTATTTTCTTCAGACTCCAGCCTGTTGTAGAGGCATCCAGAGCAAACTCATCCTCCAAACTTCTATTAACCCACTATTAATACAAACTATCAATAAACAGTTAGTAAGGTTGAAAACTCCACCTTGCACCTCAGCAGAGACAAGACTCACAGCCCTTATCAATACAAGAGAGAATTCAAACACGTTCAAGCAAAGACAGACATTAAAAAAATAACTTGCAAATAATAAGAGGAATTTATAAGTTTTTCATAGATTCCTTAGTCTGGCACAGCTGCTGCACTACCACTGAACTAAAGCCTAAACTTACAAACACCTGTATAGCCTGGGCACTTTAAACTACAAGTGCATAGTAGAATGATTTTTTTGTAAAGGTCTAACAAGACATTATCCAAAGAAATGCCCCTCAGAATTCTTGGTTTGGCTTTTTGTTTGTTTTGCTTTGCTTATATTTCAGCAGTTTCACCTATTTGAAACACTACCATTTTTGTCATCACAGATCTGAGGAATAATTCTTTAAGGAGCTTGAGTCTGTCATACGGAATGTGGACTTCCACAAGCAGAACCCTCTTCTTTCAGTCACACTGATACCTTTTTTATTTTACCTGAAACTCATATAAGGATTTTCACTGCAACACTTTATTAAACTGTATCTATCCCCTACATTAAAGAAATTCTCTTATCAGATTCAGTAATTTTAAAATCAAATGAGGCAAAATCATAATTCACCCTTGGCTATCTCTCTTTTAACACCGCCAAGGATGTGTCCTCAGGTGCGGGTTTCCTGTTGGAGGTCCAACATCTTTTGGCCACACAGATGCCATCAGCTATCATATTCATATATTCACACATTTCAGGAATGACACTGATCCTATGTGCTCCTAAAATTAACAAAAACAAGGAGCTGAGGATATGATCTGAAATGAACAGCATAGTAAAAAAACCACTTGCAGTGCCAGTTCTGTCAGCTCTCCTGTTGACAGATAGCATGTCATCTCTTGGGAGAGAGGGAGCAAAAAAGAATTACAGGTTTAATAATACAGGCTTCTTATGAGGCATGTTTTAACAGATATTACAGCTACCAAGAATGAAATCAGACATACAACAGAACTGTAAACTCATATCCTCAGGGTGAAGGAAAGATCCTTCTAGACACATTTAAATTTAATAATTCAGAGTCCAGTCTCAAAAGTAAGGGAGGGAGAGGGGAGGCAACAAAAAACAGGGAGGAAAAAGTGGAACCTATATTCATTTAAAATGTTAGTATCACTAAAATAAAGTAAGAGAAAAAAAAGAATGTTTCAAGCAACAAAATATAAGACAGAAGATGGATTCCATCTTGAACAAAGTGAGAAAAAAGATGTAGATACAAGAAATGCTCTCTTTTCTATTTCTGAGGATCAGGTCAAGCAGATGAAAAAAGTTTCTCCAGGCAGCAGTTAAGCAGCGTACATTAAAAGGGCAACGAAGCTGGTCAAAGTGCTGGAGCACAAATCTTATGAGGAGTGGCTGAAGGAGCTGGGGTTGTTCAGCCTGGAGAAAAGGAGGCTCGGGGTGACCTTATTGTTCTCTACAACCACCTGAAAGGAGGGTGTAGCCAGGTGGGGGGTTGGTCTCTGTTCCCAAGGAACAAGCGATAGGGTGAGAGAAAACGGCCTCAAGTTCTCTTCCCCACCAGGGAAGAGTACTTTCGGGTATTAGGAAAACTTTCTTCACTGAAAGTGTTATCAAGCATTGGAATAGGCTTCCCAGGAAAGTGGTTGAGTTGCCATCCCTTGGAATGTGTAGATGGTGCTTAGGGACATAGTTTAGAGTTGGACATGGCAATGTTGGGTAGCAGCATCAAAATAAAAAAAAATCAGGCACATGTATAACATGGAATTTACCTTTCCAGTCAGAATTTTAAAATGATACCAGAGCATTTCACCACCATAAGCAGAAAGATATCCATGAGGCAGCATAGCTTGCTGCAGCCTGAGTATCCCTGTTGTCATCACAAAAATGAATACACTGACCAGTGCAATGCTTAACAACTACTTCCTTCTCAGAAAACAAGAGAGAAACACTAAAACCTTTTAAAGAGCGGCATAATGATGAACGCTGTACCCAGACTTCATTCTTATTCTTATACATCTGCTTATTAACAAGGCTTAAATCTTCCAGATGTGAAATTTGCTGCGGTAAGGCAAAGCAATCAATCACACTTTCAAATATTTTATGGACTTCATTGTCAAAAACATTTCTCATTAAGAAAGTAAAGATTTACTAGACTCCTCCAACTACAATTAGAAATAAAAAATGAAAAAAACTAAAACCACAAAGTAATCCAACTTTTTTTTTTTTCTCCCCAAGATATTTAATTTCCATGCAAGATTAAGAAAGAAGAGCTGGGTTGATTCTGGCTAATTCCATTGATACCCTATGATCACCAATGATAGCTTTGATCCTGAACACCAGCTGGTCAAAACTATCTGAAAAAATATCACCTTGTTACATACAACATAATCAATTTTAATAAAAATACAAGAGGTATATCTAGGCTTCCAATACTTGACTGTTATCTAGCTCTACAGCTTCTTAAGAAGCCTACTGAACTGTGTAGCTGTTCTATTAATTTCTCTAAAGACCTTAAATAAATTATTGTCTTTGCATCCAAAAATACCCACTTTTCCAGAGCAGCAATTTGATACTCCCCACTTCAGACATATATGCTAAATAAACTGCGGCCATCAGCAATACTATTTCATATAAATGTAAAATACATTAATATTTTAAAGTATTTTAAAATCTAACTACAACAGGAAAAAATTTGTGGTACAGTCAATGAATAAAGACTAAACAGATTTGATGTTCCACAATAAAGGTATAGAAGGCCTGTTTTTAAACATAGGTTTCAATTTTGGTGAGGTGGATATTTCATTAATATGGCACTCAATGCTTCAGAAAAGCACTACTGAAGCACTTGTGGTTATACAATGAGAAAGTTTTTAACGGAAGGAAAAAACCAATTCCATAATCATTCAAGTTTAGCCAAAGACCACTGCAGTCACAGGGAACAAACACGATGTGAAGCCTCACAGCATGCTTTTCTAACATGTGTCATTGGTGAAAAATACAGCTGCAACTGGAATCTGCTCTTCTCTGATTAATGACCAGCTCCCTCCCTCTAAGTCACATTCCAACCCTTCCCCTTACATCCCCCTAACAGACACCCGCTCACATGCTCAGACTACACATATATTACTACAAACATGTGGCCCAGGAGAAATCTCAAGATAGCTTCGAGCACATCACAGAAAAATGCAAGATGTGACAGCTATGCCCTATTTTTATCTCTTTTGCAAGCTGGCAGAAATTAATTCTCACTCTCTTCTATAATTACATATCAGCAAAATGTATTTTTTGAGACACAATGCTGCCTTCAAATATAGAGCAGAAAACTTAGATGTTTCTGCACACTTCAGATGTTTCTGCATATTTCAGTCAGGCAGCTGATTGCTGACTTGTCAGTAAATATGGAGAAAAGCCATCAGACAGATGTCTAATACGAAATGAAATACCATCACTGTTACTATACAAAATGAGCATTCAGATCTACAAGTTCTATTTTAAGAAGTTACGCAACAATTTGCCAATGCCCATACCTGCTGTTATTAAGTAAGCCGCAACTATGTTGTGCTCAGTCTGTGTGAAGGCTGAATGAGCTTCATTGTCACGTTCTGAGGAATTGGATGAGTCATTCCAATGCATTTTCGACAAAAGACTGTCGTCTATCCTCTGCAATAATTCATCAAGAAGACGAAACACTACAAAACCCTGTCAGGCAAATTCTTTCATTATTCAACAGACTCACTGAACAATTAAAAGAAGGGGGGTAGGGAGGAGTTCCCCCTGCCATTGACAGCTTCCAAGCACGATTTAATTGGACTAAAGTGGAAAGAAGTTTACGCTCCCAATCTATGCAGGAGATTGTTAATTAAAACAAAGAGCAGCACAGAACTGAGTAAATTTTGAACAGTATGCTTAAACTTCATTCTTACTGCTAATGAGATTAACCGTCACATGCCCCCAAACTTTTTCCCCTCAAACCTCTTGTGCAATGCTTTGGAAACCTCAAGAAAAGTTGACTCAGTTCAATCAATCATCAGCCTGGCTTGGAACTAATTCCCGTCATCATGCAAAGCACAAAAACCTGCATTTCAACACGAACAGACAAATGTCAGTTTCCTTAAAAACAGGATGCATTTACTCTAAAGCCCATTCCTTCAAATCTTTAAAGACCTACTTCTTCAAGATTCTTTGAGTTAAACTCTCTGAAAAAGACACGAGAAAAACACATTCCAGTATTTTCCAAAGTGAAGAAGCATGACTTTCAGAAAACTCAGTTGCTACATTTCTAAAATAGCCTGGTCTCTAGAAAATGGTTGTTGAATATGCCTTAAAAGCCTGAACATCCTCCCTCTCCTGAACATAGCACTTGTAAGCTTACTCTGGGCAAATTTTCCAAAGCACATTACTGGGCAGGAAATTACTGGCTATTTTTCAAAGACCTGAGCAGCAAAAGCTCATGTTTTCTTCCCTTCAGTGATGAGGTACCAGCACACCAAAGAACAGACCTTTTAAAAAACCCTGCATAAACATTAGCTGCTGTAAGTCGTTGCCCAAAGAGTTTATAGGCAGTATCAGAAAGCAGCTGCTTCCCCTCAGTCCTGCTTCATACAGTTTTTGCCTTCAGTCAGTATTCATAGTGGGTATAAAAGTGACAAGGATGAGCACCAGTGGTTCTTCAGCTGTAAGTGGTTCACAGGTAGGTCAAGCAGGTCCCAGGCTAGGGCTATGCCTTCTGAGCAGCAATAAGGGTGCAGTGACACAGGACCAGTCATCGCATACAAAGTATACCTGAAGAGCTCCCTCTTCTCTAACTTGTGAAACACTCACAGAGCATTCCCTCCCACTCCTCAGCTCGCTGAAACAGACATCCTGCATCTTTCACCCATTTGAATACAACGGTAAGAAATTTTTTGTACAAAACTTGTGCAGTCACAGTATTTAGTCACCATTACTACACACGATCTCCTGTCACAGTGCTACGAGCAAACGTTTTCTTTAATGCCCCACATCTACACTCACAGCTCAGGGTATTTGTATTATTACAGTATTTTTCCTGTCAGAAGAGGATTAGGCAGGAACAGGGTGGGAGGGTTCTGAAAGGACAGATTATCTGTTTGGCAATGAAGCCACTTTCCTCCTGCAACACTGTCCTGCCCTGAAAGATAAAGGCATGGTGATAATTTGACATCTTTGCTTTCCTCCTCTGACACTTTGGCAAGATCTTCAAAAGCACCTCAGATCTTGCAGCTTCCACAGAAGTCAGAGCTTGCAATGCTGAATGTCTCAGAAAAGCAAACCATTACTATTTTCACTCAGACAGGATTCCAGATGTACAGTAGCAATTAACAAAAGACATTTATACTTGTACCATGACATTGTTTCTGTCTCTTCTTAAACTTGACTAATTTTACAGCAACTGGAATTGACAGAAAAAAGTCAAAACTAAAGGCAGACATCATCAAAAGATTTTTTTTCTGCAACACTGTAGTTCATAAAATAAAGCCAAAAAGATAAAACAAGAAATTAAACATTGAAGTGTACAAATAATCCAGGAAGATGGAACCACAGCTTCTAAGCCAGATAAAATATGTCTTACCACATTGCTTATTAATACTGGTATAAGAAAAAATATAAAATCCAAAACCTCAGGCTGTTTTTCTCCTCCAATAACATAGCATTACTGGTGTCAGAGGGGCACTTTATAAAGTCAGGTCATGCTTTTCCTTCCCACTTATCCCAGATCAGTAGCAAAATGTAACTCCTATTTAAATGCATTCTCAATTTGCATGTATCTCTATACATATGTGGGGCAATGCAATGTGGGGTTTAGCAAGGTGCTTTCAGTTGCATAAAATACGTATCAATGCACGAATGATGTGAGTAGAGAAACGTACCTCTTGCATTAAAAATAAATTAAAAAACCAAAACCAACCCCAAATCTCTTCCTTTCCTATTTCCAGCAGTAACCCCGCCACAAAGCCAACCCCTCCCACGTTTATTACGCCCTCCACCGCTGGAGGGCTCTCTGAGGCAAAACGTCTCTTTAACCTTTTCCCAAACGGATTCTTGGGAATGGTTCAAACCCCAAGGAAAACAAATTAATAATTCACCTCTTTCTCCTCGTTCATAGAGACTTTTACTAGATTTAACCTGTTGGTTAGAAAAGTTTTGCTCTATAGAGATTTTCAGCTGACAGAAGAAAACGCCCTGAAAAATGCGTGAGTCTACAAAGATTTTTACTTGCCTTACATCACGCAATAGCTATACTATTTTTTTAAATAAACAATACTTTTTCTTGCCAAGACAACACTTTACACAACTGAAAGTTACTTTGCACCAGCATGTGTGCGATGGTCCAGCATTTCTTCAGGCAAACATGCACATCTACGAGTCAGTGCCAGAGAAAATCCTTCCTGTTTTACAACTGCCAGTGTTGCAGACTTAGATTAAAATACCCCAATTATTTTCTGCACTTCATCAAATTTCTCTCACAAAGTAACATAGCAAATCTATTAACTACATCGAGCCATCCTATCCCAGCAACTGCAGAAAACACAAGGAAAATAAACAACTCTGCAAGGAATGCAGGGGCACTACAGCCATTCTCAATAGGTAACAATTTAAGCTTTATAATACACCTCCATGTATTACCCCCTGTTTAATGAGGATTTAGATCCCAAATAGAAAAAAATATAAACCCAAAATTTTGCTGGGGCATGGGCAAAAGGCTCCAGGTCTTCTAAATACTTGTAAGCAATCTGATCCTAGTGATCTACCAGCTGTCAGTTTCAAAATCAGCTGGAAGTCAGACCCTACACCTGGGCCAAACAGTGCCGTGGCAGTGGAGGACACAGGTAGGTGACACCAGTACAACTGTGCACTGTGGGGTGCTCTGAAGCCTACCTGAGCCTCAGAGGAATATTCCAGGACAGCAACCCCCCTTGTGCTGCTGGAGCAGGTGGCAGGTGAGAAGTTATTTAGATGGTCCAGCTATTTGCTCCAAAGGCTGCCAGTATGGGGAATACAGGGAACGCCAAACTGTCACCCAGAGCCTACACTAACACCTTACCCCCACTCCCCTCACTGCAAACAGCACTGTGACCTTTCTTCCCTAGACACTACAACTACTTGAAATTTGCCATTTCTGCCAACATACCTATTTCTGTCATGGTACCTGTGAGCCCATTCCCTATTCTCTGCAGCAGCAGCACAGAGTATCTGTAATTATGCACACAAATAAAACTGGAACATTTCACTTACTAGGATCACGAACACCATGACTCACAGACAGAATTTGAATTAAAAGTTCAAGACTGAGAGAAAGGTGTCATATAAAATTAGAGAACCTCCTACTTCATTACAGCATTATACTGCAGACAAGACATCTTAATTTTTTTGAGACTGAGTTTTCATCTATTACAGTTAGCACCCTACTCATATTAAGAGGGCAGGGTCACACCATGGCACAGAGAAGACAAGGCAGAACAGGGACTGAATGTACCTTGCAAATACCACCCTTCCCCAGAATGGAGAAGGAAAATAAAGGCATTATCGTACAGCAAACACATCCAGACAGTTTCCTCATATGTTCTTGCATCCTAAGAACATCCTACAACCTCTGTGGAGATCTAAGATTATAAATTTTCTCTGGATATTTGCATAAAATCCATCCAGCATTATTTGTATGCATAGGCCACGCCATAATGCTCCTCATGCATTTCTCCATTGGGACTGCAATCCCTTCCCTGTAACCAAGAGGCCCATCTTTCCCCCAGAGCTGCAATAGGTATTTGCTGTTTAGCCCCTCTGCACACAGAGCAAAGGCTTTGACCTTGCAGCGCCTCAGGCTGACTCACTGCTCCATCTGCTGAGAGACTCAGCACACACATCTGCTCCTACACTGCCTGCAGCCAAACCCTGCCTGTCACACCGTGCAACTGACAGGTCACAGCAGGAGCCTCCTGACCCCCTGGGAAAAAACAAGTTCCCAAAGAATAGCAAAGAGCAGCATGAACTCAGGTGTAAGAGTGAGGGCTGTGTCATGGCAGTTTTCCAAAGACAGACCAACAAGAAAAGAAGATCCAAGCCAGCTGCCCACTAGTGAAGCATCAGTGAAGAAACACAGCACAGCAGAGGATCCAGCTGCAAACATGCCAGAAGTACTGACATTGCAGCTGCACTTGGTTCATGTTGTTCAGCTGCAATGTGGAATGCACAAAATGCAATTACTTGCACAGAATTTTGTCTAGATAAAAGGCAACTTTACAAGGCCTCAAGTTAAAGCCCTGAGGCACTACGGCCTAGCAATGCATAGCAACAAAAGCCTAATCATTCTCAGAGTTCTGGATTTAACTGACCTGGTTAAAGCTAGGCCTGTGGCAATATCAGGAAAAAAACTGGAATCCCTCACTTCCTGAAGGTACTGGGGTTAACAGTAGACTCGGCTCCTTCTTACAAAAGCAGACCTAGCAGAAATTCAATGCTCTGTGTTTTGTTTTTTTAAGCTGAAGAACATTTTTATGTTATCCTATGCAGCATCTATTCACATTTAAGTGAATTCTTTAACATTTGTTTTCCACTCTTTAAAGTTTTGTTTCAGAGATTATTAAAAGTAATGGTCACATTTGTTAAAACATCCAGTAATTGTCCAATCCTGGTACTGAAAAACTACCTGCTGCCTTTTGTTAAACAGAAGACTAACATAATTAATCTGTTACTGCATTCATCAATTAAAAAGTGTTACAGTGCAATCAATTCTGAAAGGAACTTTTTTCACATTGAACAAGATGTCAAAATACTTGTACATACATTATACTACAGATCCCTTTCAAAAGTGTTTGGTAGGAGAGTCTGTGAACAGACTCCTGGCTCCAGCAGAAATCCAGGGATGTTCTAGTTTTTACCTATTTTATTTCCAAAGTTCCAGAGCAGAGAGGCAACCCTTGTCTCCTCCATCCTTAGGAAGACACAGTCACTATCTTTTCAACAATCCTCATTATACACCCATTAAAGAGACCAAATACTCATGCAGACTTTTTCATGCCTTTCTAAGCAACACAGAACTGAAAGAATTGTGTGCAGGAGCCCTGTGATGGGCTATTTAATCTCAGCCCTACACAAGCCCAGAGCACCACAGAGGTACAGTACCAGGACATCAAAACCTCAAGAGAAACAGGATAAGGGCGGATGCAGGGCCATTTAAAAACCTTTAGCATATTAATATCAGTATAATTAGATACCATTAGATGACTGAAGTATAGTATTAACCTTGTCTTGTTCATTAGACAGCACCTTCTAAGAAGACTGTGTCTTAATGCCTTTGGCTTTCGTTAATATTTATATAGAAAAATTCACAAAATATACTTTGCTGTCTTTTATACATTATTACTCATTTTAAAAAAATTATCAACACAGAAATTCGAAATTTCATTTATAAAAAACGGTTCACAAAGGTTGTTTAAACAGCATGTCCATTTCAGAGCAGCCCAGAAGATTCAATGTAAAAGGAAGATAAGAACCAAGGATCAGTCAACCACTGGTTCACACTGAAGTATGTGCATGCAGTGAACCTGCAGGGTCTTTCGAAAAGCCATTTCAATTGATTGTTTACTCCAAACTCCAACACGGAGTCAAGCATTGACTGTGCTGCTTGTCAGAAACAAACAGTTTAAGAATAACATCGAATCGTGCCTTAGTTTGCAGATATTCTGAGCAGTCTTCAGCTCTTCAGCTGGGGCTACACTCTTCCTCATGTGTCCATCAACAGTCATTAAGTGTAAAAATAATTGTCATTTGTAGCTTCAAGTTTTTCATAAAAAGATTTTCAGGATCCTTTAAATAATTTTTCATGGTTCTTAGCTTCTGCAGATGACATGGTAAGAATGAGGAGATACTCATGGCTCCATTTTTAATGTCCTCTTCCTATTTTAAGAGAAAAGAAAAATACATCAAACAATTCATATCTTAGTTGCATTAAAGCAAATTCTTTACATAACATTGAATGAGCTGATGGAATAAAATGCAAAAACTAACATGGTTTTACACACACATCAACAAATGCAGAGTACTGTCCTTCAGTTTAAGCTACTGGGAGGCACAGAAATCTCTTGCATAGAGCTATAAACATCTACAAGACATTAAAAATAACAACATTCTGTTTAATATTCACAAGCTTTAGAAACCAGGAGCTATTCTTATTCCTGAAATGTAAAACCACACACTCACCCCGAAAGCCTCCTCCACCACCTCTTCCTCCTCTGAATCCTCCTCCTCCTCCTCCACCTCTACCTCCTCTGAATCCTCCTCCTCTTCCTCCACCTCTACCTCCTCCGAATCCTCCTAAACAGAAGAAAGAAATTACCCTTTGAGGAGCATATAAATTCTTGGTTACGCACAACAATTTATTTCATTGACACCTTCTGAAATGAAATGAACAACAAAAGACCAGAAACTGTCAATTGCTGGACAGTTACCAGGTCAACTACTAGTAACTTGTCTCTTCTGGGGACCATCTGCAGCACGTTAGGCATTTTTAAATGTCTGATAATACCATGTCCAAAATACTAAAGAGACCTAACAATCAACTTCTTTCACAAGAGCAAAAAATTAATTACATATATTAACCAGTAATTGATTACAACTATTAGTAATTATTATTTATTAATTACAACTCAACAGAACATTAAAACAAACAAACCAAGCCACTTTGCAACATTTACACCTTGCTGCAAAGGGGCAGGGTATGGAAAAGAGGCAAGATACTGCGATGTAAGAAAAAATAAACTTCAGCTTTAATTGAAGAGTACATCACAGGTGATGTTCAAAAAGCTTTATTTGTCATAAATCAACACTCTCTCATCCCTGTGCTTTGGAGCTGTTACTTAGGTAGCTTAGAAGCCTAGGTCTTGACACTGGAAACATACCACTGCCTCTTCTATTAAGTCAAACAGAAACATGAATAACATTTTTCTTTGCAATACAGCTGTTGATATTCAAGTACTTACCAGCAGCTTCAAAAAAAAAAAAAACCACCACAAATACTCCATAAAACAAATGACCAAAATAACCCATGGCACCTCAAATAAATCCAACATTCTGCAGTTCTCATTCTTGTGATCTTACCTCTACCACCGCCTCTTCCTCCCCCACGTCCACCACCACGTCCTCCTCTACCACCTCCTCTGGGAGCACTTTTTTCTCCAGGAGGCCTTGGCAAAAATCTCTGAAGGGGTAGCAGCTTTGCTGGATCAATGTAAAACTGCAGGAAGAGAGTTCCATTAGGCTTTCAAAACACCAAGACTAAAAAGCACATTAATATCTCCCTTTACAAATACCCACAATTTGGTCTTACCCCATTAGGCCAAACTGTCCTCTGCAAACAAGCAAATAAAGAAAGCACACAAGTAGTAAATCACAGAATTAAAAAGCTGCTAAAATATAGGTGATATCTGTGTGATTTTCGTTTGTTACATCTTTTCGTGTGGGGGAGGGAGAAGGAGTAACATGGCAAACACAAAACTGAAAAGGAAGGGGAAATTAATGCCTATGTTTACAAAGTACAGTCAGCTTTTAAAGTTATTAAAAGCTTAATAAAGCTTTTATTATCTGCTCACAGAGTAGACTTATCTAACTGATGACAAACAGTAAAATTCTGCTATTGAGATTGGCTAACCTTTTGCATCTTTTTAAATGAAGAGGCTTTCATGTTCTCGGACAGCTTCACTGAAAAATACTGTTAGTTTCTTTAAGGAGCACTGCCGTAATAAAACATTAAAAACCGTGATTTTGATCCATATATGGAAGGAACATTCAGATATTTTCTAAGTTAGTATTTTATAAAGTAAGCTAAATTTCATCACAATTGCAATTAAAAGATCAGCAGAAACTATTTCTAATTTCTGAGTTTTTTCACAGTGACAAATCTGCTATTTTGTGGTAAAAAAATTTTTTCCTTCTACATATGAAGGCATAAGGAAGAACACACCAGTGCAAAAACATAACTGTAAAGAAACACACTTGCATAGCAAGTGATGACCTCTTCAGCCCCAGGGTGACCTCAAGGCTTATCTGGAACAACTCACGTGCTGCAGGGGCTCTGCTGCTGCTGCTGAGTGCCTGGCAGTGCAAAGGCATGAGCCAGAAGGGACTGCTGGACACCACATGCCCAGCCTCATCCTACAGGGAACTGGCAGACACTCTGTGTGACCCCACGTGCTGCCTTGTGCGAATCCTTTGGCCCTCCAGTGCGGAAGGACTTTGCTATGCAGTTCCCAAGATCAAAAAAAGCTGCTGGCCAACTCTGCTTACTTATTAGTCTAAATTAAATGGGGAAGCAAGGAGCTGCAAAATCCGTAACATATTTTCTTCATACACTACTGCAGGAAGAAAACAAGGCTCTGAAATTCAAATAATTCTGATACAAAAAAGTAAATCTGCAAATCAATACATTCAGAGTGTGAAAGTGATTTAAACCTGCATATTTTACTTCACATTTAATGTGGGAGAGGAAAATACATGCAGTTAGTGACTGATGCTCAACCAACCAACACAGGCTGAGTCTTACTAACATGTTACAGGGTTACTCCCCCAAGTATCCTGCTTTTGTCATGGATTCTGTCCATCTGACAGTGACAACAGAATGTACCCAGTGTCTCTGTGTCAAGCTCGCTTTGCCAGAGGGTGTCCTGGCACATCCCACTTTCATGGGCAGGTTAAGTAATAAACTGGACAATGAGCAGCAGGACATCTTAGTATAAATTCACTTTATAATTAAATAATGAGCTGGAGCACGACCAAGGTCCCCTAATGCACAAAAAAAAAACCAACCCAGGCCCTTGATCCAACTCTGTTATGGTTTAGTAACCTACAGCAGAAAATTTGTCACTTAGCCAGAAAAACTAACAATTTGAACCACATGGATCCAAACCACATCACCAGTACTGGTACAGAGTGAAAAACTGATTGACTTAAAGTACCCTGTCACATCAAAAAAGCTCAAGACAGGCAGTTAATGTGAATGAAGCACCTATTGACACCAACAGTTGCAGCTACACTTGTCTCTTTACATATAACTGGTAGCCAAATGCTGAAGTATTTTAAAATCCTAGAGAAATCCCACTTCACATGCAATCAATTTTTAAAAAACAAATATTGTAAGTCACACATTTTTTGGAAGGATACAAAGTCTCGCAGCTGTCCAAAGATTTCATCCACTTTGCCGATCTGCTCCTTATTATCCAAGTACACTGGGGCATTGAAATAAGGCACCTTGTTTTCTTCTGTTTGACATTTACAAACAATGTCATCTTCACATGGATGCATGAATTCTCCCAACACTGAAATAAACAACAAACAAGCTAAAGATCTGGAGCAGTCATTCTAAATTAAATAAACGAAATTTCTCCATGTAACTTACAAACTACCCTTTCTGGAGGGCCCTGGTCATATCCTCCTCTGTTGAAGCCTCCTCTTCCACCTCCCCGTCCAAAGCCACCTCGTCCGCCACGGTTAAAGCCACCTCCTCTTCCTCCTCCGCCTCCTCTTCCTCCTCCACCTCCTCTTCCACGAAAAGACATTCTCTACTGCTTCCTACATTGTGGACAAAAATCAGTTGTTTAAGATATAAAAGACATGTCACATTCGATTTGCTGTACAAAATACAGTCTCCTGTCAGCCTTGTCTGTTAATTTAAAGATTAGTCCTTCTCAACCCTCACTAAAAACATGCTGGCCTATGAAAAATCAAGTTTACACTCAAGAGGTCATCCCCTGCAACATCCACCTGCAAAAAGTGACTAGCAGTGACCTGCACATTTTTCACGCATCTATATAAAGGCTGGTGACACTCTCCAGTCCCACCAGTCAATGGCACAAAGGGAGAACATCATAGAATGGTTTGGGTTGGAAGGGATCCGAAAGATCACCTACTTCCAAGCCCCCTACTATGTGCAGGGACACCTTCCACAGGTTGCTCAGAGCCCCACCCAACCTGGCCTTGAACACTCCCTGGGATGGGGCATGCATAACTTTTCTGGGCAACCTGTTCCAGTACCTCACCACTCTCACAGTAAAGAATTCCTTCCTAATATCCAATCTCAACCTATCCTCTTCCAGTTTAAAACTATTTTTTCTTATTCTATCCCTAAGTGCCCTTGTGAAAAGTGCCTCTCGAGCTCTGCTGTAGCCTCCTTCAGGTACTGGAAGGCTGCTGTAAAATCTCCCCAGAGCCTTCTCTTCTCCAGGCTGAACAATCCCCGCTCTCCGCCTGACTGGAGAGGAGAGGTGCTCCAGCCCTGTGTCCATCTTCGTGGCCTCCTCTGGATCTGCTCCAAAATGTCCACGTCTTTTCTGTGCTGGGAACCCCAGAGCTGGATGCAGCACTGCAGGTGGGGTCTCACCAGAGCAGAGCAGAGGGGCAGAATCCCCTCCCTCACCCCCTGGCCACGCTGCTCTGGATGCAGCCCAGGGCACGTTTGGCTCTCTGGACTGTGAGTGCACATTGCTGGGTCACGTCCAACCTCTCATCCCCCAGCACCCCCAAGTCCTTCTCGACAGGGCTGCTCTCCCTCTGTCCATCCCCCCAGCCTGTGGTGATACCGGGGGTCGCCCCGACCCTTCCGCTCGACCCCGTTAAACCTCAGCTGGTTCCCACAGGCCGCACTCCTCGGGCTCGGCTGCACTGGGGGCGCACCCGCAGCGCCTCACGGGGCCCTCGGGACGCGGCCTGGAGCCCGGGTGCGGGGACCCCAGCTCCCGGGGCCATTCCCCGAGGGCTGACGGATAGACGGACGGGCGGACGGACGGACGGACACACACGGCGGGGGTCCATCCCCTCCCGCGCGGGACAAACCTGCACGTGCGCGCCGCCCCGGCCCGGAAACGCCCGCGCTGCCGCAAACGAGGCTGCCTGCCGTAAATGAAAGGGCACCTGCCGGCCGACACTGTCGCAAACACCCTTAAACTCCCAGTAGAGGCCGTGAGCGTGTATCCCACAGGAGCGGGGAATGGGCGCGGCACCGACGGGAGGGGTCTCCGTGTATGCACCGTGTGTAACAACACGTATCTTTCACAATAATCTGGCACAGATGAGCGCCTGTCAGTCAGGAGAGCCGGTGTTAGGGGTCGATCGGGCTCCTCTGGGCAAGAGGAGAAAGTGTAACCCCACCAAGAAAAGTGTAACCCCAGCAAGCGCTTCCTTTTAATCATTTACTTCAAGGGCTTTACTTTTGTTATCTCGTCATACACTTAGGATAAAACCAGTTAAGGCAGGATCTTTTGAAGAGATCAGATTTATCAGTTCATAGTTGAGGCTCCTGTACTTTATTTCTAAACACACTTTAAAGTATTTTTCTAGTGGTTAAAAATTAAACACAAATCTAACAGCTGACATTCAAAAGAATCCCAGCCAGGGGAATTTGTCTGGGAAGGGAGATAAAATTTCATCATGCGAATGCTCCCAATTTGCTTGGTTTTCTTGTGTCTCTTTTGTCTTTGTGGATCAGAGGTAAGATATGTTTTATTGTGTTAGCAGTAATTTATGAAAATGTTTAATAAACAGTTTATTGTTATAAAAGCAAATTCAATAATTTTTTTTTTTTTGAAGTTTCCTTTCATAGTATTTGTGTTTCATGCATTTGTTTTAGCCCAGCCTGAATGTTTGAAGTTTGCTATTTCTCTTTCATGTTTTGATTCTATCTGGGGCTTATGCTAACAGGTTTCTGGAAAATATTTTAATCATGATCCTATCCTAAACCAAATTTGCAAGCGTGGCTGACCACAGAAAGGTGCTGCAGTTTTCCCTGCCTCCCTTTTTAGAGAAGCGGGATTGCAGCCTTGTGGCATGGCAGCATGGTACGTCCTAATGCCAGAAGCTTTGCTGCGGGCTGTCTTCGGGCAGAAGCGTCCGGGAATGCCAATCTGGGCTGAGCATTCAGCACAACCCAAGTCTTTCAGAGAAATCCTGAGATAAAAATCAGCACCTGTTGTTCCCGCTGAGGAGGAACACCGAGCACAATATGGGAGCTGTGCCAAGCCGGATCTGGCTCACAGTTCGGATTCTACCGACCCGAGAACAGCAGGAAGAATTTAATAAGATTATACAACCATGAAAAGGAGAGGTATTGGATTAAATTCTACCCCAAAAACATCCTCACTGACTTTACTGCGGCCAGGATTTCCTCATGAGAACTTTAAACTTCAGCTCTGTTGATTCAGTTGACACAGTCAAAGCTGATCAGTCACATGTGAGGACTAATGTTTCTCTCCCATTTTTACACAGAGCCCATCCATATATATTTTTCATGTTTCATCATTCATCCTACCCACAGATCTTAGTAAGCAAAAGCCCTCGGCCAGCACCGAAGTCACCAGAGAGCTGCACAAACACAGGGGCAGAGCCACTCACCCGGAGGCCGTCGGAGGGAGGGGCAGAATCTGTATCTGCAGTCCACTGATGGCCAGCAACCACCCTGCAAAGCCACTGCTGTGCACAATACAGAAAAAAAGCTGATAAGGAAGGCATAATAAGCATTTATTTTCAAATTGCTTTAAGTTAACTTGTTAAGATACTTGAGGTACTTGCTATTTGAACAGTCACGTGGACTCTGCAAAACAAATCATTAATTATAGATTAATTTGCTAGTAAGTAGTTCATAAATATTTACAGATGATATTTAAATCCAAAGTCAACCAGGCCAATAAAACAAATCTAGAAAAAAACCCCAAAGTGCTATTTTTTTTCATTTTCTGGTGCTTAAATTCCTTTATGTTTTAATCTGTTTACAATCCCGTTACTGGGATGTAATACCAACCAATGCCTTTAAAAATGTTTATAATCTGCTGTGCACTTCAGCTGATGTTTGAAAAGTAAAGAGTATAAAGTTTGTGGGAGATCAGTAAGAGTGAACATCACACCAGGTAAATGATCCAAAAAGGAAAAAAGAGTTCAGGAAAACTGAGAAAGACAAGGTGGCCAAAGACATGGGGATAAACACTATAAATGGTATTTACCAACTTTTGGTTAGATGGGAAAAGTCTTACGAATGGACACTTTGCTGAGGTCAGTGAAGGGATCTGCAAAACTCTTGGTGCAGTCCCTAATTTTGCTTTTTTTTTTTTTTTTTTTTTTTTTTGTGCCTTGCAGAACGCAGCACCTAATGCTGAAGAAAACCACTTTCAACAGGTTAAGCCTGCCCAGCCAGCTGAACAAGACACCTACCTCATAGGAGAATGCTTAAGCAACCAATACACCCACAAGTCCTGTGAAAAAGTTTTTTGTCACCCGTGGGAACGATGTGTGGAGGGAAAATGCCTTTGTAAGCTTCCCTACCAGTGCCCAAAGAATGGCTCTGCAGTTTGTTCCACCACTGGAAAGAACTTCCGCACCTACTGTCAGCTGAAGAGCTATGAGTGTCAACAGCCCAAGGCAAAGTTCCTGCACAAGGGAACATGCATGCCTGAAGGTATTAACACCTCCTGTTCCAAAATTTAGCAGTCATGGCTGGCTGAGGAGATGCTTACACTATTTACAGCTCAGAAAGTCTCTTCATTTTCTTGCACTAGGAACAACATGAAACAGAAAATGAAAAGTCACTGAAAATGGGCAGTATCTGTTGATTTTCATAAAAAAATAAAGTGATTAACAGGCCCAGGTCACCCTGCTGCTGGTTTTGCTGCACAGACTGCTGCAGGTATTTTGCCACACAGGTCACAGAAGCAGGATCTGGCCCTCTCACTTCAAGTGTTACTGGTTGATTATCAAAAGTCCCCTAAAGAAGGTCATTATACTAAAATGCAACCTGTTCTTGGTAGACCTCCAGGTACTCTTATGTACCCCTTACCCTCACTTGTCCTTAAACTGGCATATTCTGAGAAAGTAGCAGGCTCAAAGACAAAAAGTCAGTCCTCAGATAATTCAGGAATAATACCTGAAGCTTCAGATTCCCAATCTGCTGTTCTTTCCATATGAACTTTGGCTGTAAATACAAAATCAGTCCTGATTTGGTTTTGTGCTGTCTTTCCACTAGATACCTCTATATAATATGATTTTATTTGGGGATTTTTTTTCATTTCTCTCTTTTTTATTTTTTAAGAAACATTTTCAGTCTCTCTGGGTCATGGAGATTCAAGTTTGCTTCAAGTAAAACCTGTGAATCACAAGGAAGAAAGTTTTGTATGCGCTAGTGAGTGGACTATGAATGAAGCAAACGTGGCTTGCAGGCACCTTGGCTTTGAATTGTAAGTTTGGGGAATTTATCTCTGGATAGCTGCAAGGGATCTGAAAAAGTAGTGATGCTTACAGAAGTGTCAGGTCACAGCCAACTGTTAAGACAGAAAACTCATGAATAGTGTATTGGCTGCAATATTCTGATAAAACTTCTTAAACTGACACCTGAGAGTGAGAGCCAAAACACAGATTTTTGTGTTCTGTTACAGGTTAAAACTATGCAAACCATGACTGTTTTACTTTAAAATAAAGATGAAGACCAGTGTGGAGGTGTTCTCTCAGGCCTGTGTTAGGGAAAGTGCATGGATAGAGCATCCCCAGGTAGCTCTGAGCAATGATGTGTGTGCAGAGAAAGGTTTCTCAGGACAGCTGACAACAGGGTACAACTCTGTTTTGCCACTTACACCAGGCAGACTAACAAGAACCTCAACATGGGGTTTTTTTTCCTTCACCCCTTGCCCCCACTGCCACTGCTTGCTCTGGCCCCAGGGATAGCTGAAGCCCCACAGAACCTGTTTTTTTTCCTGTGACCACATTGATCACCCAGGCTGCATATTCAGACTCCTCATAAAGAGTCACCTCTATACATAATAATATGTCACCTTTATATAATAATTTTACACCTGTGTAACTAATTTAACTTAGGTAGACTTGCCTACCCAACCTTACCTAAAAAATCCCCCCAAAAACCCCTAAAAAAGTCCCCCAAAAACTAAAACTCTAAAACTGCTATTGCAGTGCCTCTCTAGGTGAGAAGCAAGTATTTCCTAGTCCTGATCAGTGTAGCTTTAGATAGCAGAGAAGGGTTTGCCCTGGGACAAAGCACTCATTGAAAGCCTCTCCAGTTACTCACTTAATCCATATTTCTTTAAGGTAGGGGATACATACACTGTTAGGAGAATACTGCTCAGGTAAAACCAAGAAAGATAACATTTATCAATCCCAGCCGTGCAGCGGCCTGAGCTCCCTCAATATACACTGGTTTTGATGGCACCAAGGATAGCTGACCCCACGCAGGATGGTTTCCAAGTTATGGCTCACCTGTGTCCACACAGAGATGGAGATCTGAGCTTACAAGTTTTGCTTCATAAGGAGACTTTTCTATCCATCGTGATACACAGTGACTTTCATAGAGCTACATATGGATTTGGGGACAGTTCTATGTAGCAGCCTGCAAAAATTAGCACTTTACTTCTTCCAAGAGAAACATCTCCTATTTACCCCTACACAACTCCATGGGAAATCTGCTCTTTTTCTTAGCCATGACCAAAATTCTTTGACACTGAGGAAAATCATATAAATTCTAAACAATAAAAGCAGTGCACAGTCCATGGTGAAATTATATAATATGTTATTGTTATTATTATTATTATTTGTATCTTCACAGAGGTGCTGAATATTACCAAGCCAATTCCAGAATCACAGAATCTGCCTTAAATTCATTACACTGTCTGCAAATAAGTTGCAGGGGCCTAGAGACCAGTCTTGCTGAATGTCACATAGAGATGAAATCAAGAGGTAGTAATGAGGGACTTGTTAGCCTGCAGTGCCATGAAAATCTCAGAGGTTAGTAGTTCTTTTTAGTTTAATATCTATTTGGTGTTTTTACATTTTAAGTTTATTTTAAATAATGAGGACCTAGTTTGCTGAACTCTCAGCCACAGAAAACCTGCACTGAAACCTTTTGATTATTTTAAATCATAATTTTGCAGACTTTAAGACAATTGAGGGAATCTGGAGTCAAGACAGTCTTGAGTTTGCAAGTTCGAAAAATCACTGTTGCTCCTGAAGTATTTTTACAGATATTTCCCCAAAGGAAACTTATTTCCCCCACGGTTCTGTTTGTTCCACCATCCCTTCCAAGGGTACCAAGGTATATTGCATCCCACAGGTCTTATCCCTCCCGGGTTAACTGGTGAGCAGACAGGTGACAACGTTGTGCTCACTGTTTGAGGGAGATCCATTAGCACACCAGGAGCACTGCAGCCAGACAAGCATGACTCTGGTGAAACTGCTGCTGTCTCCTGCGGGGTTTAGGACTCCTCAGTTTCTCACTGATAGAAGGGGAATCAAGACCTTGTTTAGAATTCTAACAGCTTTTCATTCTCTGTAGTGAGCTTTCTTTGGGACCGGTGAGCATCAGCCTGAGATGCTGCTGACTAGAAGAGCTATGAATCATCTCAGGTTTCTCTTACAAAAGTAGTTATTCACAGACTCTTGATGAGTTCTTTCTAGAGGGGGAACCTCCATCACCCTAATCCCTTGAATCATTTACAGTAGGTTTGAACTGATCATTTCTGGTTTAGTCCTTGCCAGTCCTTTCATTAGAAGGAATTAAATTCCCTTTTGCCAGGCTACTGGAATTTGGAGGAAGAACATAAATGGTCACGCTGATTCAATAAATCATTCACCCTGATGAAAAGGCAATCAAAACACTAAAAAAAGATTCCTATTTACCTGAGTGGGCCCCAGCATACCTACTCCTGATAGGCCAAACTGCTGACGGAATCAAATATGCAGGCAGAGTATTTCCCTGGGCAATTATGAACCTACAGTCAATTCCACACTAACTTCATTTTCGTCTTGCTGCACAGCTTGTTCAGATGGGGAGTTTCACTGTGTCAACAAGAAGTGCATTTCTCTGAATAAAACCTGTGATGGAATCAATGACTGTGGAGACCTGAGCGATGAACTGTGCTGTAGAGGTAACAATTTCCTTTGTCAGGTGTTTCAAAATAATGTCAGCAGAAAACCACCCACAAAGTATTTTTACAGTCATGTAACAGCTAAATTCTGTTTTCCAGTAAGTCACGACATCAAAGCAATCAAACCATAGTTTGTGTATAGGGAAGTGCAAAAAAAAGGCATAAAATACCATTTTGAAGCAGGCAAGTGATCTCTTGAGAATCTGGATTTCCTCAGAAGATGAGGAAATACAATGAGATTATTTAGGAGGCTGTTAAAAATTGATACAAAAAAATGAGTACTGTTAGAATGAAAATGTATTTTACTTGGAAAAAATCAATAGTAATTAAACAACAACACTGGTTTTCCAATGAACTATCTTACTTATCAAAGTAAGATCTCTTAAATTTATTACTAATGCAAGATCATCCATGGAACATCTGTGACGAGTTCCTGGCACATTGCTTGTTCATGAGCAGTCATTTTTTCAGCATCTGCAATTCCAGCTGTAAAAATTCTGATTAGAAGTGAGGAATGGATCTAGCATGACCTGAATGCAGGAGAATACTTCCAAAATTTGGGGTTTGGGTGCCAAATGCTAATGTGGGTTACAAATCCCATCATTACCCCTCCATAACCTTAATTTCATAGTGTTACAATTGTAAATCAGTTTAATCTGATAATCGTGGAAACAGGGTCACAGTAATTTTAGAAAGAAAAATAAATACATGTGGTTTCATACATCTAGTGGACATTTATTTGGATTCCACATGACAAAAATAGTGCTGTTTCAGCTGAATGGGCTGAAAACAATGCTTCCTGAAATCAAAATAAGTATTTCAACTGAGTTTAGTGGTCTTTGGATCATATTGGGGTATCTGGATACTTTTAGAGAACTACCTTATTTTCTATTAAAATACCTTAAATAGTAGATTGACATAAGATTTTAAATCAGATCAAAAGACCCTGCCATGAATTCAAGCACTGCTTTGCTTTTGATAACATTCAAAGGGATCACAAAATTTAAAAGGAAGGGGGTTCTCAGGTTTATAATACCTTTTCATGTAACCAAGAGTTTTAGAAGAAGTAAATTCTTACATCCGGTCTCTTCCTAAAAGGACTCTTGATTCCTAACCCTGCATTTAGGTGTTTAGCTCATTCAACCAAAACTCACCTTTGTCTCTGATTTGTGGGGTGAGATGGCACAAGCGTCATCAGTTCCTCATTTGAGGTGATCAGTAATGCTGGCAAAATTGGAGATCTTTTGGCTGAGCTTGAGTGTGGATGTGTTATGGATGAAACTGGTATGAATTGACACCAAGTCTAGCAGTACAGTACTGCAGTGGTAACAGAGATCCACATTTTTCAAGTCTTATAACTTCAAGATTTAAAGTGAGGAGAGCCAAGTATTCCTTTTGTTTACATGCACAGAGCCTGCTTTTGTAACCTCTTTATGAACAGCCAGGTCCCGTGTCATATAGATATAAATTTGGTTGATATTTTAAAAAGCTCTCTGACAGAGAGAGGTTGCTGAACCAAATGATCCTGTGCTTTACATTTGTAATTCTCCTGTGTTACAGGGTGCAGAGACAACAGTTTCCACTGTCGGTCAAATATCTGTATTCCAAATAAGAATGTCTGCAACAAAGAAATTGACTGCCTCACAGGAGAGGATGAAGCTGGAGTTTTCTGTGCAGGTTCTCTTCTGAAAGATGTTTTTGTTTCTTTCCTTTCATTCAGCTCAATTTTAACTAAAGGCTACACAATGCATATTACTATATTAATTATTGTGCAAGAATCAGTCTTCCCAACGTTATGTTATGCGCAGGAGGAAGAAGAGGTCATAGAATTTTCGTTCCTTTCTTTCTGGAAAGGAATGACAAAAAACTAAAGGAAGGAAGAAACAGATGATGTTTTGGGAAGCTTAAGGCAGATTATGTCTTTTGTTTATGTGGCCAGCTATCAAACTGGTATCCCCTAAGAACGTGTAGAGAGGGCGAGCAGGAATACTTTCCTCACAAAAGAGGAATTCAACTAGTTTGTCAATATAATAATTCTTCTGTGCTGTTCCCCTCTCTGTTGAAAAGATTATGCTTTGCTTTAAAATTAGAATGTTTCCCTTGCTCTCGTAAGAGAAAGTCTAAGGCCAAAACAGTAAAAACTATTGGTAAATGGTAATTAGTACAGGTAAACTGAACTCTAAATTTAGACATTACTGTCAGTGACATGAGAACAGACACAATGCTCAGCCCCCGTTTAGGGACTGAATTCAGTGGGCACTTTGTTTGAATAAAAGCTGACAAACCAGATTCAGCAAGCATTTAATTTACCTCTCATGTTGAATATCCTCCCTTACCCTGTTAAAGGAGGCACACAGTACCCAACAGCATAATATAAACTGGGGAGAAAAACCAAATAAAAACCTGTTCCCTAATGCTTCTTCGCGTTTTAGAAAGTTTCAAAGGTTGATGGGGCAGGAGGAGAAATTTCGGTGGTTTCTGGTGAAGGAGAATGGGACATCTCTTTAGAGATCACAAACAAAAAAAGGGCAGTTTCTCAGGGTTTCCTGGCAGAAGGGCTCCCTAGGCTTGGAACGAGAGTAGATGTGTAGTTATGAGTGAGTATCTGCTGGCTGTAGGTCATTTGTAGGCTGAGGCAGCCAAGCAGTGCCTAGCAGTAAAGGAAACAGCAGGCACCAGGCTGGAGAGTATTGCTCTCCGTGTGCCCTTATGCATTTAAAACGTGTTCCACGATTTTGGCACACAAACATATATTCAAGTAAATGTCTGCCTATAATTTCAGTATTTTGTTATTCTACTATAGGCAAAGAAAAAGGTGCTGAAAATGACAGTATGGATGAAGGTAAGTGTAACTAGCCCTCCAAAATCAACAGCATACCCTCTTATTAGTGACTTTCTAGCTACCAGCCAGCTGCTCAGATCCAGAACACTCAGATATTTGGACTTCGTGATTTACTAATACACACTCTGGGACTTACTGTTTGTCTTGCTTTTCACTGATTTCAAGAATGCCATAATAATTCACCCTGGCTGAGGACCTACATCTGCATGTTTTGGCAGCTGGTAAACTCTCAGCTCAGGTAAACTCTCAGCAAATCTAGGGGAACATCCTTAAAATTATTTCCCTGAATGCAAGCAGCATTGGAAAATGGAGAGAAGTAATGTGATGCTAAGACACAAGCAATTTTCAAAGCAAAAACAGATGCCAAAATTTTTGATCTTTGTTTTCCTGCTATTTCAGCTACTGGCATATTCACAGAACTCAATTTTTCAAGATAAAGATAAGCCTGTCTCCAAATAGAGAGAACGTATACCTGAATTCTGACATACATTTTTCCTTTTTGTTAAAGAAAGAAAAATGATAAAGACACTTCTTCCCCAAGTGCACTGCGGTGTTAGAAATCACACACTAACTCGACGGAAAAGAATCATAGGTGGAGAGATTGCAGGAAAGGTAAAAAAATAACCTTACCAGATATGAGTTCATTCAGCATTGATTTAAATGGGCATTTCTTGCCTTCTGTTAAACTTATGGAAATAACAAAATCAGCTACAACACTTTTGTCATGTTTTGCAGCAGTAGTGGCATTGCATTGAATGTAACTAAAGAGAAGCACAGTTTATAAAGTAAAATATGGAGTTACAAAATTGAGCATTGTAGTACAACTAGACACTGAAAATTACTCAGAAAAACAATACTACGGCTAAAAATAACGATTCTGGCAGAATGGAATTTAAATTTGCATCTTTGAAAGAGAATACAGCAAAAATGTACTCAAACCAGGTCAGACCCTACATCTGTTTCTCTGATTACAAGGGGTTTCATGACTGAAAGCTGGAGGGAAGGAGGCATTGCACCAAGTCAGAAGATTGAATAAAATTACTGACTTTTAGTGTATATATCCTTTATATCTGATGAAGCCAGATTTGCAACTTCTGGATAGCAGATCTTTTATTAAAATCAGACATAGTCAAGGAGATTAGGTGATACTGAGAGATGTTTTTCCCTTTATGCACTAGAAGTTGTACAATTGTAATGATTTCTCATCATTTGTGTTTGTGATTGAATAGGGTGAATTCCCTTGGCAAGTGGCAATTAAAGACACCAGCAATGAAGGGTCAACAGTGTACTGTGGAGGGGTTTATATTGGTGGCTGTTGGGTCCTGACTGCTGCTCACTGTGTCAGGTAAAAACAACAAACTCTGAAATCATTTTCTTACTGCAAGGCAGAAAGATTTATTTGGATATTACTGCCCTTCTCAGCTACCTGTTTGTTAATTTCTGTTTGTCTGTTGAAAAGAAGAGTTTAAAACACTGACTCACCCACATGAATGATGAGGAAGATTCAGAGAAAATAAGAGTGTTTTGGCAGTGAATAACAAGATAAAAAGTAACGAGTTTGAAGAGACATGGCATACTTCAGTCAGATAGCCGCAGGCAGGAAAGGTTCATTGTAACCACTCTGCTTGAAGTTAAATACAAGGGACCTCTTCTCCACCTCTACCTTGGCGAAGTCCAGGACCTGTTCCAGAGAATGTCCCTGGGGTCACATATTCCCCAGAACAAGCCAAGAGCAGATATGTAAGATTTGCCAGTCCCATCCACATCTGCTCACTCTATTATCAGAGCAGCATAAATACCTGGTTTGTCTTTGTCACAACACTAAACAGAGCCTGGCTTTTAACATCATTTTCTGTATTAGTTGCAGTATTCAGCATGTGTCACCTGCCTTGAATTTGCTACACTTCAGAAAAACCTGGGCATTAAGTCCGGAAAGAAAATATATGTATCTAACATGAATTTTTATTCTACGGAAACTTTGTTAAAATGCAACAGTTTACAGCTTTAAACCAGTTGAAATGTAAGTGCTTGTGTTTATTTGGCTGGTTTTTTCCAGGGCAAATCGAGTCCACCTCTACCTTGTCTGGGTTGGAATGCTGAATACAATAGCATACGACAAAGAGACAAACACTTTCAAACTAAACCAAGTGATAATTCATGAAAATTACAATGCATCAACTTATGAAAATGACATTGCTCTGCTGGAGCTGAAAGGTTCTGGGCATGGAGAATGCTCCCTGGAAGAAAACAGCATACCTGCCTGTGTCCCCTGGTCAGAGTACATGTTCAAGACTGGTGACAGATGCAAGGTTTCTGGATGGGGACTAGAGAAAGGTATTTGGGTTTAGTGCTTGCTACAGGAATGTATTATTTGTATAACTCATTTTCTAATTGTGATGAGCTTTTATTTTGAAAAGGCTGACGAATAGTTGTGCACAAAGCGCTCAGAAGAGGCTGAATACAGAAAATGTAGGCTGTGGTTTGGCTCTCAGGTATCACTGTTGGGTTCTCTTTTCTGTACTGCTTCTTCTGCTGTTTCAGCCACTTAGTAGATTGATATGGAGGACACCCCTGGATGAAAACTACCCCAACAGTAAGAAATTTTCCTTTTGTCCATCTAATAATTGTATTGGCTGTGGAGACCTGTCAACAACATGTAACAGATGGTGTTTGGTAGCTCACAGGGGCGCATAGTCACAGCCTGTCCTCTGTCCCCTTCCCAACAGGATCTGAGCTGCAGCCAGCAGTCATGAAGCTCAGCACATCCTGTCTCTGCCATACTTGGGTTTAGCCCAGAGAAGCTTGCACAGAGGCAGATAAGCCAAGTATAATCATGCTTTCAAAGATTTGGGAAGCATTTGTTTTGTATCACAGTGTTGCAGCCTGGCATAGGAGCTACCGCATACTGGTTGTGAGGTTTCTCCTCTCCACACTAGCATCCACCCAGCACATGCAAAGATGGGAATTGCTACAGAGAACAAAACAGAGCATCTCTTTAGACTTGTGAATACATAGTTCACCTGTATCTACAGTAACTGCTCCACAAAGATAGAGCTGAGTTGGAAAAAATGTAATAAGGATGAATCACAGACACATCTCCATTTCACAGAAAGCAATATACCAGTTTCCAAGTGCCTGGAAACCTTGATATGGAAAACATAGGAAAAAAACCCTGAGGAATACAAGGAAATGGAGAGGGTGAAAATGTCACAACATGAAAGTACTGTAGTTAACACTCCAATTAAACCACTCTGCTTTTATTTTGAAATATATGGCCAGTGTACTGTAATTCATATGGGGTAAATGTTAGTGGCAGTTTAAGGTTTCTGGTTTATAATACTGAAGATAATATTCTGTAAATAAGTAAATAACTAACTTTCAAATTATTACATTAAATGTGTCTAATGTGTACTTAGCATTTTAAATTTTGAAAATTTTTTTTTTTCTTTTCCAGGTTACACAAAACAGTTTATCCTCAAGTGGGGAAATGTTAATTTATTTCACAATTGTTCTGAATTGTATCCAGGACGATTTTTTAAGAAAATGGCATGCGCAGGTAAGCATCAATTTTCTTACTGTAATTTCTCTACCATCAAGGTCTCAGTTTAGATCAGATACACTGACAGGGAATCTTCTAGACTTAAGGAAGACAACAAACCAACTACCACAATACCGGTGGATCACACTATGGCATCCACAATTATATACCTATTCATAAACAGAGTTCAGATGAGAGCGTGACAAGTTTCTATTATTATATGGGCAAATTTTTGCATGTAATTTGAGTTATGTTTTCTAAATACACAAGCACTCTACAGCCTAGGGAACCTCCTACCTTTACTGTATTTGATTCTGATTCACCAACATATTTAAGCAAATGCCTGTCCTGGAACACACAGCCTGTTGACTACAATGTAAATATTCATCTGCTTAGACATTTGCCAGTACCACACTGCATCCCAGGAAAATACAATTAACTTTTCAAACTTAGATTAGCGTGGCCAGGAAACTGGTTGTCACTCCTAGTATTAAAATGAGGATTTTGAATACCCATTTTTGCGTCTCAAGTAACAAAAAAAGTCACCAAATACATGACTAAAAGAGCAGTGAGTATTCAACTTACAGGGCAGATGGTTTCAACTGTTAAATCAAAAAGTAAAGGCAATATTTAAACAAACTACTCCAGAAGAAAATAAAAACCAGATATAAAAGCAAAATCATTCATGATAAATTCAGCATGTCATCTGTAAGATACTGGGCTTATTTACTGCACCAATTCTGTAATTTACCTCTTTTTTCTTCAATGTATTTCAAGTGATCATACTTTACCACAAGGGGACAATGGTACTACCACATGAGACACAATCAGAAAGGGGATATCTGGGGTTAACTTTCCCTCCCTGATGCAAGTAAAAACTTTAGGGGCTGGTATCCACAGGAGTTAGTAATACAAGCATTAATTAAACTGATTAAAGGCAATAAAATCTTGTTTTATAGGATTAGTAATCCCAACTCTGAAAAGTTCATGTAACTCTTTCTCACTAATGTAGAGATTCAAAAAAGAGGTTACATTTTTAAAAGCTTGGGGACTCGTGCTTTGTATGGGCTCTTTCATACTAGAACAGTCAACCAAGCAGAAAAGTATAGTAAGGGTGTTAGAAATTAATAAACTTTTATTGAGTATATAGGAAAAAAGCAAAAATCATATTCTAGCTCTGTAGCAGCATTTCTGTTTATATCACATCCATGCTGATTCATTTTTTTCATGAGCACTATATGTGCTGACCTGCAAACCAGTAGGTTTGTGAACACTGAAGCATAAAGGGCACTGGATCCTGCACACTTGTGCCTCAGGGCTGCTACCTGGTGTTCCTAAAGGTCCTTCCTGAGACCGACCGTGCAGTGGGGGCACTTACAGACAGTTGCTCTCCCTCCCATCCCAGGATTCATGTGCTCTCCTTCTTGTACCTGCCCATCTGTTTTCATAAAGCTGGTAAGGAAAATAATCATACAGATGAAACTGGATTACTGGGTAGAGAGGACACCAAAGGCAGACAGGGAGGTGTACACATATTATGATATCTTCACTTCCAAAGGAATCAGTCTACAAATCTTTTTACCTTGTTCCATTTTTATGGGCTACTTCTCGTAGTAGGGAATGTGGCTGAATTGACCTCTATTGCACTGGGTAAAACGAGACTGATGAAAAAGCAAATGAGAATTTGGGCCAGCCATAGGTATAAAGAGAGGCCCTGCACTTGAAATGAGAAGTAACAGACTTGAAGAGGTTCCGAATCTCCTTTACTGGTGACCATTAGGCAAACATCTGTCAGGAAGTGACACAGACCTGAAAAATCTCCTGAGCTCTGCCTTGTGTGCCAGCTTGTATCTTAACTTAATTTTGCTTTTTATTTCCTCTCCAGGTACTTACGATGGCTCCACAGACAGTTGCAAAGGTGATTCAGGAGGCCCCCTGGTCTGTTTTGATGCAGAAAACGTGGCCTACGTCTGGGGTATTGTGAGCTGGGGTGAGAACTGTGGGGAGGCTGGTCACCCTGGCGTGTACACACAGGTTGCCAGCTACTATGACTGGATCAGCCACCACGTGACAAGGGGTCTCATTTCACGGTACAATATCTGAGGCTCGGAAAATGAAATGCTTCCTTCGTATCACCCATGCAAAAAAAAAGTCCTTTTTCACAATCAGCAGTCATGTAACTTAGCAACAATCAGTACAAATCTTTAAGGAACGTATTTTGAAAATTCTTAACACTCTATGAATATCACAATATTGCAGAGCCTGTGGGAAGAGACTCTTACAGGCACAAGTCCACAGCAAAAGTCTCTAATAAAAGCAGATATTAAAATATCTTTTTCTTGTTATTTTGGGGTTTTTTCCACTTTTCACATTGCATTTCAGTTGCTGTTGTTTATCTAGCTATAAGAGACAATGATACTGGAAGCAGTGGTTGGAAAATGACTGCACTGGCAATATCTGAACTTCACAGAAAGGACAGCAGCCAGGCTGCTTTAAAGAACTTACATCATCTCGAGGTCTAAGTCACCAGAAACCTTCAGGAGGCTGCCTTGCTTGGTACTTGATTCCTCAGGCTTATTGCAGAAGTAGACTTCGGACCATCTATTAATCCATAGACTGGCTGTGACCATGAGATTTGTTGTAATGCAACATTTACTCAAATAATAAATCTGCTTGGTAGTTTTTGCAGCTACAAACTCAGACAATTCCTATCTAGTTAATATACATCATCTGATCATCTAGCCTGGGGCAATTTTTGTAGCTCTAAGTTTTATTAATTTAACAGCAGCTGGTCACAAACAACAAAGGAATTTTAAAACTTAAATCTTCAGCTTAAATAAAAAGCATCTTTACTATCTTAAGATCTCTGTGTATGTATATACATATTTAAGGTATCCAGCAAACTCTCAACACCAAGTAGAGTTTTACTCTACACACTATCCCACGCTGTATGTGCATATATATATTTATACACACACACATTTTATATAACAATATAAATATATAAAAAGTCAATACCTTACACATATAGACTTAATTCTACAAAACCAAGTAGGAGATCTAAAGCTAGACTCTTTGCTGTCATAAAGAAAACATCAGACTACAGATAATACCCTCACATTCAGCAAGAGCTGTGCACAAAAAGGGTGCACAAATTCTTTTTGAAGCAGTAGAATTTGATTTGTGGATTGGTACCATCAACACAAAACTTACATAGCTCCAGCCCGTTGTATGAAAATATTCAATAGCTTTAGAACATTCTTCAGTGTATTCTAATTACAAATACTTTTAGTATTTAACTTTATGCCTCTCAATTAATTATCCTGTTGAATAAATGGCGTATGTTCACACAACCACAACACAGTTGTTGTGCTATTTTTTCTATAATTCACCACAATCAGACAACTACAATTTTTACATTTTCATTGACTTTTCTTCATCTTCCAGACTTGTAAAAACCCCACATCAGCATGACTTTGTGATGTAAAGACACCATCAGTCACCAAAATAATTAAAGTAAGGGTATGAATTGCTTCTCTTGACACACACACACCCTCAACAAGGTTCGCTATTTAGGAAAGCATTTAAGTATATTCCTACACAGAAATTATTTTGCTGAATCAGGGTCTTGGTAAAAAAATCCTGAATAGGAAAAAGCTGGACAGGTGTACAAAGAGCTCCCTCTTTTGTTTGACTTAATTTTTCTCTAAAGAACTATTTTCACCAATTTCTTCAGTTAACTACACCTAATATTAAATACTGAGACTGCAAATAAAAAATCCCCAAACAGTAGAATATGTATCTTTATGCTCTGTCTAATCTAAGTGTCTTGTTTCTCTTTCCATTTCCTGTTCTTCTTTACATTAACTTTTGCCCTGAAGCCAAATATTACTATTTTCTGAGAGATTCCACACAACATCAATCAGAGTTTTCATTACAAGAATTAAAACAATTTTCATGTGGTTCCACTTCAGCTCATCTGTGAAGCACCTAGCATTTAGATACAAAAATTTTTAAAAATTCTCAAAACCAAACACGATGTTTAGCAAGCAAGTTCATTTTGGTGTGATTTTTCTTTTCAACAAACCAAGACTGGACTTTTACCCTTTAATAGATATACTTTCGTTTCGCTCTGTTTTACAACCTCGCCTTGCGCTTTTGACGATGTCATGAGAACCACTCACGTGTGTAAACATGACCGGGTCCGTTTCCTTCCCACCGAACACCATCACGGAATTCGGTACCTCCCGGGGCCCTGCTCAGCCAGCGCCGAGGTGCCGAGGCACAAGGGCAGGCCCCGCTTGTCGCTGCCCAGGTTCGGAAGGCCCCGCAGGGCAGAGGGGACACGGCAGAGGGGACACGGCAGGGGACACGCTGCGCTCCGCGGCGCTGCTATCGGGCGGGCGGCCGGGGCGGCCCCTCCCCGCGGGGCGGGCGCACGGGCGGGGCCGCGGGGACCATGGCGGTGGCGGTGGCGGTGGTGGTGGTGGTGGTGGTANCCCCCGCTGCTGGTGCTGGTGCTCGCGGCCTGCGCCTGGCGGCCGGCGCGGGGCCAGGAGGCGCCGCAGACCCCGGACTGGCGGATGACGCTGAAGACGATCCGCAATGGCGTGCACAAGATCGACATGTACCTGAACGCCGCCCTCGACCTGCTGGGCGGCGAGGACGGGCTCTGCCAGTACAAGTGCGGCGACGGTGAGCGGGGCTGGCGGCGCGACCCTTGTCCCGGGCAGGGCGGCCGCGGCTGCGCTCCCGCCGCGGCCCAGCGCCGCTCCCGGGGCGAACCTCGCTGTCGAGTGCTTAGCGGCGTACATGTCTATAAATACATGTGCGAGCCTCGGCAAGCAAGCTCTTGTACGCCTGTGTGTGTTTAAATACGTGTGTGACCTGTACGGAGCACGCATACACGTAAGCAGTTCTCCTGACGTGACTTTTAAATAGCTCCTTTTAAGCGTCTCCAAGACGTTTGCCTTGGAAAAAGGCTTATTGCTGTCAAATATGTAGCTGATGTGTACAGGGAAAAACCCTGGCGTGGGAAGAATTGCTCCCTCCCAGCTGGTTATTTACGGGCTCTCTTGAGCATTTCGGTTTGGGACGGAAAAGCTTAAATCCGAGCTATGGAATATGTTGTTCCAAAGTCACGCTTGAATTGCAGGTTTTAATGGCAGCCGCGTTTGCCAGCGGAAGGAATGCATCCTGCTATTTGTAAATCCTGCTGCTACCAGCAGAGGACATCTGTGCTTCTTCCCCGCGTTTCAGCTGCCCGGTTTACCTGAACGATAATTGAGGCAGCTCAAGTGGCATGACCTGATAGATGATGATGGTTATTATTATGATCATCATCATTATTATTGTTATATTAGACTATTATTATTAGGAGAACCCTGCTTGAGCAGGGCATTTGGACCAGATGATTCACTGTGGTGCCTTCCAACCTGACCCATTCTGTGATCGCCTCCCTTGCCGTGCCCATCCCGGGTGCCAGGCAGGCAATGCTCCAGAAAGGGGATTTCTTTCCAGGCTTTTCACTGGTGCTTCAAGAGCACTCCAAAATGGGAGGCTCACATAGCCTGTCGTGGTGGGATCATGTCACACCCAGTTTACTGTGTTGGGTTATTTGTTAAGTCAGGAAGTGAGTGTGGTGGTGACACCCTGGCTTGGCTCCACAAGAGTGGCCAGGACACTGTGACATTTACACTCTGTACTAGAATATGCATCTTTCAAATGTGGTTTTTTAAATTCTCCATTACTTTTAATTGTGGTCTCATTTATTTCCAATACTGAAATGAGCTGGAGGGTCATTTTTCAAATTAACTCCACAGTCTTCCTTAACTTGGGATGCAGTATTCCTTGGCTTGCTGCACTAGCGAGTGTTCAGGGAGATGTGACTTTAGCAGTCTCTACTAATTTAAGTTCTATTAATGTTACAGCTGTAGAAAAAAAAATGATGTTTCATTCCAGTTAAGATAAAAAAATCAGAACTACTGTTGGTTGCATATAAAGCATAGAAGTATTAATGAACTTCCACTAAAGTACTGTGTTAATATACTCCTATATATTGCATATGTAACCAACACATCGATTTTAGTAATTTTTTTTTTTTTTTAACTTGGGAAGCAAACATTGACACTTGCTCAGGTGTCTTGTCCTCCTTTCTGGAAAAAAAAATTACTTAGTACCCCTAAGTTGTAATTTGGAAAGAATTTGGAAAGAATTGTTGATATGCATGTGCCTGAATATATTTTAAGTTAAAACAATAACTGTTACTATCTTGAGCCAAACAAATGTCTGTGGTGAGTTTTAAAACTACTAAAATCCTGTGCAAAAAAATCTATCTGAGACATGATAAATTACCTTTTTCAGGATCAAGGCCTGTTCCTCGCTATGGATATAAACCATCACCACCAAATGGCTGTGGGTCCCCTCTGTTTGGAGTTCAGGTATTTCCATTGTGGGGCTTCTTCGTGAGTCTTTCATACATCAGCTTTCCTCAATGTAGATGATTATTTCCATCCCCCCTTCTGAGACAGCATCCATATACAAGGTCCGTGTTCTTATCAGCTCCTAACACGTGTTCTGCTAACAACATATGGGAAGTGTTAGTATTGTAAATGAACATAGCATAAACATTTTCAAATATTACAAGTATGAAATGTAATGTTGATGATTAATTTCTTGGGTTTTGAATGTTTGGTCTAGTGTTTTGTTTGCACAGTCTTGAAAGCATTGAATAACTGCAGCTGTGGCCCTGTGAGAGTGGAGGGTTTGGCTCTGACTCTTGCTGTCCTTACTGACACTAACCCATTTTCCTTAATGCTAGAAAGAAAATACGAGTTAGCTTGCTGTCCTCCAGCTTTGGGACTTCCCCTTTTTTCCCCCCACTCTGCCCATCCACCACCCCAGAGCATACGCTGGGGCTGGGCAAGAGCTTGGGAGGGTGTCGGGACTTGGCGTGGTTGGGAACATGAAGAGACGTCACAGTGATGATTTATTGTAGAATCAGTCTCATTTTATTAGAAGGGTGAGACAAGAGAGATGCTGTGAACAGCATCTCTAATATCAAGAGCAGGAACTGTTACAGTAGCAATGATAATATTAGCAGCAATGAGGGCAGCTGCAGCAGGTGCAGATACACCAGCAGCAGGCCCAAGTGGAGGTAGTAAAAGTGAAAGTAAGAGGTAGAAGTAAGTAGAAGTAAGTACTTTCTTATTACAAGATCTTATATACCTTTTTAGACCAATAAGCAAATGCTACGAAATATCTTGACATATTNACAGCTGGGGCAGCAGACACACACTGAACAGAGGAATATTCCATACTATGTAGTCGTGCTCAGCAATAAAACCTGGAGCAGTGGGAGAAGGTGGGGAGGGGGTGGTAGAGCTGTGCATGATTTCCAGGAGGCTGTTGGTCAGAGATTGGCTTGGTATCCCCTCTGCTTTGCACGTGGTGAATGCTTTTTGCACTGCTTATTTTGGGACATTTTTTTCTTCTCGTATTCATCTATTAAACTGTCTTTATCTCAACCCATCACATTAGTTTTTGATTTCTAACTGTTACAGTCTGTCCATAGGTTATATTTTTCTTAACTGGAATACCAATGGAGTGTGTGTCTATGTGTCTTCTTCACAGTTTGACATCGGTATCCCTTCAATGACAAGGTGCTGTAATCACCACGACAGATGCTATGATACTTGTGGCAATAAAAAAAATGATTGTGATGAGCAGTTTCAGACCTGCCTCTCAAAAATTTGCAGAGATGTGCAGAAAACGCTTGGAATCTCAGAGAGTGTCCAGGGTAACTGTGAAAAAGCCTTTATTTTTTTTCAAGTTTAACCCAAGCTTAACTTGGCAAAGAATCTTTGTGCAGTGCAGCAAGGGCACATTTCCATAAGCTGGTGAAAGATGCCTTGTTCTGTCCCTCTGCTGTGCAGCCCAGATGCTTGTACAGCAGAGCAGTGACACAGCACAGGAAAGTCAGCAGAGTTAAAACAAACTTTGAGTTAAGGGTAATTTTAACTTTAGGGGAAAAAAGAATGCTGCCCATTTGGGAGTATGAATATGGGAATACAACCTGATCAAGATGCATGTGTAATTCTTGCATTTACTGTGACATAGCTGTAATATGACTTTTCTACTGGGTGATTTCTAAATATCTACTATGCAATTGCTAGTAAACTGTAGGAAAACACAGAATTTTTTCCTGTTATGAAATATATTAGTATACTGTCATAGTGGAAGTAGTTAATGCTGTCCCCTAGTGAATAAATGTTAGGTTTCTTAGTAACAGGCCATATGATATTCCTTGGGGTTGTTGGCCTGCATCTGATGGATACATGACATAACCACTTTTTAACTTGGACAATGTCACTTTCACAGTAAATACCCCCACTGAGAGCAGTTAAGTTTTTAGAACAACCCTGTGTTTGAACTTTTCACATTTATTTAACTGTAAATAAATCGTCGTGTTAGTCTTTAGTGTCAGAACTGGTGAATATTTGTTCAGTTCTCTTGAGCTGATGTTAAAGATAGCAACCTCTGCATAAACTGGGATGCAAAGAGTGAGGAGGTAAACCAGTTCTTTCATCTTTCCAAGACTTATGTTTTTAACAGAGATAACATTTCACATGCAAAGAATTTTCATTTTGTTTGGCATATAAAAAATCTTTACTCAAAAGTTAAATGACTCTGTGTTGGTTCAGTCTTTAGTTTGATAATCTCTTTGCTATGCCCAGAGAAGATTGCTTCTTTCTTAGAGTCATTCTCTGTTTGCCAGAGTTTTCTCTTGTTAGTTTCATATTCCACTCAAAGAGTACTTTTAACTGAACTCTTCTTTGCTTGCAGCTTGTGAATCAACTGTTCAGCTGCTGTTTGATGCAGTTATCCATTTAGGATGCAAACCATACCTGGATAGCCAGAGAGCTGCCTGTATGTGTCATTACGAGGGCAAGACAGATCTCTGAAAGAGGACACTGAGATCTCACTGTGTAGAATAAAGCCGAAGATTCAGCTGAAATGAAGCAAAGCTTTGGTTACAAACCTTTACACTTTTCAGACAGTAATATATTAAACACTGACATGAATTTACTGATTTGAAGATCACTACAATATTCATGTAAAAAAGAAACGAGTCGTCCTTCTCTCCATTTTATGCCAGAAGCTTGGGAACTGAAATTGCTTTCCTTTGGTGTATGTCCACCTAGGGCATGCTGTTGTAAAACACTGGTGTCATTTTAATGTTCCCAAAAAAACTCCATGGTGGGGACGTCAGAGGTACCCAAGAGTTATATTGAATTCTCAGGTCATTTTTAATACAGGTCAAATTTTAGGTTTACTAGCAGTTGAAGCATCTGATGGGTTCAACAGGAAAGAGTGTGTGTACCAGTATGACATCTCACATGGCCTGTACTTGCGTGTTTCTGCTGCAGCTGCCTTCAGTTCTCTCTGATGTATGTCATCTGGCAGGTTTGTTGTTAAAAAAACAAGGAAAATACCCCAAGCCCATGTATGTGCACTATGTATTTCTGCCTGATTCTGTATCAATGCCTTACTTCTGCAGCACTTTTCAGATCAAATACGTTGATCCTTTTAAGGGCTGTCCAGTAAAATGAACAGTTTGCAGTCTAAGGATATACTTTTGATTTGACAAAATGGTGAAATGTAGTTTCTGTGTTATTTTTTAAAAATTCAACAAATGTCTATTTTTGAATAAAACATTTTGTGTTGTGTATTGTATGCACAGGAAGGATGTATGTACAAATATGTTGATTTATATTTCTGTTGTGGCTCAACTTGGCTACTGTATTCATCTTTGCTTTCATTTAGTCTGTTCTGATGAAAAGTAAAAGCAAGTTCCACACACTTAAGATCAGTATGTCCAGCAAACTTTTTTATTTAAGATGCCCTCTGTGAGGCTGATGGATATGTGAGCCTGTATTTCTGTCACCTGTTTCCTCTCTGAGTTCTCTAGCTAAAATCACCTGATGTCGGAATTATTTGGGGTTTGCTCTCTGTAGTCAGCTTTTGTTGCTTATCTACAGGTGTCAGTCCTTAGTTAACTTCTGCATTAGGTCCTCAGAAAGATAATTTGCTTTCGTTAAAAAGCAGTTCTGCTTTAGATATCCACAGGAGACAAATGAAAATTAAAATATTGCATCTGTGAACAGGTAGTAGAAACTAAATGCATAAAATTCACTGGACTCATGGACTATAATGTGATATGATTTTGTGTGTTTTTTCTTTACCAGTTGTGGTTTTGGTTTGTTTGTCACTAGAGCTTACTGTACATGACAGTGAATGTAAGGACCTCATAAACAAAAAGTTTCTGCTAAAGTTCTTTGGTCATGCCTCAAGGTTTCTTATTTGTGGGTATGAAATAGCACTACAAGAGAAGTATTACTCTAGAGTTTTACAAAACTTTGCTAGATGAACTTGTAGTTCCCCTAAATTTGGTGACATTTTTCTACCATAGAATTGAAACAATTCTGAATTACCCTGGAATTCCATGGTTGTAACCCTAAAAATCTTTTTAACACTGAAGCAGGGAATGGTAATGGCATTATTTGTTTAAAATGACAAAAGTACCACAATGAGTCCAAACCACTGTATTTCAACTAGATGGCTTGTTGAGTTTGGTACAAATGGGCTTAACCTAGATGCTTAAATGAATGCATGTCCTAGGTTTGGATGGGATGGAGTTAATTTGCTTCCTAAATAGCAGATGCAGTGCCGTGTTTTGGATGTAGTGCGAGGATAATGTCGGTAACACACTGATTTAGTTGTTGCTGAGCAGTGCTTACCTTAAATCCAGGACTTCTGCGTTTCCCGTACTTTGCCAGCGAGGAGGTGCACAAGAAGCTGGAAGGAAGCATGGCCAGGACAGCTGACCCAAACTGCCCAAATGAATATTTCACACCATATAGCATCATGCCCAGTATATAAATATGGGGGAGTTTATATCCTGATCAGCCGGGAGGCACCGACCGCTGATTGGGGACTGGGCAGGGGGGTGGTGAGCTACTGTATTGTGTGTCACTTGTCTGCCTTGGGGTTTATTCATCTCTCTCTTTATCCTTTTCATTTTTATTTTTATTTGTTTACTGTATTTCAGTTACTGAAGTGTTCTTACTTAAACCCATGAGTTTTACTTTTTCTGATTCTCCTTCTCCCCATCCCATGTGTGTATGTTTGTGTGTGTGTCTTGTATGTGTACACACATACATTTAATCACTGGCTGGGGTTGAACCACGACAACACAGGAAATTCTCACTGTTGGAAAGAGCTGGGTTTTGTTCCCTCCTGTACTGACCTGTAATTATACCATGAAAGCCTCACAGAGTTTCTTTCAAACCATGTATACACTAAAAAGAGCTGGATAGCACCTTGATAGTTCTGCTTGCAAACCACAGGAGGTGTTTCACTTCTTCCAGGGAGTCTTTACTTTGCATAAGCTTTTCCTGTAGCAGAAATCTTTTGATTAGAGCAAGTTATACAAAATGCATTTTGCAGACCATGGCTCTAAAATGAAGGCTAGCTATCACCCCCAGGATTAACTATACCATTTAAGAACTTTTATNGCAGGCATAGTTAATGTTTTCCTTAGGAGCTGATGCAATGCTGTGTTTTGGATTGAGGATGAGAACAATGCTGAGAAAACACAGCTTCTCCTACTGCCCTGCCAGTGAGGAGGCTGATGTGCACAAGGATTTGGGAGTGGACACAGCCAGGACAGGAGACCCCAGCTGACCCAAGGGATATCCCACACCATATGG